>CM051234.1:648523508-648833508 GCA_027917425.1 Gastrophryne carolinensis | reverse complement strand
GCAACCGCAGCACGAAAATATCAATGTCTTTCTGGGCAAGAAAAGAGAAAAGAGGAAAAGCTGAAGCAGAAGTAAATGTGCGGAGAGCTTCCTCAGCTTCTGTCACATTCACAGAAAGAGGAAGCGAAGCTTCTCAGCATTTACTGCAAATTGCAGAACGAAACCAAAATAATCGCGTTTTGTGGCAACCAGCGAATGTTAGAAATGTCCGAACGGCCCTTGTGGGGTTTATTCATGTTTCATAGTGGTTGTATTTTAGTTGTAAATGTTATAAAGTGCTCTCATCAGTTTGTGGGGTCTCCCGGGCAAGAATGGAGGGGCTGCCGATACATATGTGGTACTGTTGAAATGGGGATTTTACATGCAATATGGTTTTCTTTAATAAAATAAATCCTTTATTTAAAATGAAGGAAACAATTTTCGAAAAAATATTTATTTATTTTTGTTTTTTTCTTTTTATCTTATATGTTTCCCACACCCTGTACATACAGATTGCCCACATTAATCCGGACCTTCACCCTGAATAAGAGCCTATCATATATGTTTCCCACACCCTGTACATACAGATTGCTCACATTAATCCGGACCTTCACCCTGAATAAGAGCCTATCATATATGTTTCCCACACCCTGTACATACAGATTGCCCACATTAATCCGGACCTTCACCCTGAATAAGAGCCTATCATATATGTTTCCCACACCCTGTACATACAGATTGCCCACATTAATCCGGACCTTCACCCTGAATAAGAGCCTATCTTGTATGTTTCCCACACCCTGTACATACAGATTGCTCACATTAATCTGGACCTTCACCCTGAATAAGAGCCTATCTTGTATGTTTCCCCCCTGTACATACAGATTGCCCACATTAATCTGGACCTTCACCCTGAATAAGAGCCTATCTTGTATGTTTCCCACACCCTGTACATACAGATTTCCCACATTAATCCGGACCTTCACCCTGAATAAGAGCCTATCTTATATGTTTCCCACACCCTGTACATACAGATTGCTCACATTAATCCGGACCTTCACCCTGAATAAGAGCCTATCTTGAATGTTTCCCACACCCTGTACATACAGATTGCTCACATTAATCTGGACCTTCACCCTGAATAAGAGCCTAACTTGTATGTTTCCCCCCTGTACATACAGATTGCCCACATTAATCTGGACCTTCACCCTGAATAAGAGCCTATCTTGTATGTTTCCCACACCCTGTACATACAGATTTCCCACATTAATCCGGACCTTCACCCTGAATAAGAGCCTATCTTATATGTTTCCCACACCCTGTACATACAGATTGCTCACATTAATCCGGACCTTCACCCTGAATAAGAGCCTATCTTGAATGTTTCCCACACCCTGTACATACAGATTGCTCACATTAATCTGGACCTTCACCCTGAATAAGAGCCTATCTTATATGTTTCCCCCCTGTACATACAGATTGCCCACATTAATCTGGACCTTCACCCTGAATAAGAGCCTATCTTGTATGTTTCCCACACCCTGTACATACAGATTGCTCACATTAATCCGGACCTTCACCCTGAATAAGAGCCTATCTTGAATGTTTCCCACACCCTGTACATACAGATTGCTCACATTAATCTGGACCTTCACCCTGAATAAGAGCCTATGTTATATGTTTCCCCCCTGTACATACAGATTGCCCACATTAATCTGGACCTTCACCCTGAATAAGAGCCTATCTTGTATGTTTCCCACACCCTGTACATACAGATTTCCCACATTAATCCGGACCTTCACCCTGAATAAGAGCCTATCTTATATGTTTCCCACACCCTGTACATACAGATTGCCCACATTAATCCGGACCTTCACCCTGAATAAGAGCCTATCTTGTATGTTTCCCACACCCTGTACATACAGATTGCTCACATTAATCTGGACCTTCACCCTGAATAAGAGCCTTTCTTATATGTTTCCCCCCTGTACATACAGATTGCCCACATTAATCCGGACCTTCACCCTGAATAAGAGCCTATCTTGTATGTTTCCCACACCCTGTACATACAGATTTCCCACATTAATCCGGACCTTCACCCTGAATAAGAGCCTATCTTATATGTTTCCCACACCCTGTACATACAGATTGCCCACATTAAAAATCATCCTACCTGCATTTACTGCATGTTATCAGCCTTTAAACATCCAATCATGGATCATCAGGCAGCCTGCAAACAGGAAGTGCCTTCTGACTGTGCTGCTTTGCTCTGGGATTGCTTTCCTTTCCCTGACCCCAGCTCTGCTCTGTCTGTGCAAAGCACAGCTATAACCCCGCCCCTTGTACTTTATCCCTCTCTCCTCAGTATGTGTGATGTTTCTGCATCAAGATGGCGGTGCCCGTATCCTAGAGTCCTGAGCAGAGTTGCAGCCCGGAGGGGGAAAAAATAATAAGTAAGTGACAAAAAACTTTTAGATGCTGGGGAATCATTTTTAAAAGGTTTGGGCTTTTCATTAAATCACGCTGAATGTCCGGTTTAAAGCCTAAACTCTGCTGCAAATAATAATATATATTTTTCCTGGAAATTCCTGCAAAAATCACAGGCAACATGGTGAATAATAACCTGTCAACAGAGGGTGACAAAATTTTAAGTAGGCTGGCAATTAAAAGGGTTAAAAATACCTATGCATGTTGGCTATTATTCTGTTCAGGGGGCTTTGCGCTTTCAGATTTAGCTTGTTTTTCTTGTTTGCATATTGATTTTTTAAGAAAATGTGTTTTTTATTCTGTTTTTTATCATTTTTCTTTTAGGGAAACCCTGTACAAACAAAGAATTCTATGAGGGATCACTTCCAGAAAGATGAAGCCTCTACAACAAGCTGGGTACGGCTAGAAAGCTTAATGTGTGTACTTTCAGGGAACTGGTTTATGGGGGTATTCCAAATGTAAAAGATTGTTCTGGTTGAAAAAGCGCAAGGTGCGCAGTTTGTCTGCAGAGCTGAAATTTTCAAGTAAAATTACCCTTACACACATGCGTTACTTTGGGGTGTTTGGCGACTCTTCCCTTGACAGGACCTATGCATGTTGGGTATTGTTCTGTTTGGGGGATGTTGCTTTTTCAGTTCTTTTTTTTAGGTAAACCCTGTGCAACCAAAGAATTAATTGAGGGATCACGTCAACAAGCCTGATACGCCTAGAAAGCCTGAGGTGTGTACTTCCAGAGAATATATTGTTTGTGGGGGGTATTTCAAATTTAAAGGGTTGTTTTTCGTGAAAAACTGCAAGGTGCGCATAGCGCATAGCATCGTTGTATTTTATCTAAAAATCTCCTAAAGCGCTGTTTCGGTTTGGGGGAGTCTCCTGGGCAGGAAAGGGTGTCTACCAACACATGTGTGGTATCGCTGTAACCGGAAATAATGGGGATTTTACATGCAATAAGATTTCATTGAAAAACTTTTTTTATTACAAAAAAGCAGTACAAATTGTACATATTTTGCCCAAAAATATTGAGAAAACACTTAAAAATGACAAACAAGACATGTCAGGTTAAAGTCCAGAGTCTGCTGAAAAAAACAATATATAATTTTCCCAGGAAATCCCTTCAAAAATCACAGTTGAACATGTGGGGCGAAAAATTATGCAAAATGGTCTGGCAACAAGGGGCGACAAAATCTCCAGGTAGGCTGGCAGCAAAATGGTTAAAATAAAGGAGACAATTTTCAATAAATATTTTTTTATCTTTATTTTTTTTATTCAAAAATATAAAAAAAAAAAAGTAGAAAAATTACAAACAAGACATTTCATGTTAAAGCCTAAACTCTGCCGCAAATAATAATATATATTTTTCCTGGGAATTCCTGCAAAAATCACAGTTAAACATAGCGCAAAATGGTAAAAATTAACCTGTCAACAGAGCGTGACAACGTTTCAAGTAGGCTGGTAATTAAAAGGGTTAATAGTACCTAAGCATGTGCGGTATTATTCTGCTCAGGGGCCCTTGCGCTTTCAGATTTAGCTTGTTTTTTCTTGTTTGTATATTGATATTTTAAGAAAATTTGTTTTTTATTCTGCTTTTTTATTTTTTTTTATTTTTAGGGAAACCCTGTGCAACCTAAGAATTCTTCGAGAGATTACTTCTAAAATGATGAGCTCACTACAACAAGCTGGGTACGCTTAGAAAGCTTAACATGTGTCCTTTCAGGAACTATATGGTTTGTGGGGGATATTGTAAAGGGTTATTTTAGTAGAAAAAGTGCAAGGTGCACACTTTGTCTGCAGAGCTGAAATTTTCAAGTAAAATTACCCTTACGCACATGCTTTACTTTGGGGTGTTTGGCAACTTTTCCCTTGACAGTAGCTATGCACGCTGGGTATTGTTCTGTTTGGGGGACCTTGCTTTTCTGATTGAACTTGTTTTTTTTTTTTCCTTGCTTGCATATTGTTTTTTTTTTTTTTTTAGGAAAATGTGAGTTTGATTCTGCTTTTTTATTTTTTTTAGGGAAACTCAATGCAACCAAAGAATTAATTGAGGAATTACTTCCAGAAAACTGTGCCCATATGAACAAGCCTGGTACACCTAGAAAGCTTGAGGTGTGTACTTCCAGGGAATATATAGTTTTTTAGGGTTGCTTTTCTTGAAAAACTGCAAGGTGCGCATAGCGCATAGCATAGTTGTATTTTATCTGAAAATCTCCTTGTCACGGACCGGGTGGAGCGGACTCGGGTGTGGATCCGCTTTAACTGTGGGACCGATGGCGGGTACCGTGTCAGGGGAGCGGAGTCTAAGAGGCCACCGGTATTCACCAGAGCCCACCGCAAGGCAGGTTGGTCTTGTGCGGCGAGTGACCCCCAGGTCGCAACCCCCTAACAGCGGCCCAGTCCCACAGTCAGCCGAGGTTCAGTGAGGTACACAAGTGGCAGGCAAAAGGCGTAGTAAGTACATGCAGAGATCGAGGCTGGCAGCACAGGTTCGCGGTAAAGGTGAGTAGCCGAGGTCGGGGCAGGCAGCAAAGGTTCTGAGTCGGGGACAGGCAGAGGTCGGTACACGGGTGAGCAATCCAAGAATGTCTGACTTTCAACAAGCATGGAGAGACCAAGATCCGGCACTGATGGAAAGGAAGTGCCTCTTTAAATAGGAGAAGTGGATGCAGGATTGGATGACCAGGCACCAATCAGTGCTGCACAGGCCCTTTAAATCTCAGGAATCTAGTGCGCTCGCCCTCTAGTGGACGGAGACGTGCGCGCACCTGAGCATGTGAGGAGGAAGCATGGGGGGAAGGGAGACAGCTGGGAACAGCCATGAGGGAAGTGCTGCAAAATGGATGACGGCTGGATGCAGCCATGGAGGTAAGTGAAGTGCTGCTAGATGGGCGTGCAGCACTCGCCCTAACACTCCTAAAGCGCTGTTTCAGTTTAGGGGGAGTCTGCTGGGCAGGAATGGGCTTCTACTTGTGTGGTATCCCTGTAACCGGGAGAAATTGGGATTTTACTTGCAATAAGATCTTATTGACAAACTTACTTTTTTTATTGCAAAAAAACACTACAAATAGATTTTTTTTGCACATATTTCACCCCAAACTATTGAGACTACACTTACAAAATGCCAAACAAGACCAGACTCTACTGAAAAATAAAACAATATATTATTTGTGACAGACTCTCTGCCCTTTGGACTTTACACAGGTTCATTACTTTCCTTTTCTTAAGCATGTTACAGACTGCCAGTGTATTGATTGATTACATTATTCATTGTTCTGACTGCCATTGTATTGATTGATTACGTTATTCATTGTTCTGACTGCCATTGTATTGATTGATTACGTCACAGACAATGGCATTGTTCGGATTGAGTGTATTACAGACGTCTAGTGTATTGCTGATTGTGTCACCGGCAGAGTTGAGGGATTGTGTGCCCTGCTGCTATTGGTCGGTGTGTGTGTCATGCAATGGAGACTTGTGTATATAAGGCCTAGAGTGGCACTAATAAAGTTCAGTTCATCTTCACCCTCAATACTGAGTTCTGTCTCTTATTGGGGCAAACGCTATATTACAATTCACTAGCCCTTGTAAGGGCTGTTCCTGTTTCCTCACGGACGACTCTGGAATTCCAGCAGCACCTCTCACCATTGGGAAAGGACGTCTCGGGCGGTGAAGCCCTCCGGCGATAAGGGTTATCGCTACATTATTTCCCTGGGAAATCCCTGAAATCCCTAAAATAGTGATAAATGGTCTGGCAACAAAGGGTATAAAAATCTCCAGGTAGACCGGCACTTAAAGGGTTAAGCCACACATATACCTTTTTGAATTATGGGCAAAAAGTTCCGCCTTGGTCTGGTCAGAACACACAACACATTTCCCGCACGTTTCAGACAGACTTGATGGAGGTTTGTCAGACATAGGAAGAACGGCTCCATGGAACCATCTTATAGCATCTGTATACAGGACATGGCACTGGCAGCTTTTTTTTTTCTTTCCGCATGACATGGCCGAGCAGCAGTGTGTGGCTCGGGCTGGCTGTAGAAACCTCAGCTATTTCCTGTGCTAGTCTATTACATGTTTTAAGAAAGCCACAGCAAAAAGTACAACTGCACCACCATAACATCAAACTGTATGTAGCTGGCGGGTGCCTGGCCATGGGCACGTGCTCTGGGGGGCGAGGGGGGTTCCTGGACCTAGGGTAGGGCATCCCAGGTTGGTGTGGCATGTGTGGGGTGGAGGTGCACTTACTCGTTCAGTCGACGCTGGTCTCCATTGATGACACTCCTTGGTGCAAACAACATGGTCTTTATTGATAGGCTTCCATCCATAATAAAGAGCAAAGTCCAGTTACGGGCGATATCCATAGGTTACAGCTTCCAGTACAATCCATTGGTTTCCTCCGTGGCTGTCTCTCAATTCCTCCACTACATTAACGCTTCTTCTCATGAGCTTAGTCTTAGCACAGAACACTCTAGAAGGGTTGGGTTCTCCCTTATATAACCTCTGTCTTGTTGCCTTAACAAACTAAGGGCCTTATTTATCAAGGGATAGCGCCAGGTAGTGTCTCACTAGCGCCAGGTAGCGCCAGCTATCGGCGGCTACCGACTCCAGAACGCCAGGCGGCGGACACAATCACGCATTTATCACGCTAAATGAGGCTCGCGCCGGCGAGAGCGTCAGCTAGCGCGGGATTCATCATGTAGCAGACTGCAACGAACAGCGCCGCTGCTAATCCCATCACAGCGCCAGGTATGACCTCTCGCTACCTGGCGCTCTCCAATGCATTTCAATGGAGCAATCTATAAATATTCATAATTAATTGATTTTTATGTTTTTGTTTTTTTTTTTCAATGGCAAAAATTCTGTGACCACTTCGGCAATGTTAGATTTTTTTTTAAGGTAAAAAAAAAAAAATTTGTGCAGAATTGATATTACAGGTCTGATATTATTGTATTCATATTACAAAATGTTTAGAAAAACTTGTTTAATTTTTAAATCAAAAAATATGGTTGTTTGGGGGTTAAAAACTACTTTTAAGCCATCGCCGCCAGCGCTCTGGGGTTTAAACAAGCATTTCACAGCGCGAGAATTTTTGGAGCGTGGTTTGTTAATGAATATGCTGGGAGCCGTTCGCTCTGGCCATTCGCTGTCAGGCGCACCCATACAGCGCGGAACCTGTCAAACAGCAACTCCTAACCCCGTATTCAACATTAACGCACACCGACTGAGTCGCTGTCAACAAGCGAACTACGGCCAAGCACAGCGAATACTAGCGGGCGCTGTGAAAATCACGCTACTGGCGCTCATCTGTCGCTACCTGGCGCTATTAATGAATTGGCCTCTAAGTTGTGAGTCTCAACCAATGGCAGGGCAGATAATGTTGCCAATGGCACCTGGCTAAGTCTCTATTTATCTAAATTAAGAGGAACGCTAGACCATTTATTATTAGTTAGGATAGATGATATAATGGTCCCCAAGTAATGCATCCAACTGGTTTAATTAAGATGATTTAAGTTTCTAACACTATCAGGGGCCTATTCCCCTGACAGGGCTCTAATGTTTCCTATTTGTAGTGTTGCCCATGGTTTCCACCCGTCACATGTACAAAATCTTTTATTATCATTTATGTTGTGCAGACACGATGTCAAGCCCCGTGGGACACCCGCCTTCTAGGTAAGTCCACAACCCCCAATCTCCACTGCTAGCTTCACCTATAGACAAGCCACCATCTACCGGGACGCTTTACACGACTTACCGGACTCGATTGCCCCCAGCACAAAGGATGTGGACTTACAGGGGGTGAAGTCGGATGAGCCCGAGGCAAGACTGGACGATGGTGGAGTCATACACAGGTAGTCAGTCCAATAGCGCAGCACCAAAGGGAAGAGACGGAAGAAGAGTCAAGGTCGAGCCAGGGGTCAAGCCGGGAGTTCACGGGTACGCGGTACAAAGGGCGAGGCGGATTCGTAGTCAGGAAACAAGCTAAGGTCAGTCCAGGCGGCAATCACACAATGGTCAAACAAGGCAGGGCTGGTAACGGAATTGAATGCGGAACTAGACAAAATCACACCCAGCTATCACGGGCGGTGATAAACTATTTTTTTTTTAAACTAACCTCCGGCGGGCAATCTGTATGTACAGGGGGCGGAAACATACAGGATAGGCTCTTATTTAGGGTGAAGGTCTGGATTAATGTGGGAAATCTGTATGTACAGGGGGGAAACATACAAGATAGGCTCCTTTTCAAGGTGAGGGTCCGGATTCATGTGAGCAATCTGTATGTACAGGGGGGGAAACATGCAATATATGCTCTTATTCAGGGTGAAGGCCCGGACTAATGTGGGCAATCTGTATGTACAGGGGGGGAAACATACAAGATAAGCTCCTTTTCAGGGTGAGGGTCTGGTTTAATGCGGCCCTGGTTCTGCACATGCTGATGCTATATGGAGCTAAATGATCTGTATAGAGGCCGTGTAGGTGCAAAGAAGGAATGAGGCCCTTTTAAACTAACCTCCGGAGGTCATTAGAAAGCCGAGCCAAGCTGAGAGAGCTCTGACGACTGGAGGGGGCGGGCACACTCAGGCTCGCTCGAACAGACGACGGGGATGCGGCTGCCGGGCGGGGAGAGAGCCCATCAGCCGCCGAAGCCCGCGCCACCCGCAGACACCGAAGGACGGACGAGAAGGTAAATTGTTCGTGACACACGACAAACACAATTAAAATCCCTTAAAACATATACACAAGCGACACCATATATTGCACAGGGCACTGCACAATATATTCCTATTTGTTCTAATAATAAACATTCCTAGTAGCACCCCTCTCTTATATCCCCAGTAATCCATCTATATCTCTTTCCCCAAAAATTGCAAAATGCATGTGCATATACATACATCAACCATTAAAGTGCAAAAAATTATCTATTTCATAAACCCCACACTGAAAGCTCCCCTACTAAGGCTTCCTATAACCCCAAAAGATCAAAAAAAGTGCCTTGTGATTCTAAATACTGGCCCTTTAAGACATCCCTTAAGTGGCGCAAAACCCGGAGGGGGGAACCATAAGCCATAAAGTATAATCTTAATTACCTATGATGCACAGTGCAGTCTCCGCCTCCCACGCGTTCCGTGACGGCTGGCCTCCGTCACTTCATCAGGGCAGAGTGTCCCTGAGGAAGTTATGTAGGCCAGCCGTCACGAAACGTGTGCTTTTTGGTGTGGCTGTGGGGGGGGGGGGTCTGGGACTCTCCCCACATAATTTGTCAAGGCTTGTGATTGCTTCACAACACCAACGCACACCGTTTAGTATTTTGAGTGTAATTTTTTGCCGGTGCAGTAGTGTATTGTTTATATTCTAAGACAGATCATCATCAGAGGTGAAGCACAGTATGGAAACAACCAGCATACAGCAGCTTGGTCTGTACAGCTGTGGCCCCGCCACTTGTGGGTGTGGTGACCGTCCCCGGGGACTCGGAGTCTTCCTGAAAAGAAAACGCCAGCTTCAAATGTCATACCATACTGGAAGTCCAGTCTCAGGTCACCACGCCCGCCCTGTATCCCTTGCCTTGGTGCTGAAGCAGGATGGGGGGCTGACAAAAAAATAAAGCCCTTACCTCAACTGGGATCCAGCAGCGTTTCCCTGGCACTTCAGGTCCTGGACATGACCATCTTGAACGGAAAAAAACAGAGCGGCTCCCTCTATTCTCTGGGTGGCCCCGCTCACCCATTCACTTGAATGGGCAGGTGGAAGCACCCACAGAGAGGGGGATGCTGCTCTGTGCATTGTCTGTGCAGCAGCCCCCATGCCCTTAGGAACAGTGCGGGATTCAGGTGAGGTAAGGGAAGAGCGCATAGCTGGCAGGAAGTCTCTCTCTCCTGTGCAGCGTCACATGGGAGCTTATGTCAGGAGGGAGAGCTGAAAGCAAGGGGGAAGTCTGGCAGCCTGTCTCCTAGCCCCACTATTTGTAGCTCAGTATTCGCGTTGCAGCCCCCATGTCTATGGGAACAATACAGGATCCGGGCGAGGTAAGGGCAGAGCGCATGGCCGTCAGGAAGTCTCTCTCTCCTGTCACATGGGAGCTTATGTCAGAAGGGAGAGCCGAAAGCAATGGGGAAGTTTGGCAGCCTGTCTCCCAGCCCCACTTTTTGTAGCTCAGTGGTTGCTTGCCCCACTCTCTGTGCGCCGCACAACAGGGCTGTATTTCCCATTAGGGAACCCTAGGAATGTTCCTAGGGTGGCAAACTGCCCTTACTACTGTAGTAAAGAAAATAAATTAAAACTCCCATAGCCAGAAGTTTAATGCCCCAGCCACAGAAAGACACAGAGTGTATTTGTGTGAAGGGAGGTGCAATGGGTTGGACACAGGCCAGAGCATCTCCCCTCCACCACTGTGGTCATGTGACTCCTGTATGTCGGAATGCCGTAAATATGGAACATGCTTGCCTGCTCCTCTGCATTGCCCCCTTTGTGTCCTCCCCCCCTTCCAATTTGCCACCCTAGGCCTATGCCTAGGGTTGCCTAATGGGCAGTACAGCCCTGCACACACATACTCTGCATCTGACCCATTGCACCCTTTCCCCCTCTACACTTTTTTTATATGGACCGTGAACAAACCTAAAAAAAAGGGGGTGCAAGCACTTAAAATGCCTAGGGCACCATGAATACCAGATACGGCCATGTGTGTGTGGAGGAGGGAGAGGAAACAAATGGGGCAATGCAGAGGAACAGGCGAGCATGTCCCATCTTTTACGGCATTCCGACATACAGGAGTCACATGACCACTGGTGGAGGGGAGATGCTCTGGCCTGTGTTCAACCCATTGCACCCCCCTTCACACAAATACACCCCTCGTCCTTTTGTGGCTGGGGGGCTTGTTAGGAGGCATTAATGTTCTGGCTATGAGAGTTTTAATTCCTTTTCTTTACTACAGAAGTAAGGGCAGCATCCCCCTCCCTTCCAGTTTTCCACCCTAGGCACGTGCCTAGGGTTGCCTAATGGGCAGTACAGCCCTGCACACACATATGGCCTGATGCAGAGCCTCCTCGTTCAGCTATCCCGTACGTTCTCCCATTGGTTTTGGGCTGTGATTGGGTCATTAAAGGGCGTTGCTTTTTGTGTGCGTGTATGCGTTCAGGTGTTCCTGCGCGCGCCTTTACGATTGTCGGCTCGCAAGAGGCAGAACTCCGTGAAAACGGACTGGCCGTTGATTGTTCCGTTTTTCAAACTGATTCAAAGCCTTGTTTCCGCTCAACTTATGGCCAGTGTTAGCAGCCGTATCTGTGTTCCGTGATGCATTCTGCTGTGCGCGAGCATCAAAGACGCCGGCTACGTGGTCTGGTCCGTTTGAGCCTGGCAGAAACCCGGCTGTACCGCACCCGTCTAGACATCGATGGCATGCATGACCTTGAGCTATTCGAGCTCACCCGCCTTAACCGCTTTTCTCTTCAGGACTGGTATAGGCAGCTGCGCCCCAGACGCCCTGTTTTGCCCGCCAGCCTTGTAAGTTTGTTCAATATATCATACATGTAGTTTAAACTCCTGCCCAAAACAACAAAAACATGGTCCAAGACACATTAATAAAATAACTTTGGCCCACATTAACCCTAAAAATGGCCCAAACCAAAACCCCTAGATAAGCAAGAAATACTTACAAGGGAAAACTGATGATGTTTTTCATTCACAGATCAAAGACAAGGGCCAAAATGAAGAACAAGAAGACCCTCCTGGGTGGCTGAGCCCTATTTTATTTTTTTATTACATTTAAAAAATTTCCAGTTTTTATAAAAAATAAAAAAATAAATTGTGTGGTGTGTTCCCTTCCCTGGCACTGTACGTTCTCACAACATAACCATACAGTTACATGTCCCAAAAGGTAAGTATATGGGACAGGGAATAGGAAGAAGAAGAATAAGAAGAAGAAAAAGAAGAGGTTAAGGTAAGCATTAAACACAGGGAGGAGGAAGAAGAAGGATATTAGTTTAAGGTAAGTTTTGGTGTTGCTAAAAGTGTCAGTTTGTTGTATGAGGAAAGCTTGAGGGAGGACGAGAGATGTGCGCTTGCGTGGACCCAGATTGTCAACAGGAAATCCATGGAAATGTAAGTATACATGGAAAAACAATCAGAATCGGGGTGAAAACGGAAACAAATGGCAAGAAGCTACGTTTGGAAACGCATTAAAAAGGAGGCAAAAACGGATCGTCCGTGTGAACGGCAACGGAACCCACGACCACACGGAAAGCACCCGAGAGGGGAAAAAACACTTCCCGATTGAAGACACATAAACGGAACAGTAACGGAGCTCGCCCGGCGGCGGCTCTGAATCACATTTGGACCTCGAGACAAACGGAAGGAAAACGGGCCATAGGAAAAACGGAACGAAATAAGGTCAGATCGGGGGAGGCTCTGCATCGGGCCAATACTCTGCATCTAACCCATTGCACCCTTTCTCCCTTCACACTTGTTTTATATGGACCGTGACCAAATCTTAAAAAAAGGGGGCGCAAGCACTTAAAGTGCCTAGGGCACCATAAATACCAAATACGGCCCTGCCGCACAGCCTGACCTACCAAAGAGAAAGTAATGTAATATAGCAAATGGCGCCCTCTTGCAAATTGAGGAAAGCTGTGCACAGAGAGTGAGCCCCTTTATTTTTTAAATGGAACTGGCTGGCATTAGTGGAGGGGTTGAGTCATCTGCTGAGCCTCCAATGACTGCATGGCATCACATTGGGGCCTGCGCTGTGCCGGGGAAGGATGGAGGTGCGGCACTGTCTAAGATCAGGGCTCTGGCAATTACCTCTCAATCATCCTGTGGTCACCTACTACAGGACAGGTAGGTTCCCGAGGGGGAAGATGATGATGATCCTAGGATTGTCCCTCCTAAATCAGGTCAGTTAAGAGATTTGCTTCTCCATTCTGTTCAATTGAGGGACGTGCCAGGCATTGGAACTATCTATAACATACATAATCCACAGGACACACACAAAAGACCCCCATAAAATCTATTAAAATACACACAAATCATCATCACCACCCTAAACAACACCATCTCATATTTAAAAATCTATCAGAAAATAAAGATCTAATTATATAAATGTGACCCAGAAATGTATAAATAACTAATTAATCCAGAAATATATTAATCTATAACATTATATAACATTAAATACATAGTGTACCCATAAGATAAACAATTAAACCAGCCAATGGGGGGCAGTCACTGCCTCAGGCACAATACAAGCCCAGCGGCAAGTAACACTGACGGCCATGATTGAAAAGGGAAACCGTAATTCTAGGAACATGAACACTGAGCTTCTATATTTTGCCTCAGCAGCACTTAGGAGGTTATTTAAGAAGCTCTAGCGCCAGGCAGCGCCTCGTAGCAGCAGGCAGCGTCTGCTGTACACAAAATCGCCATGTAGCGTCACATGTATTATTACAGGCAGGTCAGTGTATAGCACCTCTAACAGCGTCATGTAGCGTCACATGTATTATTACAGGCAGGTCAGTGTATAGCGCCTCTAACAGCGTCATGTAGCGTCACATGTATTATTACAGGCAGGTCAGTGTATAGCGCCTCTAACAGCGTCATGTAGTGTCACATGTATTATTACAGGCAGGTCAGTGTATAGCACCTCTAACAGCGTCATGTAGTGTCACATGTATTATTACAGGCAGGTCAGTGTATAGCACCTCTAACAGCGTCATGTAGCGTCACATGTATTATTACAGGCAGGTCAGTGTATAGCGCCTCTAACAGCGTCATGTAGTGTCACATATATTATTACAGGCAGGTCAGTGTATAGCACCTCTAACAGCGTCATGTAGCGTCACATGTATTATTACAGGCAGGTCAGTGTATAGCACCTCTAACAGCGTCATGTAGTGTCACATGTATTATTACAGGCAGGTCAGTGTATAGCACCTCTAACAGCGTCATGTAGCGTCACATGTATTATTACAGGCAGGTCAGTGTATAGCGCCTCTAACAGCGTCAGGTAGTGTCACATGTATTATTACAGGCAGGTCAGTGTATAGCGCCTCTAACAGCGCCATGTAGCGTCACATGTATTATTACAGGCAGGTCAGTGTATAGCACCTCTAACAGCGTCATGTAGCGTCACATGTATTATTACAGGCAGGTCAGTGTATAATGCCTCTAACAGCGTCATGTAGCGTCACATGTATTATTACAGGCAGGTCAGTGTATAGCGCCTCTAACAGCGTCATGTAGCGTCACATGTATTATTACAGGCAGGTCAGTGTATAGCGCCTCTAACAGCGCCATGTAGTGTCACATGTATTATTACAGGCAGGTCAGTGTATAGCGCCTCTAACAGCGTCATGTAGCGTCACATGTATTATTACAGGCAGGTCAGTGTATAGCGCCTCTAACAGCGTCATGTAGCGTCACATGTATTATTACAGGCAGGTCAGTGTATAGCGCCTCTAATAGCGTCATGTAGCGTCACATGTATTATTACAGGCAGGTCAGTGTATAGCGCCTCTAACAGCGCCATGTAGTGTCACATGTATTATTACAGGCAGGTCAGTGTATAGCGCCTCTAAAAGCGTCATGTAGCGTCACATGTATTATTACAGGCAGGTCAGTGTATAGCGCCTCTAAAAGCGTCATGTAGTGTCACATGTATTATTACAGGCAGGTCAGTGTATAGCGCCGGCGCTTTAGCTTCCAGAGCCAGGTATTACCTTTTGCTCAGTGTCGCTCTCCCATACATTTCAATGGCCGTTTATATGTTTGTGTTTAAACGGCGTGTTTTTTTTTCTTTTTTTTTGCTCCAATCATTGTGTGACGTCTCCTGGCTGCAAACAAACTTTTTATATTTTTATGCAGAATTGTCATTACAGGTCTAAAGTGTTAATGTCACATAACAATGTCATTCCATGTGTTTTCACTTTGTTACTGGTGGATACGTGTTCAGAAACAGGCTTTAATCACACAGCGTCTGGCGCTCTTTGCTACAGCGCCCAGATCCAGAGCGCCGACGCTGTGTGTCCTTTTTTGATAAGTATGCCGTGAGTCGCTGAGAGTCAGTCGCACTGAGCTGGCGCTACCTCTCGCTCCCTGCAGCGCTGTACTGGTGTTAGAGCGCCCAACATACATCATATTAATCAATGCTTGCCAGGTTACTACAGTGACTGAGGCGCTCTGTTACAGCGCCTGATATCCGCTTGCAGCATCTACTAGTGGTCGCTCTAAGCGCCGATATACAGACGCTCATCTACCGATACCTGGTGTTACTAGTAGTGAATCAGCCTCTTCGAGTGCGATTTAACAAACAAAAAAGAGGCAGCACCGATCTGGCCACAGTTATCAGTAAAGGAACAAATACCGGCAACGCCAATCAAGTAGCCAATAAATAAAATAAAAAATACCGGCCAGGTGGCAACCCTATCAATAGTGCTCCTTTAAACCGGACCTTCACCATGATTTATTGAAAAGCCCAAACCCCTAAAAAAACTATTCCCCAGCATCTAAAATTAATATATTTTAAGTTTTTAGTCACTCACTTATTATTCTTTCCCTCATTGGGCTGCATCTCTGTTCAGGACTCTAGGATACGGGTGCCGCCATCTTGACTCAGAAGCATCACACTTACTAAGGTGAGGAGAGTGGGATAAACTACAGGGGGCGGGTTATAGCTGTGCTTTGCACAGACAGAGCAGAGCTGGGGTCAGGAAAAGGTCAGCAATCCCAGAATGCAGAGCAGCACAGTCAGAAGACACTTTCCATGAGCCGCCATCTTGGATGTTTAAAGGCTCATAACATGCAGTAGATGCAGGTAGGATGATTTTTTAATGTGAGCAATATGTATGTACAGGGTGGGGGAAATATATAAGATAGGCTCTTATTCAGGGCGAAGGTCCGGATTAATGTGAGCAATCTGTATGTACAGGGTGGGGGAAACATATAAGATAGGATCTTATTCAGGGTGAAGGTCCGGATTAATGTGAGCAATCTGTATGTACAGGGTGTGGGAAACATATAAGATAGGCTCTTATTCAGGGTGAAGGTCCGCTTTAAGCTGCGCCGGTTTATAGTAGCTCTGTAGGTTTAGATGCCATAGAGCGCAATGGGCAGAACTGTACTGAAATGGTTAATGCTTCTAATTAATATTACACAATTTTTTTTTTTGTACAGAACTTGCGTTGTGACTCGTCAACAATGTAAACACAGGACCTAAATGTTGTGTTGTAAATAGTTTTTCATGGCTTCATTTGCTTACCAACATGTAATCTGGACAACAATAACTAAAACCAAATGCATTGTAATTTTTTCCCCTTGTTCCTAGAGTGATATCCTGTACGTGTAATAAAAAAGCTGACTAGCGCTGTAGGTAATTGGCGTGCCCCAAAATAATGCTAAACATAAACATGCCTTAATGTATCTTCTAAAAATAAGTATTCACACTTTATTTCAGAATAAGGTGCGATTCAAGGAAGAGAGGAAGTTAGAGGCTGTGTTTTATCTTTTGTATCTGAACATTTTTTCATTCACTTAATTGTTATGATTTCATTTTTCAGGCCTGGAATCATTTTGCCTTAATTGTTCCACTGGCGAAATCGAGCTCAGTTCTGCCGCTGCAGGTAGGTTGTGGTCGACAGCCAGTCCTGACGTGATCGGGAGCAATACAAAGAAAGACTCGTAGTCAAGGGATATTCTCAGATATATGGAGAGGACTATGATGAGACGTTTGCTCCAGTAGTTAAAGTGGACCAACACCGAGAGGTGATCGGCCCGGAAATCTATAAGATTCCCGGGCCGATCACCTCCCACCCCGCGGGACATCCGAGATCGGGATGTCCCGCGGGGTGAAACCCCCCAAACAACCCCCAAACACCTTACCTGATCTTCGGCGGCGGCCGGCCGCCGCCGCCTCCCTCGCACCCCTGTAGGCGTGCTCGCGCCCGCGCCGGCCGTCTGCGAATGGCCGGCGGGGGCGCGCGCGCGCCGAAAGTGACGCGAGGGAGGCGGCGGCGGCGGCAGCCGCTTGCACGTTCCTGATCCCCGCCTGGACGTTGGCGGGGATTGGACCGTCCAGTCACGTGGGAGCGGGGACAGGTAAGATTTTGGGGCTTTCTGGGGGGTTTCACACAGCGGGGCACCCCCGATCGGGGTGCCCCGCCCAAGTGGACCAAAACCCAGGATAGTCAAAATCGTGGGTGTTGGTCCACTTTAAGCATGATGCAATAAGGACTTGGCTGACAGTACCTGTCACAATGAAAATGCAAGTGAAACACTTTGATGTGAAAACAGCGTTTCTACATGGTGAGTTATCATAAGACATCTACATGGAACAACCACCAGGGTTCAAAGATGAACTAAGGCCAGACCTAGTATGCAAACTTCAGAGGAGTATATATGGTCTAAAGCAAGCCGCCAGAGCATGGAATATGAAAATAAATGAAGTGCTTACACATCAGGACTACAGAGGAGTAAAGCAGACCTCCGCTTATACACAAAGACATTGGCAAACAGAGGAATGTATGTGCTCATTTATGTGGATGATAACCTGATTTTTTTCTAGCAAGAAGGGGATGAAGCCCAGGGGCCTCCACCACACTTTTAAGTAAACCAAAACGCACGGCAATCATCCCAGAAATCTATAAGTTTCCTGGGCCGATTGATTCCCTCCCCCAGATGCCCCCTTGTGTAAAACCCCTCAGGTTGCCCATTAACGCACCTTCTTTCCCAGTCCAACGGTACATGCGCAAGCAGTGCCCTTGAAGCGGCATGGGAGCCGAGTGCGTGGGTGTTCGAACTGCTACTAACCCCGTGTTGTTATTCTATGGGCGGCCCTGATATGTGAGATCTATGTGGTGTTTTCTAAATCTGTTGCTGGCACATGCACTTTAAAAATGTTGTCTGTGTTCACCAGTTTGCATTCTACTTGATTATTATTGTGTCTTTCTTGATGGGATTTTGTGCAATATGTGACTTATACGGCTGTTATGAAATGTATATACAATATTATTGGATTTATTAATTACATTTTATGTGTGGTGTATCACTATAGAGGTAATTGACTATTTATCAGGTTTGGTATTGATTAATAGCGATTTAGAATACATTTAGCACTTTAGCACTTTATTTTTAGTATATTTAGTTTTTGTGCCGGCACAAAAATCATTTAGGGTGTGAGCTATTTAGGGCGTACTTTTGTCCCATGGTGGTTATTAGAGATGAGCGAACTTTTGAAAAATTCGATTCGACTGGTTTGCCGAATTTTCCGACAAAAAACGTTTTGACCCGAATTTATTGGCGACGAATCGCTATTAAAAATGGCTATTTCTGAGCCTCCTAGAGCCTCAATAGGGTTGTAAACCATTCTGCCTTGCTGTAACACGCATAGGATGCGTGCTGGGTTAGTGAAATAATACTGTAAATAATTAGGACATGCAGATCAGAGGCATCGCTATTAGAATCGCAGAGCGGCACAATTACAGAGAGTTGAGGTGGCATCACTATGAGGGGCCCCTATATTGCCTGAAAAACACACCCTGGAGCTGGCAGCGGCAGGAGCCCAAACATTGGATTTGGCTCAAAGAGACATTGGAGTTGGCAGCAGGAGCCCAAAAATTGGCTGAATGACACCCTGGAGTTGCAAGCAGCAGCAGGAGCCCAAACATAGCTTGAAAGAGACACTGGAGTTGGCAGCAGGAGCCCAATAATTGGATGAATCACACCCTGGAGTTGCAAGCAGCAGCAGCAGCAGGAGCCCAAACATTACTTTAAAGAGACACTGAAGTTGGCAGCAGGAGCCCAAAAATTGGATGAATCACACCCTGGAGTTGCAAGCAGCAGCAGCAGCAGGAGCCCAAACATTGGCTGAAAGAAACACTGGAGTTGGCTTCAGGAGCCCAAAAATTGGATGAATCACACCCTGGAGTTGCAAGCAGCAGCAGCAGGAGCCCAACATTGGCTGAAAGAGACACTGGAGTTGGCAGCAGGAGCCCAAAAATTGGATGAATCACACCCTGGAGTTGCAAGCAGCAGCCCAAACCTAGCTTGAAAGACACACTGGAGTTGGCTTCAGGAGCCCAAAAATTGGATGAATCACACCCTGGAGTTGCAAGCAGCAGCAGGAGGCCAAAAATTGGCTGAAAGGCACACCCTGAAGTTGGCATCAGCAGGAGGCCAAAAATTGGTTGGAAGGCACACCCTGAAGTTGGCATCAGCAGGAGCCCAAAAATTGGCCTAAAGACATGAATATGTTTTGCACCATTTGGAAAGTGTAAAACGTGGCACCATGCTGAATCTAGTCGCATGCATCAGGCATTGGTGGGTGGAAATCCTGGCTGATCCATCCCTGATTCATTTTGACAAAGGTGAGTCTCTCCACATTTTTAGCTGACAGACGACTTCTCCTCGCCGTAACTATGGCCCCCGCCGCACTAAACACCCGCTCAGATGGCACGCTACTTGCCGGGCAGGACAGCTTTTCCAGGGCAAACTCTGCTAGTTGCGGCCACAAATCAAGTTTGGCTGCCCAGAAGTCCAGCGGATCCTCAAGGTGTGTTGGCATGGTCATGTCAAGTTATGACATGACCTGCTGGTTGAGGTCCTGCTCCAGGTCTTCCTGCTGCTCATGAGTAGCCTCACTATGCGGGTGTAGAAAGCTACTCATTAGCGACTGAAGACTGAGGCTGCTGCTGATGGAGATGCTGCTGCTGCTGCTCCTACCAACCCCCCCAGCGGCCATGGCAGTGGAAGGTGAGCGCAGAGGTCCCCTCGAGTCAGACCTGCGAGAGTATGGACCATGGCGCAGATAGGCATCGGCCAACTGACTACGTAGAATGTCTTTGTAGTAGTTCAGTTTGTCCTCTCTCTCGGCGGGTTTAAAAAATGCCCCCATTTTGTGCCGGAAGCGAGGGTCCAATAAGGTGGACAGCCAGAAGTCATCCCGCCGACAAATGGAAACAATTCTGGGGTCACTACGCAAGCACGTGAGCATGCTTCCTGCCATTTGCGCAAGTGACTCGGATGGACTACCTGTCTCCATCTCCACTGCATACTGCCACGGTGTGTCCGGGTCCTCTGTCTCACCTTCCTCAAAACCCTCTAGCTCCTCTGGCTGCTCCTGCTCCTCCTCTCCTGTCCGCTGACTAGATAAACCAGCCATTTCGCCAAGCCTAATCTGTGCTTCACTGTGCCCCTCCTCCTCCTCCAGTTCAGCTCCAACGGGGTTCATGTGGCTGTAAGATGTAGACGCCATGTCTCCAGTGCCCTGACCAGCCATGGTTTCCAACATGTGCTGTAGTACATGAAGCAGTGGAATCACGTCGTTCATCCCGTAATCCTGCCAACTGACAAATAAAGTGGCTTCCTCAAAGGGTCTGAGCAAACGGCAGGTGTCACGTATGAGCTGCCACTGGTTGACATTGAAGTTACACAGGGGAGTCCCCCTATCCGCTTGGATCATCAGGAAATCCGTGATGGCTTTTCTCTGTTCATATAATCAGTCCAACATGTGAAGGGTAGAATTCCAACGGTGGAAACATCGCAAATCAGACTATGTTGGGGGATACCGTTCTGACGCTGTAGCTCAAGAAGGGTGTGTTTGGCGGTGTATGAGTGGCTGAAGTGCATGCAAAGTTTCCTTGAAGTTGTTAGGATGTCTTGCATATGGGGGGAACACTTCAGAAACCGCTTGACAACCAGATTGAAGACGTGAGCCATGCAGGGGTCAGCCTTCCTTGGCGCAGCGCAGACAAAATGTTCTTCCCATTGTCGGTAACCATGATTTCCATTTTAAGTTTTCTTGGAGTAAGCCATGTTTGGATTTCCTGATGAATAAATTTAAGCAGTTCCTCCCCTGTGTGACTCCGTTCACCAAGACAAACCATGTGAAGCACTGCGTGACACCTTCGTGCCCTGCACACATGGTAGACTGGAGGGGCACTGAGACTTGAGCCTACAGTAGAGGGTGAGGAGATGGCGGAGGATGAGGAGGTCGAGTCGCACAGTGTCACAGGCCCAACGGGCAGGGAGCGCGGAGGCCGAAGTGGCGTGACCTGTCCAAGTTGCTGCTGCTGCTGCAAAGGGACCACATTCACCCAGTGGGCCGTAAACGACATGTACTGTCCCTGACCGTAGTTACAGCTCCAGACGTCGGCGCTGCCATGCACTTTGCTACACACCGACAGGCTCAAGGACTGGCCCACCTTCTGTTCAACAAAAGTGTGCAGCGCTGGTACTGACTTCTTGGCAAAGAAATGACGGCTTGGGACTCTCCACCTCGGCTCGGCACAAGCCATCAGTTCTCTGAAAGGTGCAGAGTCCACCACCTGAAAAGGGAGCGACTGCAGCCCCAGCAACTTGGACAGGAGCACATTCAGCTTCTGTGCCGTAGGATGAGTGGGCGCATACTGCTGTCTCTTGGACATGGCTTCGCTAATGGATTGCTGGCGGGATGCATGACTTGGAGGAGGAGGAGGAGCAGGAGCGACAGAGGATGGGTATGACGCACAGCTGCCTTCGGCTGAGGTGCTGGAGCCTTGGCTGGCAGAAATTGGGAGCGGCGTGCCACTTGGTGAGGAAGCAGACTGGACCACCCCTTGGGAGCCTCGGTTCTCCCAGGTCGCTTTATGGTGACGCATCATATGTTGATGCAGGGCTGTGGTGCCAACATTTGGGCCCTGGCCACGCTTCACCTTCTGCCTACATATCTTGCATGTGGCCATGTTACCCTCCTGCGGATGCTTCAGGAAAAACTGCCACACTGCCGAGTAGCTACTTTTCCCACCAACAGGCCTCACTGATTCGCTGCTATTGTCGCCAACTCCAGGAGCCCCTGCTCCACTACCTCCCGATAAGGTAGCCTGCCGCGCAGCAGGTGCTCTACCCCGGCCCCGGCCCCGTTTGGCTCCAGGCTTTACAATTGTGCCCCCATGCTGACTGACAACCATGCTGCTAACACCTTGCTGCCTGAGCTGCTGACTCCAGGGCAACCTGCGCCCCTCTTCTCCTGATGATGACGATGAAGCCCCTTCATCACCCGGCTCCCAAGTGCGATCGGCTTCATCATCATCATCACCGAGTTGTGGCTGTACGTCACTGATGTTCTCGGTTTCCTCAACAGTGTCTGGCGCAGAAGCTGGAAATCTCGCAACACCCACGACACTGTCCACATCACTATTTGTCTGCCGAGCTAAAGAAGCCACCTCCATTTCATGGCTGGGCAGTAGCTGCTGACTGTCTTCTATCTGATCGTCCTCCTCACTAAAGAGTGGAGCTGAACCCAAAGCATAGGATACGTCGCTGGGGGAGGGAACGGCGTAGGACAGGGACTGCTCTCGGGGCATGCCAACTCAGGGTTGTGTCAGAGGAACCTACCGACCCTAGACTGGGGGTCTCAGACGTAACTTGTGATGTTGTTGATGAGCGCGTCAACCAATCTACCACGGCAGATGCGTTACTGGTGGAGACACGACCGCTAGCAGATACTGGCAGATCAGGTCTCTCACCGTGACTCCTGCTGCCACTCGCCCCTAGTCTGCTGCGACCTCTGCCTGCTGAATCTTGGCCTCTGCCACTCCTCTTTGAACATCCTGGCACTTGTCTGCCTGACATTTTTATGTATTTGCTTATTTAGTATAAACAGATAGGGTGCAAGGTGCAGCTTTGGGGTGCCCTGCGGCCTGGTTTATTGAAAGCAGTCAAAAAGGAAGTGCAACCTGAAGTAGCTTAATGAAGCTGATGCTGATCAACGCTTATATTGTATAACAGATAGGGTGCAAGGTGCAGCTTTGGGGTGCCCTGCGGCCTTGTTAATTGAAAGCAGTCAAAAAGGAAGTGCAAACTGAAGTAGCTTAATAAAGCAGCTGATGCTGATCAACGCTTATGTTGTATAACAGATAGGGTGCAAGGTTCAGCTTTGGGGTGCCCTGCGGCCTGGTTTATTGAAAACAGTCAAAAACAAGTGCAAACTGAAGTAGCTTAATAAAGCTGATGCTGATCAACGCTTATGTTGTATAACAGATAGGGTGCAAGGTGCAGCTTTGGGGTGCCCTGCGGCCTGGTTTATTGAAAGCAGTCAAAAACAAGTGCAAACTGAAGTAGCTTAATAAAGCAGCTGATGCTGATCAACGCTTATGTTGTATAACAGATAGGGTGCAAGGTGCAGCTTTGGGGTGCCCTGCGGCCTGGTTTATTGAAAACAGTCAAAAACAAGTGCAAACTGAAGTAGCTTAATAAAGCAGATAGGGTTAAAATAGCATGTGCCTTGGGATGCGCGTGTGGCCTGGTGTATTTTAAGCTGAACAGAAAATATTAACACTAATCCAATTATGAGAAATGCTTTTGTTTAACAAATAGGGTTAAAATAGCATGTGCCTTGGGATGCCAGTGTGGCGTAATGTATTTTAAGCTGAACAGAAACTTTTAACACTAATCCAAGTATGAGACATGCTTTTGTTTAACAAATAGGGTTAAATAGCATGTGCCTTGGGATGCCAGTGTGGTGTAATGTATTTTAAGCTGAACAGAAACTTTTAACACTAATCCAATAATGAGAAATGCTTTTGTTGAACAGATAGGGTTAATAGCATGTGCCTTGGGATGCCAGTGTGGCGTAATGTATTTTAAGCTGAACAGAAACTTTTAACACTAATCCAAGTATGAGACATGATTTTGTTTAACAAATAGGGTTAAATAGCATGTGCCTTGGGATGCCAGTGTGGTGTAATGTATTTTAAGCTGAACAGAAACTTTTAACACTAATCCAATAATGAGAAATGCTTTTGTTGAACAGATAGGGTTAATAGCATGTGCCTTGGGATGCCAGTGTGGCGTAATGTATTTTAAGCTGAACAAAAAGTATTAACAATAATCCAAGTATGAGAAATGCTTTTGTTTAACAGATAGGGTTAAATAGCATGTGCCTTGGGATGCCAGTGTGGCGTAATGTATTTTAAGCTGAGCAGAAACTTTTAACACTAATACAATAATGAGAAATGCTTTTGTTGAACAGATAGGGTTAAAATAGCGTTCAGGGCTAAATAGCAGAAAGGGTTAAATAGCATGTGCATTGCATGCACAGTGTGCAGCTGTATTTAAACCAAACCAAATATATTAACAGCAACCCAGTAATTATGAAATATGAATCATAGGCAGCACTAGGCACCCTGTCAATGTGACTTGTATGCTGCTGGATTGTTCCAGTTTTAAACCTATCTTTCCCTAGCTCTGTCTACCACTCTAAATCTCCCTAACTATCGGTCTCTCTCTTTACCTAACTATCCGTCTCTCTATTTACCTATCTGTAAATCTCCCTACCTATCGCTAACTGTCTGTCCCTGTCTGCAGCAACCACCGCTGTCTCACGAATGCAAGTCTGAAATGCGCACAAGCAAGATGGCCGCCGCTTTATATAGCACGGTGGCGTCACCGGGCTTCCTGGCTGCTGATAGGCTGCACGTGACTGTCCCATCATCACTTGCCCCTGGGGACATGTCTGAACATGTCTGTCCACCATCTTAGAATGCCTGTCATCGAGTTTAAAGGAAAACTTCGATCGATCGAATCGCCAGAAAATTTTGATTCGTTCAGAATCGAATTTTTCATGAAATTCGGAACTAATCCAGGTTCGTCCGGATCGATTCGCTCATCCCTAGTGGTTATTATTGATATTCCCCTTTTTGGGCATCATTTATGTAGAGAATATAGGGGTTAGAGCAGTTGTTTTTAAATGTCCTGTGTGATGTGTTTTTAGCCTTTTTTTGTATCAATAAAGTAATTGTTAAAACCATTATGATGTGTTGGTGCTCTTCTTTGGGAGGAAGGCATGCTTAGTGGCACGTCCACTCCATTTGTTTCAGTAGCTGCATCCCAGCTATCCCTCTAGCGCTGGGTTTTGTTCCACTTTAACAAATGTTATTTAAGAAAGGATAGCGTCAGGTAGCGCCTGGTTAATGAGAGGTAGCGACAGATATCGACTGGTCAACGCCGGACACGGCACGCAATTCCACATTTATCAAGAAGAATCTGTTTAGCGACTGGGATAGCGCCATGTAGCATCTGATTCATCATTTTCAAAGCCTCTGCGAACAGCGCCAGCGTTCAGCCTTGCACAGCGCCAGGTATGACCTCTCGCTACCTGTCGCTCCCCCATACATTTCAATGGACGAACCTTTTCTTCTCTTTAAACGGGGTTTTTTTTTTTCCCAAAAAATCACAAATAATTCTGTGACCTCTTCTGGCACTGATAAAGCAGTTTTTTCACATTTTTTAAATTTTTTAAATATTTCGTCAGAAATGACATTACAGGTCTGGCATTAAAGTGTTCATGTTACAATGTTGCTACAATGTAATTCCATATGTTCAGACTTTAAACACACCGCCTCCTGCGCTCTGGGCTTCAGTGAAGCATTTTTCTGCGCCAGAGATTTGTGAGGCTGTTTTTTTGCTGAATATGGTGTGAGTCGCTCGCTATGAGCAGTCGCTACCATGCGTTCCTATACAGCGCTGTACTGGTCAAATAGCGACTCCTCACAATGTATTCAACATTACTGCACAGCGACTGAGTCGCTATAAACTAGCGACTCACGGACGAGAACTGCGACTACTAGCGGGCGCTCTGAAAATGCCGCTACAAACGCTCATCTGTCGCTACCTGCCGCTAGTATTGAATCAGCCTCTATATCTCTGAACCATAAAGTACAACTCCCCCTTTTGAGCGTGAATCTAGACAGAGAGAACTCCTTGTACTATAGACGTACTTGATGACTAAAGTCTCTCTCATGACTTTTATGATTCTATAATCTCTTTCTGCTGGTATCACATTTATAATGTTTCCTGGAGATCAGCCACGGTTACTTTCTCTTCGTACTCGTCTTCTTATGTAAATCGTGAGGTGAAACGGTTGAGCAGTAGCCATGGTCTTATGTTGGGTATGCTGCAGAAGATGGTTAGTGGAGTTTCCGGGGCTCAGCAGCTCACGTCGCTCTGAGATATCACCACAAAAGGGGAAGAATCATTTCACACACTGTTCATCATAGTCTCAGCGAGCAGCTTCCTCTGTCAGTGTCTCATGTACAGAACAGAAAGGAGAGGACGAGGAGCAGACGCTGTGGAGGGGCCCCGCTGCCATGTCTAGGCTGGGATACTATCTGCTCATCTCCATCTGTCTGACCTATGCATGGACCCAGGATGTACCCTATGCTGAGGAACCTGGTAAGACGAAATATCGTATAACAATATCCAACTTTTCAGGGTGGGAAAGAAGCACAATGGTTAAATTAGGCCACACCCCCTCATTGAGGGATGGATGAAGCCACGCCCCTCATTGAGGGATGTATAGGAGATAGGATGTAACAGTTACAACAATAGAAATAGGCAAAGGAATCATTTATTGCTGCAGATCTGCATGTTACCCCTCAAAGAGGGACAATGGGAACAACAATGGACTCAAAAGAGGGACAGTTGGGAGGTATGGAAATATTGCTGGTAAATGGGGCAGATCTTCTGAAACTGATGCAAGAAAAATCTGCAGCCCACCTGGAACAGGTAGCCAGAAAGTCAGTCAGGCTTCATAGGCCAAACAGGATCAGGTATCTGTTCTAACTGCCTTTTATTTCGGCGCTGTTCACGGGTTATATATTTCACCCGGCAATCACACACTGTTATAGATAAAGCTGTTGTTGGGAATTTAAAGGGTAACTCCATTTCCCCCCCCCTGTACATACAGATTGGGCACATTAACCCGGACCTTCACCCTGAATAAGAGCGTATCTTGTATGTTCCTCCCCCCCCGTACATACAGATTGCCCATATTAATCCGGACCTTCACCCTGAATAAGAGCCTATCTTATATGTTTCCCACACCCTGTACACTCCCTACCATCAGTGACATTGTGCTTTGTAATAAAACCGCACATTTTACAGTGGCCTTTTATAGAAACATAGGCGAGTGACGGCAGAAAGAGACCATACGCTCCATCTAGTCTCTGCCCTTATGTATCTACTGTATGTTCTCTGTATCTTATGTGTATACTGTATGTTCTCTGTATCTTATGTGTATACTGTATGTTCTCTGTATCTTATGTGTATACTGTATGTTCTCTGTATCTTATGTATATACTGTATGTTCTCTGTATCTTATGTGTATACTGTATGTTCTCTGTATCTTATGTATATACTGTATGTTCTCTGTATCTTATGTGTATACTGTATGTTCTCTTTATCTTATGTATATACTGTATGTTCTCTGTATCTTATGTGTATACTGTATGTTCTCTGTATCTTATGTATATTCTGTATGTTCTCTGTATATTATGTATATACTGTATGTTCTCTGTATCTTATGTATATTCTGTATGTTCTCTGTATCTTATGTATATACTGTATGTTCTCTGTATCTTATGTGTATATACTGTATGTTCTCTGTATCTTATGTATATACTGTATGTTCTCTGTATCTTATGTGTATACTGTATGTTCTCTGTATCTTATGTATATTCTGTATGTTCTCTGTATCTTATCTGTATACTGTATGTTCTCTGTATCTTATGTGTATACTGTATGTTATCTGTATCTTATGTGTATACTGTATGTTCTCTGTATCTTATGTGTATACTGTATGTTCTCTGTATCTTATGTATATACTGTATGTTCTCTATATCTTATGTGTATACTGTATGTTCTCTGTATCTTATATATATACTGTATGTTCTCTGTATCTTATGTGTATAATGTATGTTCTCTGTATCTTATGTGTATACTGTATGTTCTCTGTATCTTATGTGTATACTGTATGTTCTCCTTATCTTATGTGTATACTGTATGTTCTCTGTATCTTATGAGGAGAGTGATATAGAATAGGAATGAAAGAATTCTGTATTTTTCGCCCTATAAGACGCACCTAGGATTTTGAGGAGGAAAACAAATATAAGGTGCAAAATCCCCCCATTACAGGCAGATGGGCATTTTCTCCCCATCCCCCATGGCCAGTGTGGTGATCCCCCCTCCCATTCCCCATATAGGCAGTGTGGCATCTCCCCCTCCCATTCCCCATATAGGCAGTGTGACATTCCCCCTCCCATTCCCTATAGACAGTGTGCCATTCTCCCCTCCCATTCCCCATATAGGCAGTGTGGCATCTCCCCCTCCCATTCCCCATATAGGCAGTGTGACATTCCTCCTCCCATTCCCTATAGACAGTGTGCCATTCTCCCCTCCCATTCCCCATATAGGCAGTGTGGCATCTCCCCCTCCCATTCCCCATATAGGCAGTGTGGCATCCCCCTCCCATTCCCCATATAGGCAGTGTGGCATCTCCCCCATCCTATTCCCCATATAGGCAGGGTGGCATCCCCCCTCCCATTCCCTATATAGGCAATGTGGCATTCCCTCCTCCCCTTCCCCATATAGGCAGTGTGGCATTCCCCCTCCCATTCCCCATATAGGCAGTGTGGCATCCCCCCTCCCATTCCCCATATAGACAGTGTGGCATTCCCCCTCCCATTCCCCATATAGGCAGTGTGGCATCCCCCCTCCCATTCCCCATATAGGCAGTGTGGCATTCCCCCTCCCATTCCCCATATAGGCAATGTGGCATTCCCCCTCCCATTCCCCATATAGGCAATGTGGCATTCCCCCCTCCCATTCCCATATAGGCAGTGTGGCATCCCCCCTCCCATTCCCCATATAGACAGTGTGGCATTCCCCCCTCCCATTCCCCATATAGACGGTGTGGCATCCACCCTCCCATTCCCCATATAGACAGTGTGGCATTCCCCCCTCCCATTCCCCATATAGGCAGTGTGGCATTCCCCTCCCATTCCCCATATAGACAGTGTGGCATTCCCCCCTCCCATTCCCCATATAGGCAGTGTGGCATTCCCCTCCCATTCCCCATATAGGCAGTGTGGCATTCCCCCCTCCCATTCCCTATATAGGTAATGTGGCAGTCCCCCTCCCCTTCCCCATATAGGCAGTGTGGCATTCCCCCTTCCCATTCCCCATACAGGCAGTGTGGCATTCCCTCCTCCCCTTTCCCATATAGGCAGTGTGGCATTCCCCCTTCCCATTACCTATATAGGCAGTGTGGCATCCCCCCCTCCCATTCCCCATACAGGCAGTGTGGCATTCCCTCCTCCCCTTTCCCATATAGGCAGTGTGGCATTCCCCCTTCCCATTACCTATATAGGCAGTGTGGCATCCCCCCCTCCCATTCCCCATACAGGCAGTGTGGCATTCCCTCCTCCCCTTTCCCATATAGGCAGTGTGGCATTCCCCCTTCCCATTACCTATATAGGCAGTGTGGCATCCCCCCTCCCATTCCCCATATAGGCAGTGTGGCATTCCCCCTCCCCTTCCCCATATAGGCAGTGTGGCATTCCCCCTCCCATGCCCCATATAGGCAGTGTGGCATTCCCCCTCCCATTCCCCATATAGGCAGTGTGGCATCCCCCCTTCCATTCCCCATATAGGCAGTGTGGCATCCCCCCTCCCATTCCCCATATAGGCAGTGTGGCATCCCCCCTCCCATTCCCCATATAGGCAGTGTGGCATCCCCCCTCCCATTCCCTATATAGGCAATGTGGCATTCCCCCTCCCCTTCCCCATATAGGCAGTGTGGCATTCCCCCTCCCATGCCCCATATAGGCAGTGTGGCATTCCCCCTCCCATTCCCCATATAGGCAGTGTGGCATCCCCCCTTCCATTCCCCATATAGGCAGTGTGGCATCCCCCCTCCCATTCCCCATATAGGCAGTGTGGCATCCCCCCTCCCATTCCCCATATAGGCAGTGTGGCATCCCCCCTCCCATTCCCCATATAGACAGTGTGGCATCCCCCCTCCCATTCCCCATATAGGCAGTGTGGCATTCCCCCTCCCATTCCCCATATAGGCAGTGTGGCATTCCCCCTCCCATTCCCCATATAGGCAGTGTGGCATTCCCCCTCCCATTCCCCATATAGGCAGTGTGGCATTCCCCCTCCCATTCCCCATATAGGCAGTGTGGCATTCCCCCTCCCATTCCCCATATAGGCAGTGTGGCATCCCCCCTCCCATTCCCCATATAGACAGTGTGGCATTCCCCCCTCCCATTCCCCATATAAACGGTGTGGCATCCACCCTCCCATTCCCCATATAGACAGTGTGGCATTCCCCCCTCCCATTCCCCATATAGGCAGTGTGGCATTCCCCCTCCCATTCCCCATATAGGCAGTGTGGCATTCCCCCTCCCATTCCCCATATAGGCAGTGTGGCATCCCCCCTCCCATTCCCCATATAGGCAGTGTGGCATCCCCCCTCCCATTCCCCATATAGACAGTGTGGCATTCCCCCTCCCATTCCCCATATAGACAGTGTGGCATCCACCCTCCCATTCCCCATATAGACAGTGTGGCATTCCCCCTCCCATTCCCCATATAGACAGTGTGGCATCCACCCTCCCATTCCCCATATAGGCAATGTGGCATTCCCCCCTCCCATTCCCATATAGGCAATGTGGCCACACCCAGGTAGTGTGGCATTCCCCCCTCCCATTCCCCATATAGACAGTGTGGCATCCCCCCTCCCATTCCCCATATAGACAGTGTGGCATCCACCCTCCCATTCCCCATATAGGTAGTGTGGCATTCCCCCCTCCCATTCCCCATATAGACAGTGTGGCATTCCCCCCTCCCATTCCCCATATAGGCAGTGTGGCATTCCCCCCTCCCATTCCCCGTATAGGCAGTGTGGCATTCCCCCCTCCCATACCCCTATATAGGCAGTGTGGCATTCCCCCTCCCATTCCCCATATAGGCAGTGTGGCATTCCCCCTCCCATTCCCCATATAGGCAGCGTGGCATCCCCCCCTCCCATTCCCCATATAGGCAGCGTGGCATCCCCCTCCCATTCCCCATATAGGCAGTGTGGCATTCCCCCATCCTATTCCCCATATAGGCAGTGTGGCATTCCCCTCCCATTCCCCATATAGGCAGTGTGGCATCCCCCCTCCCATTCCCTATATAGGTAATGTGGCAGTCCCCCTCCCCTTCCCCATATAGGCAGTGTGGCATTCCCCCTTCCCATTCCCCATACAGGCAGTGTGGCATTCCCTCCTCCCCTTTCCCATATAGGCAGTGTGGCATTCCCCCTTCCCATTACCTATATAGGCAGTGTGGCATCCCCCCCTCCCATTCCCCATACAGGCAGTGTGGCATCCCCCCTCCCATTCCCTATATAGGCAATGTGGCATTCCCCCTCCCCTTCCCCATATAGGCAGTGTGGTATTCCCTCTCCCATTCCCCATATAGGCAGTGTGACATCCCCCTCCCATTCCCCATATAGGCAGTGTGGCATCCCCCCTTCCATTCCCCATATAGGCAGTGTGGCATCCCCCCTCCCATTCCCCATATAGGCAGTGTGGCATCCCCCCTCCCATTCCCCATATAGGCAGTGTGGTATCCCCCCTCCCATTCCCCATATAGACAGTGTGGCATCCCCCCTCCCATTCCCCATATAGGCAGTGTGGCATTCCCCCTCCCATTCCCCATATATGCAGTGTGGTATCCCCCCTCCCATTCCCCATATAGGCAGTGTGGCATTCCCCCTCCCATTCCCCATATAGGCAGTGTGGTATCCCCCCTCCCATTCCCCTTATATGCAGTGTGGTATCCCCCCTCCCATTCCCCATATAGGCAGTGTGGCATTCCCCCTCCCATTCCCCATATAGGCAGTGTGGCATTCCCCCTCCCATTCCCCAGATATGCAGTGTGGTATCCCCCCTCCCATTCCCCATATAGGCAGTGTGGCATCCCCCCTCCCATTCCCCATATAGGCAGTGTGGCATTCCCCCTCCCATTCCCCATATATGCAGTGTGGTATCCCCCCTCCCATTCCCCATATATGCAGTGTGGCATCCCTCCTCCCATTCCCATATAGGCAGTGTGACATTCCCCCCTCCCATTCCCCATATAGGCAGTGTGGCATCCCTCCTCCCATTCCCATATAGGCAGTGTGACATTCCCCCCTCCCATTCCCCATATAGGCAGTGTGACATTCCCCCCTCCCATTCCCCATATAGGCAGTGTGGCATCCCTCCTCCCATTCCCATATAGGCAGTGTGACATTCCCCCCTCCCATTCCCCATATAGGCAGTGTGGCATCCCTCCTCCCATTCCCATATAGGCAGTGTGGCATTCCCCCTCCCATTCCCCATATAGGCAGTGTGGCATTCCCCCTCCCATTCCCCTATATAGGCAGTGTGGCTTCCCCCCTCCCATTCCCCATATAGGCATTGTGGCATTCCCCCTCCCATTCCCCTATATAGGCAGTGTGGCATCCCCCCTCCCATTCCCCATATAGGCAATGTGGCATTCTCCCTCCCATTCCCCATATAGGCAGTGTGGCATCCCCCTCCCATTCCCCATATAGGCAGGGTGGCATCCCCCCTCCCATTCCCCATATAGGCAATGTGGCATTCCCTCCTCCCCTTCCCCATATAGGCAGTGTGGCATCCCCCCTCCCATTCCCCATATAGGCAGTGTGGCATTCCCCCCTCCCATTCCCCATATAGGCAGTGTGACATCCCCCCTCCCATTCCCCATATAGGCAGTGTGGCATTCCCCCCTCCCATTCCTATATAGGCAGTGTGGCATCCCCCCTCCCATTCCCCATATAGGCAGTGTGGCATTCCCCCCTCCCATTCCTATATAGGCAGTGTGGCATCCCCCCTCCCATTCCTATATAGGCAATGTGGCATCCCCCCCCTCCCATTCCTATATAGGCAGTGTGGCATCCCCCCTCCCATTCCCATATAGGCAGTGTGGCACCCCCCTCCCATTCGTATATAGGCAGTGTGGCATTCCCCCTCCCATTCCCCATATATGCAGTGTGGTATCCCCCCTCCCATTCCCCATATATGCAGTGTGGCATCCCTCCTCCCATTCCCATATAGGCAGTGTGGCATTTCCCCTCCCATTCCCCATATAGGCAGTGTGGCATCCCTCCTCCCATTCCCATATAGGCAGTGTGACATTCCCCCCTCCCATTCCCCATATAGGCAGTGTGGCATTCCCCCTCCCATTCCCCATATATGCAGTGTGGTATCCCCCTCCCATTCCCCATATATGCAGTGTGGCATCCCTCCTCCCATTCCCATATAGGCAGTGTGGCATTCCCCCTCCCATTCCCCATATAGGCAGTGTGGCATTCCCCCTCCCATTCCCCTATATAGGCAGTGTGGCATTTCCCCCCTTCCATTCCCCATATAGGCAGTGTGGCATTCCCCCTCCCATTCCCCTATATAGGCAGTGTGGCATCCCCCCTCCCATTCCCCATATAGGCAATGTGGCATTCCCCCTCCCATTCCCCTATATAGGCAGTGTGGCATCCCCCCTCCCATTCCCCATATAGGCAATGTGGCATCCCCCCTCCCATTCCTATATAGGCAGTGTGGCATTCCCCCCTCCCATTCCCATATAGGCAGTGTGGCATTCTCCCTCCCATTCCCCATATAGGCAGTGTGGCATTCCCCCCTCCCATTCCCCATATAGGCAATGTGGCATCCCCCCTCCCATTCCTATATAGGCAGTGTGGCAATCCCCCCTCCCATTCCCCATATAGGCAGTGTGGCACCCCCTCCCATTCCCCATATAGGCAGTGTGGTATCCCCCTCCCATTCCCCATATAGGCAGTGTGGCATTCCCCCTCCCATTCCCCATATAGGCAGTGTGGCATCCCCCCCTCCCATTACCCATATAGGCAGTGTGCCATTCCCCCCTCCCATCCCCCATATAGGCAGTGTGGCATTCCCCCCTCCCATCCCCCATATAGGCAGTGTGGCATTCCCCCATCCCATTCCCCATATAGGCAGTGTGGCATCCCCCCTCCCATTCCTATATAGGCAATGTGGCATCCCCCCTCCCATTCCTATATAGGCAATGTGGCATCCCCCCTCCCATTCCTATATAGGCAGTGTGGTATCCCCCTCCCATTCCCCATATAGGCAGTGTGGCATTCCCCCTCCCATTACCCATATAGGCAGTGTGCCATTCCCCCCTCCCATCCCCCATATAGGCATTGTGGCATTCCCCCCTCCCATCCCCCATATAGGCAGTGTGGCATCCCCCCTCCCATTCCTATATAGGCAATGTGGCATCCCCCCTCCCATTCCTATATAGGCAGTGTGGAATCCCCCCTCCCATTCCCATATAGGCAGTGTGGCATTCCCTCCTCCCATTCCCCATATAGGCAGTGTGGCATTCTCCCTCCCATTCCCCATATAGGCAGTGTGGCATTCCCCTCCCCATTCCCCATATAGGCAGTGTGGCATTCTCCCTCCCATTCCCCATATAGGCAGTGTGGCATTCCCCTCCCCATTCCCCATATAGACAGTGTGGCATTCCCCCCCCTCCCATTCCCCATATAGGCAGTGTGGCATTCCCCCCTCCCATTTCCCATATAGGCAATGTGGCATCCCCCCTCCCATTCCTATAGAGGCAGTGTGGCATCCCCCCTCCCATTCCCATATAGGCAGTGTGGCATTCTCCCTCCCATTCCCCATATAGGCAGTGTGGCATTCCCCCCTCCCATTCCCCATATAGGCAGTGTGGCATCCCCCCTCCCATTCCCCATATAGGCAGTGTGGCATTCCCCCCTCCCATTCCCCATATAGGCAGTGTGGCATCCCCCCTCCCATTCCTATATAGGCAGTGTGGTATCCCCCCACCCATTCCCCATATAGGCAGTGTGGCATTCCCCCTCCCATTCCTATATAGGCAGTGTGGCCTCTACCCCTCCCATTCCCCATATAGGCAGTGTGGCATTCCCCCTCCCATTCCCCATATAGGCAGTGTGGCATTCCCCCTCCCATTCCCCATATAGGCAGTGTGGCATTCCCCCCCCTCCCATTCCCCGTATAGGCAGTGTGGCATTCCCCCTCCCATTCCTATATAGGCTGTGTGACATTCCCCCTCCCATTCCCCATATAGGCAGTGTGGCATTCCCCCCCCCTCCCATTCCCCATATAGGCAGTGTGGCATTCCCCCTCCCATTCCCCATATAGGCAGTGTGGCATTCCCCCTCCCATTCCCCATATAGGCAGTGTGGCATTCCCCCTCCCATTCCCCATATAGGCAGTGTGGCATTCCCCCCCCTCCCATTCCCCATATAGGCAGTGTGGCATTCCCCCTCCCATTCCTATATAGGCAGTGTGGCATTCCCCTCCTATTCCCCATATAGGCAGTGTGGCATCCCCCCTCCCATTCCCAATATAGGCAGTGTGGCATTCCCCTCTCTCATTCCCCATATAGGCAGTGTGGCATCCCCCCTCCCATTCCCCATATAGGCAGTGTGGCATTCCCCCTCCCATTCCCCATATAGGCAGTGTGGCATTCCCCCTCCCATTCCCCATATAGGCAATGTGGCATCCCCCCCCTCCCATTCCTATATAGGCAGTGTGGCATTCCCCTCCTATTCCCCATATAGGCAGTGTGGCATCCCCCCTCCCATTCCCAATATAGGCAGTGTGGCATCCCCCCTCCCATTCCCCATATAGGCAGTGTGGCATCCCCTCTCCCATTCCCCATATAGGCAGTGTGGCATCCCCCACCCATTCCCCATATAGGCAGTGTGGCATTCCCCTCCCCATTCCCCATATAGACAGTGTGGCATTCCCCCCTCCCATTCCCCATATAGGCAGTGTGGCATTCCCCCCTCCCATTTCCCATATAGGCAGTGTGGCATCCCCCCTCCCATTCCCATATAGGCAGTGTGGCATTGTCCCTCCCATTCCCCATATAGGCAGTGTGGCATTCCCCTCCCATTCCCCATATAGGCAGTGTGGCATTCCCCCCTCCCATTCCCCATATAGGCAGTGTGGCATTCCCCCCTCCCATTCCCTATATAGGCAGTGTGGCATTCCCCCTCCCATTCCCTATATAGGCAGTGTGGCATTCCCCTCTCCCATTCCCCATATAGGCAGTGTGGCATCCCCCCTCCCATTCCCTATATAGGCAGTGTGGCATTCCCCCTCCCATTCCCTATATAGGCAGTGTGGCATTCCCCCTCCCATTCCCTATATAGGCAGTGTGGCATTCCCCTCTCCCATTCCCCATATAGGCAGTGTGGCATCCCCCCCCCATTCCCCATATAAGCAGTGTGGCATTCCCCCTCCCATTCCCCATATAGGCAGTGTGGCATTCCCCTCTCCCATTCCCCATATAGGCAGTGTGGCATCTACCCCTCCCATTCCCCATATAGGCAGTGTGGCATCCCCCCTCCCATTCCCCATATAGGCAGTGTGGCATTCCCCTCTCCCATTCCCCATATAGGCAGTGTGGCATCTACCCCTCCCATTCCCCATATAGGCAGTGTGGCATTCCCCTCTCCCATTCCCCATATAGGCAGTGTGGCATCTACCCCTCCCATTCCCCATATAGGCAGTGTGGCATCCCCCCTCCCATTCCCCATATAGGCAGTGTGGCATCTACCCCTCCCATTCCCCATATAGGCAGTGTGGCATCCCCCCTCCCATTCCCCATATAGGCAGTGTGGCATCTACCCCTCCCATTCCCCATATAGGCAGTGTGGCATCCCCCCTCCCATTCCCCATATAGGCAGTGTGGCAATCTCCCTCCCATCCCGCATATAGGCAGTGTGGCATTCCCCCTCCCATTCCCCATATAGGCAGTGTGGCATTCCCCCTCCCATTCCCCATATAGGCAGTGTGGCATTCCCCTCCTATTCCCCATATAGGCAGTGTGGCATCCCCCCTCCCATTCCCAATATAGGCAGTGTGGCATCCCCCCTCCCATTCCCCATATAGGCAGTGTGGCATTCCCCTCTCATTCCCCATATAGGCGGTGTGGCATCCCCCCTCCCATTAGCCATAGGCAGTGTGGCATCCCCCCCATTCCCCTTATATGCAGTGTGGCATCCCCCACCCATTCCCCATATAGGCAGTGTGGCATCCCCCCTCCCATTCCCCATATAGGCAGTGTGGCATCCCCCTCCCATTCCCCATATAGGCAGTGTGGCATCCCCTCTCCCATTCCCCATATAGGCAGTGTGGCATCCCCCACCCATTCCCCATATAGGCAGTGTGGCATCCCCTCTCCCATTCCCCATATAGGCAGTGTGGCATCCCCCACCCATTCCCCATATAGGCAGTGTGGCATTCCCCTCCCCATTCCCCATATAGACAGTGTGGCATTCCCCCCTCCCATTCCCCATATAGGCAGTGTGGCATTCCCCCCTCCCATTTCCCATATAGGCAGTGTGGCATTCCCCTCCCCATTCCCCATATAGACAGTGTGGCATTCCCCCCTCCCATTCCCCATATAGGCAGTGTGGCATTCCCCCCTCCCATTTCCCATATAGGCAGTGTGGCATCCCCCCTCCCATTCCCATATAGGCAGTGTGGCATCCCCCCTCCCATTCCCAATATAGGCAGTGTGGCATCCCCCCTCCCATTCCCCATATAGGCAGTGTGGCATTCCCCCTCCCATTCCCCATATAGGCAGTGTGGCATTCTCCCTCCCATTCCCCATATAGGCAGTGTGGCATTCCCCCTCCCATTCCCCATATAAGCAGTGTGGCATTTCCCCCTCCCATTCCCCATATAGGGAGTGTGGCATCCCCCCTCCCATTCCCCATATAGGGAGTGTGGCATCCCCCCTCCCATTCCCCATATAGGCAGTGTGGCATCCCCCCTCCCATTCCCCATATAGGCAGTGTGGCATCCCCCCTCCCATTCCCCATATAGGCAGTGTGGCATCCCCCCTCCCATTCCCCATATAGGCAGTGTGGCATTCCCCTCTCCCATTCCCCATATAGGCAGTGTGGCATCCCCCACCCATTCCCCATATAGGCAGTGTGGCATCCCCCCTCCCATTCCCCATATAGGCAGTGTGGCATCCCCCCTCCCATTCCCCATATAGGCAGTGTGGCATCCCCTCTCCCATTCCCCATATAGGCAGTGTGGCATCCCCCACCCATTCCCCATATAGGCAGTGTGGCATCCCCCACCCATTCCCCATATAGGCAGTGTGGCATCCCCCCTCCCATTCCCCATATAGGCAGTGTGGCATCCCCCTCCCATTCCCCATATAGGCAGTGTGGCATCCCCTCTCCCATTCCCCATATAGGCAGTGTGGCATCCCCCACCCATTCCCCATATAGGCAGTGTGGCATCCCCCACCCATTCCCCATATAGGCAGTGTGGCATCCCCCACCCATTCCCCATATAGGCAGTGTGGCATCCCCCACCCATTCCCCATATAGGCAGTGTGGCATCCCCCCTCCCATTCCCCATATAGGCAGTGTGGCATTCCCCTCTCCCATTCCCCATATAGATAGTGTGGCATTCCCCCTCCCATTCCCCATATAGGTAATGTGGCATTCCCCCTCCCATTCCCCATATAGGCAGTGTGGCATTCCCCCTCCCATTCCTATATAGGCAGTGTGGCATTCCCCCTCCCATTCCTATATAGGCAGTGTGGCATTCCCCCTTCCATTCCTATATAGGCAGTGTGGCATTCCCCCCTCCTATTCCTATATAGGCAGTGTGGCATTCCCCCTTCCATTCCTATATAGGCAGTGTGGCATTCCCCCTCCCATTCCTATATAGGCAGTGTGGCATTCCCCCTCCCATTCCTATATAGGCAGTGTGGCATTCCCCCTTCCATTCCTATATAGGCAGTGTGGCATTCCCCCCTCCTATTCCTATATAGGCAGTGTGGCATTCCCCCTCCCATTCCTATATAGGCAGTGTGGCATTCCCCCTCCCATTCCTATATAGGCAGTGTGGCATTCCCCCTTCCATTCCTATATAGGCAGTGTGGCATTCCCCCTCCCATTCCTGTATAGGCAGTGTGGCATTCCCCCTCCCATTCCTATATAGGCAGTGTGGCATCCCCCCTCCCATTCCCCATATAGGCAGTGTGGCATCCCCCCTCCCATTCCCCATATAGGCAGTGTGGCATCCCCTCTCCCATTCCCCATATAGGCAGTGTGGCATCCCCCACCCATTCCCCATATAGGCAGTGTGGCATCCCACACCCATTCCCCATATAGGCAGTGTGGCATCCCCCCTCCCATTCCCCATATAGGCAGTGTGGCATCCCCCCTCCCATTCCCCATATAGGTAGTGTGGCATTCCCCCTCCCATTCCCCATATAGGCAGTGTGGCATCCCCCACCCATTCCCCATATAGGCAGTGTGGCATCCCCCACCCATTCCCCATATAGGCAGTGTGGCATCCCACACCCATTCCCCATATAGGCAGTGTGGCATCCCCCCTCCCATTCCCCATATAGGCAGTGTGGCATCCCCCCTCCCATTCCCCATATAGGTAGTGTGGCATTCCCCCTCCCATTCCCCATATAGGTAATGTGGCATTCCCCCTCCCATTCCCCATATAGGCAGTGTGGCATTCCCCCCTCCCATTCCTATATAGGCAGTGTGGCATTCCCCCTCCCATTCGTATATAGGCAGTGTGGCATCCCCCCTCCCATTCCCCATATAGGCAGTGTGGCATTCCCCCTCCCATTCCCCATATAGGCAGTGTGGCATTCTCCCTCCCGTTCCCCATATAGGCAGTGTGGCATTCCCCTCTCCCATTCTCCATATAGGCAGTGTGGAATTCCCCCCTCCCATTCCCCTTATAGGCAGTGTGGCATTCCCCCACCCATTCCCCATATAGGCAGTGTGGCATTCCCCTCTCCCATTCTCCATATAGGCAGTGTGGCATTCCCCCACCCATTCCCCATATAGGCAGTGTGGCATTCCCCCTCCCATTCCCCATATAGGCAGTGTGGCATTCCCCCTCCCATTCCCCATATAGGCAGTGTGGCATTCCCCCTCCCATTCCCCTTATAGGCAGTGTGGCATTCCCCTCTCTCATTCCCCTTATAGACAGTGTGGCATTCTCCCTCCCATTCCCCGTATAGGCAGTGTGGCATTCCCCCCTCCCATAACCCATATAGGCAGTGTGGCATTCCCCCTCCCATTCCCAATATACGCAGTGTGGCATTCCCCCCTCCCATAACCCATATAGGCAGTGTGGCATTTCCCCCCTCCCATTCCCCATATAGGCAGTGTGGCATTCCCCTCCCATTCCCCATATAGGCAGTGTGGCATTCCCCCCTGTGACAGACGCTCTTTCTTTTGGATGTCATCACTATTCAGTTGCCCACCGGGTCATTCACTGGCCTTTTCTTAATTAGGTCATTGTATTTTGATACTGTTACAGGCAATGTCATTGTAGTTTGGATTGTATTATAAACTGCCATTGTGTTAATTGATTACGTCACAGGCAATGGCATTGTTCTGATTGAGTGTATTACAGACGCCTATTGTTTTGCTGATTGCGTCACCAGCAGAGTTGAGGGATTGTGTGCCCTGCTCCCATTGGTCTGTGTATTTGTCATGAGGTCCACGGGGGAGGTCCCATTGCATGGAGACTTGTGTATATAAGGCCTAGAGTGGCACTAATAAAGACACTTCACCTTCACCCTCAATACTGAAGTTCTGTCTCTTATTGGGGGAAACGCTATATTACAATTCACTAGCCCTTGTAAGGGCTGTTCCTGTTTCCTCACGGACGACTCTGGAATTCCAGCAGCACCTCTCACCATTGGGAAAAGGACGTCTCGGGCGGTGAAGCCCTCCGGCGATAAGGGTTATCGCTACAATTGGTGGCAAGCGGTCGGATGGTCCTTTGTACCCAGAGAGAGTGCTACCCTGATGGAGAGTCAGTAGGACAAGTTGAAAAGGCTGACCCTGAAGGATCTACTCGAGAGCCGGGGAAGGTCAGCTAGCAACCGCCCACGTCGGGAACTGATAGCCGAGCTGATCGAAATGGATCATGCAGCAGTGAGGACCGAAACCAATATAGAGATCGATGAAGACGCTGCTCTCGTTCAAGCGGTTCGGAACAGATTGTCGGTCTATGGCCCGAATCCATCACAGGAACTGATCGACCGAGTCTTCGCCGCAGCGGAGGCAGAGGCCAGTAAGCGAAGGGAAGATCGGCGACTTTCAACCCAGCAGCCTCTCAGCCTCAGTTACACTGGGGGGAGAAAGATTCCATTTGCAGCATTTAAGTCCTTCCAGGAAAGTGACGACGAGATTGACGGATTTTTGGCCGATTTTGAACGCCAGTGCGCTTTACACCGGGTACCCACGGAGGAATGGGTCACCATATTATCAGGGAAACTATCTGGGAAAGCTTCCGATGCTTTCCGGGCCATCCCTGATGTGGACTTACCACACTACCATCTGGTAAAGGAGGCTTTGTTAGCCCGGTACGCTGTCACCCCGGAAGCCTACAGACGACGATTTTGGGAATCCCAAAAGAAGGGAGGGGATTCTTACACGGAGTGGGCATGTCGCCTCCATCGTACAGCATCACACTGGGTCACTGGATGCAAAGCCACGACCGCTGAGGATGTACTACAGTTGTTTTTACTAGAACATTTTCTCAATGCCCTGCAACCAGAGCTAAGAGAGTGGGTACGTGACCGGAGGCCTCTAACGCTACCTGAGGCTGCTCGTCTAGCCGACGAGTACACTGATGCTCGCCGGACAGAACAGTCCGCTCCAAAACCACAACCTCCCATCAAATTTCAAGCACCTGTGGCTTCAGCGCCAACTCGTGACTCTGGGCCACATAGGCCAGCGCAGCAACCGAACCTCTCCACAGTTCAGTGCCATTGTTGCAAACAAAGGGGACATTATCGCAGTGATTGCGCCCTAGAGCCTCCCCGAAACACGTGGGGGCAAAAGCAACCTTCCACCTCCCGTACTCCTGTGGCACACTGTTTGGAAGCTGAGAGCAGTTCGGAAGAGTATCTGGGGGTACTGTATGAAGCTGATCCCGTACAAGCGGCCATCCAAGACAACCGACAGCACCATTGCCAGGAGGTACGAGTCAATGGGCGCACCGCGCAAGGATTACGCGACACCGGAGCCACACTTACCTTGCTCCAACCTCATTTGGTCAAGAACAAAGACCGCACCGGACACACCGTTGCAGTAAGGGTGGCGGGAGGAGCTGTGTTTCGACTCCCCACCGCCCGAGTACATCTTGACTGGGGCGCTGGATCCGGCAGGGTACAGGTGGGACTTATGGACAACTTACCAGCAGAAGTACTATTGGGAAATGATCTAGGACCAATGACTTCTGCCTACGCTACCTCTGGGCCAGCCAGCGTCAACCCTGTTACAACCCAGGCCCCAGCCCGAGCTGCCGACTCCAGCCCACTGGTCGGGGAGACCCAGGGGTTTCGCCTACATCACGTCATGTCTGTTACACAAAGTCAAGAAGAGGATCAGCCATCAGGTTACGTCCTTCCAGAAGGGAAACTTATGCCAAACACTATTTTTGTTGGGGGCATTGGCCGTCGGATTAATCAGCCTGGAATTAAGGATGTTTTTTCAAAGTATGGCGCTGTAAAGAATGTCAAAATTATTAGGGATGCCTCTGGCATTTCTAAGGGTTATGGTTTTGTCTACTTTTACGATGATGTAGATGTGCAGAAGATCGTGGATTCTCCGATCAGCTACCATGGAAAGAGATTGAAACTTGGACCAGCTATAAGAAAGCAAAGCACCTGTGCACACATCCAACCAAGGACTTTGGTGCTGAACTCACCAACGCCACAATATCCCAATGTTTGGACCCCACCCATGACCGATTCCTATGTACAGCCCACGTCAATGTTTAGTCCGGTTACTCACCGTATGTGCAGACTTGTCCTTACACAGAACTCTGCCCATAACAAGAGTCCGGACAGCCCCACGTTAACCCGAACAGGGTCAATCCGGGTCTGCCGGTTGTTCCACAAAAAGGGGGCATTGTGACAGACGCTCTGTCTTTTGGATGTCATCACTATTCAGTTGCCCACCGGGTCATTCACTGGCCTTTTCTTAATTAGGTCATTGTATTTTGATACTGTTACAGGCAATGTCATTGTAGTTTGGATTGTATTATAAACTGCCATTGTGTTAATTGATTACGTCACAGGCAATAGCATTGTTCTGATTGAGTGTATTACAGACGCCTATTGTTTTGCTGATTGCGTCACCGGCAGAGTTGAGGGATTGTGTGCCCTGCTGCTATTGGTCTGTGTATTTGTCATGAGGTCCACGGGGGAGGTCCCATTGCATGGAGACTTGTGTATATAAGGCCTAGAGTGGCACTAATAAAGACACTTCACCTTCACCCTCAATACTGAAGTTCTGTCTCTTATTGGGGGAAACGCTATATTACAATTCACTAGCCCTTGTAAGGGCTGTTCCTGTTTCCTCACGGACGACTCTGGAATTCCATGATTGGGAAAAGGACGTCTCGGGTGGTGAAGCCCTCCGGCGATAAGGGTTATCGCTACACCCCCTCCCATAACCCATATAGGCAGTGTGGCATTCTCGCTCCCATTCCCCATATAGGCAGTGTGGCATTCCCCCTCCCATTCCCCATATAGGCAGTGTGGCCTTCCCCCTCCCATTCCCCATATAGGCAGTGTGGCATCCCCCCTTCCCATTCCCCATATAGGCAGTGTGGCATCCCCCCTCCCATTCCCCATATAGGCAGTGTGACATCCCCCTCCCATTCCTATATAGGCAATGTGGCATCCCCCCTCCCATTCCTATATAGGCAGTGTGGCATCCCCCCTCCCAGTCCCATATAGGCAGTGTGGCATCCCCCCTCCCATTCCCCATATAGGCAGTGTGACATCCCCCTCCCATTCCCCATATAGGCAGTGTGACATCCCCCTCCCATTCCTATATAGGCAATGTGGCATCCCCCCTCCCATTCCTATATAGGCAGTGTGGCATCCCCCCTCCCAGTCCCATATAGGCAGTGTGGCATCCCCCCTCCCATTCCCCATATAGGCAGTGTGACATCCCCCTCCCATTCCCCATATAGGCAGTGTGGCATCCCCCCTTCCCATTCCCCATATAGGCAGTGTGGCATCCCCCCTCCCATTCCCCATATAGGCAGTGTGACATCCCCCTCCCATTCCTATATAGGCAGTGTGGCATCCCCCCTCCCAGTCCCATATAGGCAGTGTGGCATCCCCCCTCCCATTCCCCATATAGGCAGTGTGACATCCCCCTCCCATTCCCCATATAGGCAGTGTGGCATTCCCCCCACCCATTCCCTACATTGCCTACTGCTACTACTCTTTCTGTAAAATAATATTTTCTAACATTGCTCCTGATCTTCCCCCCGACTAGCTTCAGTTTGTGCCCCCTTGTTCTATCATTAAGCTTCTTCTTAAAAACACTTCCATCCTGAACCTTATTCAATCCTTTCACATATATAAAGGTCTCAATCATGTCCCCCCTCTCCCTTCTTTCCTCCAGACTGTACAAATTAAGTTCTTTAAGTCTCTCCTGATAAGTTTTAAGTTTAAGTCCTTCCACCATTTTTGTTGCCGGCCTTTGGACACGTTCTATTTGAATAATGTCTTTTTGCAGGTGAGGTCTCCAGAACTGCACACAGTATTCTAGCTGTGGCCTCACCAGGGCTCTATACAGCGGCATCACAACCTCCCTCTTCCTACTGGTGATGCCTCGAGCTATGCAGCCGAGCATCCTGCTTGCTTTTCCCACTGCCTGGCTACACTGTCCAATCATCTTGCAGCTATCAGTAATCAGTATCCCTAAATCTCTCTCATCCGAGGTCCTGGCTAACACAGTTCTGCCCATACGCTACTCAGAGCCGGGATTCCTTCTACCCAAGTTCAGGATTTTACATTTAGAGACATTAAACTCTAGTTTCCACAGTTTTGACCATCTATCTAGTAAAGCTAAATCATTTTCCATGTTGCAGACACCTCCCGGAATATCCACCCTATTACTAACCTTTGTATCATCAGCAAACAGACAAACTTTTCCTACCAAGCCTTCTCCTATGTCACTTACAAATATATTAAAAAGAATGGGGCCCAGGACAGAGCCTTGCGGCACACCACTTGTAACTCGCCTTTGTTCAGATTGCACGCCATTTACAACAACGCTCTGATACCGATCCCTCAGCCAACTGGAAATCCACTGAACTATCCAGGGATTGAGTCCTACCTTCAATAACTTATCTATGATCCTTATGTGGTACAGTGTCAAAGGCTTTGCTAAAATCCAGATAGGCGATATCCACAGCACCACCTTCATCTAACACTTTAGTGACATTATCAAAGAAATCAATAAGATTGGTCTGACATGATCTGCCCTCAGTAAAGCCGTGCTGTTTTGGGTCCAATAGGTCATTCATTTTTAGATGGGAAATTATCTGTTTTTTTTAAGAGAGTTTCCATTAGTTTGACCACTATAGATGTTACACTAACTGGCCTGTAGTTACTGGCTTCTTCTCTACTCCCCTTTCTTATGGATTGGTACCACATTGGCCATTCTCCAATCATCTGGAACCTCACCAGTTGAAGTAAATCAGTCAGAGGGGCTGCAATCACAAACCTAAATTCCCTTAGAACTCTGGGGTGGATTCCATCTGGACCCATCGCCTTACTTACCTTTAGATGTGCCAGCTCGGATAGGACATCAGCCTCCAGAAACTCCGGAGCTGTGCCCTCCCAGCTGGATGCTGTGCTATGACCATGCCTGCTACTATCTGAAAATACCGAACAAAAGTAGCTATTCAGATGGTCAGCCACAGCCTTATCTCCGTCAATATATTTATTTTAAAGCCTCCGCCGGCCACTTTACATTTCTTCGCCGCTGAAGCGGCTATACCTTCGGGCACGCACAAAAGCCACAGGAGCGGCCAGTTGTTTTCAGCCGAGCCTCCGCCGGCCACGCTACACTTCTTCGCCGCTAAAGCGGCTACACCTACTAGCACACATAAAGCCGCAGGAGCGGCCATCATAAACATCCCGCCTACACTGCCTGCTAGTCGCGGCAGCAGCCTTTAGACACCCCGCATTGCAGATCGCATATTTTAGCAGCAACCTGCATATCGCACACAAGGCAAAGCCACAGCTACTAACCCTGCTCTGCCTAGTGCACGCATCGGGGAACCAGCATCCAACTCCGCTGTGTTTAAAGCATTACACATACCTTTGCAGCTTACCAACGGCTCTTAACCCTGTACAATCCGTACTACCCATTTAAAGCAGTCATACAACAAAAATCGGGTTACATTTATTAACCCTTTGCTGACCCAAAGCCAAATTACAACCACAACCCTAGGCCAATCTCAAACATCTTAACAGATCTCTCTTGAAACAGGCCTCAATCAACAACCTCATATTCGCTTACAACAGCACCACTACCAGGAACCCCAGTCCATTCTCAAGTACTTACCTACGAAAAAAAAGAAATCAGCGCTCCAAATACTGAAAAGGAATCAAACCTTCAATCAACCTAAGAAGACAGGTGAGTCCATCACTGTGCACCACCGTTAATTACAATTACTTATTGTCTATTTATATTTACAATAAGTACCCAATAGAGCCACACACGGCACTGGGTCCTTACAGTCCAGGTAACCATTAATTTGGTAACCAGAAAGAGAAAAAATCTCCAGCAATCTTGGAGATTTTTGAGGCCTAATCAGCCAGAAGCAATGATACTGGTTTGATTAACTGGTAGAAATACCTCCCTCAAACATTCCTAACCCTAACTAACCAACTTTCTTTTTCCAGCCTTTAACAAGCTCAAGCTCAAGCTTGAAGAATCACCTGCAACGTTAACCTACTCTTCTAACAAGAAAGTTTTTTTCCTTTGCTAACCTTTTTTATCCACTAACCTTCATTCCCCTTTATAGCGCACCTAATACTTACCTTTTTCTTGAGTACTCATAGGATTAGGACAAGTAAACAGCCACTTCTAATATATTTATTTTCCCTATTTCTAATTTTTGAGACTGCATTGTTTTTCTTCTTTCTGTCACCAATATATCGGAAAAAAGGTTTTATCTCCCCTCTTCATAGATTTGACCATTTCTTCCTCCTTTTGCCCTTTAGCAGCCCTTATAATCAGTTTTGCTTCCCTCTGTTTAATTTTATATGCCTCTCTGTCAGCTACACTTCCACTTACTTTATACTTCTTATCTTTTATGATAGTGCTGACTTCCCTAGTAAGCCATAATGGCTTCTTCTTCCTTTTATTCTTGCTAGTTTGTTTCACATATTGCTTAGTTGCCTTTAAGATGGCCATTTTTAATAGTGACCACTGGGCACTCACTTCTGCTACTCCGTTCCACTCACCTAATTTTCTTTCTACATACTCCGCCATTTCCTTGAAGTTTCTCTTCCTAAAGTCTAGCACTTTGGTTCTGGTGTGTGATTGCACAATGTCTGTTTTTATTCTGAACCATAAGCATTGATGGTCACTGGAACCCTGATTTTCTTCAACCCTGACCTCGGACACCAGATCCACATTGGTCAGAACTAAGTCCAGAATGTTATCTCCTCTAGTTGGCAATGTCACAAGTTGTTTTAGAGACACTCCATTAAGTGCCTCTAATATAGTCCTGCTCTTGCATGTCGATGCACTTGGGATATTCCAGTCCACATCAGGCATGTTGAAGTCACCTGTAATTACAATGTCCCCCTTCTCTGCCATTCCACTGATTTCATCTATTAACATGTTATCTAGATCCTCAGATTGTCCAGGGGGCCTATATATCACACCAATTCTGACCACAGCTCCCTCCTTAGGCTGCATGGTAACCCAGAGAGTTTCTAGTTCATTATGTGTATGCTGAATTATTGTTGATTGAAGTGTAGTCTTGACATAAATGGCTACTCCACCGCCCTTTCTATCCAATCTGTCTTTTCTGTACAATGTGTAACCGGGTATGGCTATCTCCCAGTCATTGTGATCCTTGAACCAAGTCTCTGTTATTGTAACAAGATCCAATTCATCTCTGGATATGATAGCCATTAATTCACAGAGCTTGTTGCCCAAGCTGGATATGATAGCCATTAATTCACAGAGCTTGTTGCCCAAGCTGCGAGCATTGGTACACATCATGTGGATGTTGTTGGTATTGTATTTTAGTGTGTCCTTGATCTTTTCCACCTCTAGCCCACCACTGACCGGGTTTCCTGCTTCAATGTCCTGCTTCATCCTAAATGGTAGGGGACAGAAATCACCCTTACAAGTTACATCTCTGTTCCCTTCCTCTAGTTTAAATCAAAAAATGCTCTGAGTTCCACTCCAAGTTCTTCTGTGCCTTTCTGTGAAGGATGCAAGCCATCCCTCTTAAACAACTCATTGTTCGACCACCTTCTAACATCATGACTAATACATCCAAAGCCTTTGTCTTCACACCACTGACGTAACCACAAATTGAACTTGGCGATGTTGAGTGCCTTTTTTCGATGATTACATACTGGCAAAACTTCAGAAAAGGTGATGGAACCTGTTATTTTGCAAAGTTCCTGACGAAAATTTTGGAAGTCCCTCTGTACAACAAACAAATCTTTTTGGGATAAGTCATTTGCGCCAAGATGTAGCACAATGTCCACTCGGTTATGTTTGCTTGCAGACTTCACAATATTTATAATACGTTTCTTATCCCTATTAACCGTGGCACCTGGGAGACACCTCACTTCCTTTAGCTCATCTTTGTCCTGTCCAAAGTCCACACCTCTAATTGTTGAGTCACCAACCAGAATATGCCTTTTCCTATTGGTTGGCTTGGTAACTGTTCCTTGCTGCCCTTTTGTACTCATTTTATATGGTCCCTTACTTAAGTCCACTTCCTTTGATCTTACCAAATCCTGCCCAGACTGAGCATTAGCAGATACATCCACATCAAGCTCAGAAAGAACAGCAAATGGGTTATATTGGCTTAGTCCAAAATGTTGATGTTTTTGTTCTACTTTGCGCAATCTTCCAGAGCCAAGTCTTCCACTGTGCCCCTCTCTTGTGAAGTCTTTGTGGAAGTGGTGGCTGTATACCAAGCTGCTTTACTGGCTGGGATAGCTTCATAACTTCAGACTGAAGAGTAGAAACTAAAGAATGTAATTTTGAAATCTTGTCAAACAACCCCTTCATTTGCATACAAATTGGACAGCATCGCAAGTTCCACAGAGTACTACGAAACACAACGGCCAGGCAAGAGTTACACTGCACCAAACCAGACATTCTACATAATAAGAATAGGTACGGCTAAAACGTAAATGCTGTACTCACCACTATTTCTTGTGTACAACCCCTGCTGTTTTCAAACTACTGCAGTTTTTAAAACTACACACTTCTGTCCTGCTGCACCTCTGTCAAGCTGCTCTCACACAGGCTGAAACTCCACAGAGCAGCTCACCTGTTTATATACAAGCCCCTCTTAGTTAAGCTAATGAGAGATTGCTAGCTCTTTTGCTATGTTAATTAGAACCTCCCCTATTTAATCAACACCTGCTTAGCAAACAGCAACAGGCCAAAACCAAAACTTTTACTACCAATGCAATACTATCCAAATCACATTTAAGACAAATTAAAACAGTACACTTTTGACTTATAAAAGGAAGATTCAAATAAGTCAAATGTAGCAGAATCACCCCAACCCCCCCCCCCCCCCCCCAAAAAGAAGAGAAGAGAGAAGGAGAATTATGCTATATGGGAACATATAACTGTATGGTGTAAATCTGGGTATTATCCATCCTCTGTCACAATGACATGTACCAACCTCGGTGCCAGTCCTGAGTGGAGTCCAAGTGTGACCTGTATTGGTGAGTATAACACAGCAACACTGTGGCTACTAGTATTTAATATTAAAGGATCATTATCATTTTTATTTGCATTTTATTTTAAAGGGGAACTCCACTTTCAATGGCATTTTTGAATGTGTATATTATCATGTGCCATTCCTGCAGTCATTATGCCAACTGCACACTCCCTACCATCAGTGACATTGTGCTTTGTAATAAAACGGCACATTTTACAGTGGCCTTTTATAGAAACATAGGCGGGTGACGGCAGAAGGAGACCATACGCTCCATCTAGTCTCTGCCCTTATGTATATACTGTATGTTCTCTGTATCTTATGTGTATACTGTATGTTCTCTGTATCTTATGTATATACTGTATGTTCTCTGTATCTTATGTGTATACTGTATGTTCTCTATATCTTATGTGTATACTGTATGTTCTCTGTATCTTATGTATATCTGTATGTTCTCTGTATCTTATGTATATACTGTATGTTCTCTGTATCTTATGTATATACTGTATGTTCTCTATATCTTATGTGTATACTGTATGTTCTCTATATCTTATGTGTATACTGTATGTTCTCTGTATCTTATGTATATCTGTATGTTCTCTGTATCTTATGTGTATACTGTATGTACTCTGTATCTTATGTATATACTGTATGTTCTCTGTATCTTATGTATATACTGTATGTTCTCTGTATCTTATGTGTATACTGTATGTTCTCTGTATCTTATCTGTATACTGTATGTTCTCTGTATCTTATCTGTATACTGTATGTTCTCTGTATCTTATGTATATACTGTATGTTCTCTGTATCTTATGTATATACTGTATGTTCTCTGTATCTTATGTGTATACTGTATGTTCTCTGTATCTTATCTGTATACTGTATGTTCTCTGTATCTTATGTGTATACTGTATGTTCTCTGTATCTTATATATATACTGTATGTTCTCTGTATCTTATGTATATATTGTATGTTCTCTGTATCTTATGTGTATACTGTATGTTCTCTGTATCTTATGTGTATACTGTATGTTCTCTGTATCTTATGTGTATACTGTATGTTCTCTGTATCTTATGTATATACTGTATGTTCTCTGTATCTTATGTATATACTGTATGTTCTCTGTATCTTATGTATATACTGTATGTTCTCTGTATCTTATGTGTATACTGTATGTTATCTTTATCTTGTGTGTATACTGTATGTTCTCTTTATCTTATGTATATACTGTATGTTCTCTGTATCTTATGTGTATACTGTATGTTCTCTGTATCTTATGTGTATACTGTATGTTCTCTTTATCGTATGTGTATACTGTATGTTCTCTGTATTTTATGTGTATACTGTATGTTCTCTGTATCTTATGTGTATACTGTATGTTATCTTTATCTTATGTATATACTGTATGTTCTCTGTATCTTATGTATATACTGTATGTTCTCTGTATCTTATGTATATACTGTATGTTCTCTGTATCTTATGTATATACTGTATGTTCTCTGTATCTTATGTGTATACTGTATGTTCTCTGTATCTTATGTGTATACTGTATGTTCTCTGTATCTTATGTGTGTACTGTATGTTCTCTGTATCTTATGTGTATACTGTATGTTCTCTGTATCTTATGTGTATACTGTATGTTCTCTGTATCTTATGTATATACTGTATGTTCTCTGTCTCTTATGTATATTCTGTATGTTCTCTGTATCTTATGTATATACTGTATGTTCTCTGTATCTTATATATATACTGTATGTTCTCTGTATCTTATGTATATACTGTATGTTCTCTGTATCTTATGTGTATACTGTATGTTCTCTGTATCTTATGTGTATACTGTATGTTCTCTGTATCTTATGTATGTACTGTATGTTCTCTGTATCTTATGTGTATACTGTATGTTCTCTGTATCTTATATATATACTGTATGTTCTCTGTATCTTATGTATATACTGTATGTTCTCTGTATCTTATGTGTATACTGTATGTTCTCTGTATCTTATGTGTATACTGTATGTTCTCTGTATCTTATGTATATACTGTATGTTCTCTGTATCTTATGTGTATACTGTATGTTCTCTGTATCTTATGTATATACTGTATGTTCTCTGTATCTTATGTGTATACTGTATGTTCTCTGTATCTTATGTATATACTGTATGTTCTCTGTATCTTATGTATATACTGTATGTTCTCTGTATCTTATGTGTATACTGTATGTTCTCTTTAGCTTAGGATAGATGGAGGCTTATTTTTCAACTACCTCTGCTGGAAGTTTGTTCCCGGCATCTACTACACTTTCTGTAATATAATATTTTCTAACATTGCTCTTGATCTTCCCTACTGGTGATGCCTCGAGCTATGCAGCAAAGCATCCTGCTTGCTTTTCCTACTGCCTGGCTACACTGCCCAATCATCTTGCAGCTTTCAGTAATCAGTATTCCTAAAGCTCTCTCCTCCGAGGTCCTGGATAACACAGTGCTGCCCATACGGTGCTCAGAGCCGGGATTCCTTCTACCCAAGGGCAGGATTTTACATTTAGAGACATTAAACTCTAGTTTCCACTATTTTGACCATTTATCCAGTAAAGTTAAATAATTTTCCATGTTGCAGACACCTCCAGGAGTGTCCACCCTATCACTAACCTTTGTAGATTTATTGTGACCAGCCTAAGGCGCGTCTGCACGTCTGTGCACCTGCATACCTTACAACTTTCAGGGTGGGAAAGAGGGATGGTTTTAAAATAAAGCCACGCCCCCTCATTGAGGGATGGATAGGAAAGAGGTTGTAACAGTTACAACAATATAAACACTTTGAATAGGCAAATGAATCATTTATTGATGCAGATCTGCATGTTACACTTCAAAGAGGGACAAATGAGAACAACGAGGGACAGGGGGACATGGACTCAAAAGAGGGACAGTCCCTCCAAATCAGGGATGCTTGGGGGGTATGCACCTGTAATGAGGCCACGTGAGACAGCCACCTCAGGAGGCGGCACTGCAGAGGGGGCCACAGTATCTGGACCTGTTTTTTTTTTATTATGTTTTTTTATTAATTCATGAGCGGTTCGGTGAGGATTGGGGGAACCACTTGCACATTGTAATCATTGGGAGCTCAGCGGCCTCGGCCTATGCCCTACCCCTCTATTGCTCTGCTGCTCTATTGAAATACCACCCTCCCCTCTATTGAAAAGTATAGTCCTTGGGGTCGCCATTCTATAGTTTGCCTCTAGGTTCACCCCCGCACACCTGTGAACAATATTTTAGAGAGAAAAGGCCCTTTTTGTACAAAGGTCTTTGAGTTCAGCTCATGAGATATTGGAGCAAAAACAAAAGTGATTTGAAGCAGTGAGTTCTCTAGCATGTTGGTAAAATAAAACTTAGCTTTTAATCCAACGATTTAAAATAAGGAGCACAAATCCACACAAGGAAGATATCCAGTATACATGAGTCTTGCCTGGCCTGGAGCCTCTCATTGGTGGAACAACCGACCAATCACTAGCCTATGCGGGGTGACGTCACACACGGGTTCCCCGGCTCTCCGCTCCGGTGCTCAGCGTGCAGCCTCTTCCACATCAGGTAATTTTTGGATTTCAATGTTAAGTATGTTTGTGGTTAATGATCCCTACTCTGAATGGTTACGGGTTGTAAGTGGTGGTACCGCAGGGTTCAGTGCTGGGCCCAATATTATTCAACTTGTTTATAAATGATATAGAAGATGGAATTAGAAGCACTGTGCTAAAGATATGTAGCACATTGAAGTCTATTGAAGATGTGCACAAGCTTCAGGCTGACTGGGACACATTGAGTGTCTGGGCTCCACTTGGCAAATTACATTCAATGTGGAAAAATGTAAAGTAATGGGGGTGTGGCTTCGGCATGGAGGATTAAGAAGCACGAGTGTGAGCTCCCGTACAACCCCGATCTTTACAGTTGATCCGGCAACCCAGATCTCCCCTAGGACGACCAGATGGGGGGGGCGGCAAGAAGAGGAAAACCGGGGGCGCCACCAGGAAGTCTCCCAAGACAGCCATCGGTGATTTTTTTTAAAGCTAAAACCTCTGCAGGGCGGAGGGTCCCCCTAACCAAGATGGCGCCTGACTCTTCCCACAAGGAGCGCAGCGTTGTGGAGCTGGAGGAGCTGCACGGCGGGCCCCAAGGAAGCGCACTGCCCACTTGCCTGACCGCTGAAGAGAGAAATACAGGTGGAGCTGAGCCCGCGATGGCTGCCGCTGCCCGCCCGTCCGCTGGTCTAAGTGCCGCGGCGGGTGCAGAGACTGATGGAGAGGTGAGGAGGAGAGGCGAGGCGGGGATCTGCCGAAGAAGCAGCGAGCGGCTCGGATCACGCCGCTTCTGACAGTGCGGCCTCCGGCACACCAGCGAGGAGCTGCGAGCGCCGGGGAAAGACGCTGAAGAGGGCCAGCGAGGGGGGAGAGCTGTCAGCTGGGCAGTGGAGGAGGGGAGCGGGGAGTGCAGATCCCGCTCCTCAGACCACAGATGTCGGGGCTCCTGGAGACCTGGGGGCCATTTCAAGCCAGTGGTCGGAGGCTGAAGGGGAAATAGTCAGTTTGATGTGCTGCAGTCCCCCACGTGTGCATCTTAACCCCATCCCTCCCTCAGGGCATGCTTCCCCCTCTCATTAAAGTTTTCTTACTGGAGCCATGGAAGACGGGCTGAGCCCCTCCCGGAGCCTGGTGCATGCGGAGATCCACCCGGTCCCGAGAGGAACCAGCCTCCTGTCCGCGGATCCCCAGGGGCTCCCCAGGAATTTGGACTTGGAATGGTCATCCAGTTCAGATGCGGACTCCCGGAGTGGCTTGTCCCCTGGACAGGGGCACGTGGGCAGCGCTGGGGCAGATGATTCAGCTTTATGCAAGTATACGGATACCCATGCTGTGGGTCCCCCACCCGGGATGCCCCCGACATATATAACCACTAACCAGCCGTCTTCACCAGCGAATATCGATCCGCATATCCAAGCCATCCTGCAGTATCTCCTGACCAAAGCAGAGCTTAAAGCAGACCTGGAGGCGGTGGCAATCAGAATTGAACGAGCGCTGCGCAGGGAGATTGAGGATATCCAACAAAAATCCTCTGCCCTGGAGACGAAGGTTGCTACACTCGAGGACTCTCGTGCAGACCATGAAACGCGGTTGGCCAACCTGGAGAGGATTCAAGAGCTGCACCAGCAGCAGATGATCGAACTCTGACTTCAATCAAATGATCAAGAAAACAGAAACAGGCGGAATAACCTCAAGATTCGTGGCATTCCTGAATCGATACGGGCTGAAGAGCTGCACCCAATGGCAACAGAACTGTTCAACTTTATGCTGGGACGGTCGGCAGAAGCCGAGTTGATCATTGATAGGATACACAGAGTAGCTGGCCGCCCGGCGAGGGATCCTCAGGCCCCGAGGGACGTTCTTTGTAGAATCCACTTCTGCACTGTCAAGGAGGACTTTCTTCGGCGGGCCTGGGAGCGGGGTCGGTTTGAGTGGAAGGGGTCACGGATCTTGATCCTGCCTGATGTGACGCCGTACCCTGCAGATGAGACGCATGCTCCGACCTCTCCTGGACAGATTGCGGGAAGTGGGAGCCTCCTACAAGTGGGGTCACCCCTTCCACCTTATAATACGTAAGGACAACTCGTTATTTGCTCTCAGAAGCAAGGCCGACCTGCCAGGCATGTTTGTTTTTCTGGACATGGAGCCCTTCCCGGTACAGGACTGGTTGGCCCCCACCCCCGCTCCCGCAGAGAGCCCCACGACGTCCCAGGGAGTTCGGGGGTAGAGGCGTCCCCCGGAGGAACCTGGTGCAGTAAGTCTTCCCTGGGCTGTCGCCCCCCTGGCCGTTAGGTTCCAGTCAGTTCCCTCCCACATCCTGTTGTCCTGCTCCCCTCTGCCGGGGGGCTCGTCCCGTCACAATCGCACTATGTAGTGGCGATTTGGGGCCTCTGTCTTCATGGACCTGGGAGTGGCGTTGGAGCTGGGACTGTCGGCCTGGGGTCCCAGCCACGGGGCCGGGGGGCTGTTCGCCTCCTACAGTCCCGTGATCGTTATGTGAGGGGTGGGGGGGGAGGCTCTCCTGGTTGGTCGGGGGGATCAGAAATGCCCAACAGGAGAGACTTTTCCCCCGTAGGCCTCGTGCCAAGGTATATGCCTTGATTTGTTGTTGGTAGCAGCTTCACTTTTATATACTGTTTCTGTTGGGTGGGGGGTCGGGCGTTGAAGAGGTTGCATTTGGTTGACGTTCGGGAGAGGCGGCTCCGCCCCCTCTTCGGTTGTCTGGGTGAAGGGAGGGATGGGCGCCATGCTATTTTGGTAAGTGGGTTGTTGGATACTTGCTCCAGTGTTGCGAGGCTACTTTCCCCCAATACCCTTGCTGCGCTATCCTGAGGGATTTATACCCTGTGGGTTTGTGTGGACATTGGGGAGCTAGTTCCCCTTACATTCGTTTGCCCTCGTCTGTAGGGAGGTGCTTATTAGGTTCTCCTCTGTTTCATCTTTTTTCTTCTTTCCCTCTACTCTTTTTCTTCTGTCTTAAGGCTGGACCCCACCCCCTGGGACACATTACCCTGGTGCCGTTGAGGGCCCCGCCGTCCCATATAGGCGAATAGCCGTACATACTCCTCCCAGTTTCAATGGCTGACTTAAAGGTATGAACGTTCAATGCCAAAGGGCTCAATATCCCTGAAAAGAGGGTGAAGATCTTATATGGTTTACATAAGGAAGGGGTGGACGTGATTATGTTTCAGGAGACGCACTTTTGCCTGGGGAAAATCCCGGAGATTAAAAACAGATATTACGATAGGTGGCTCCACAGCCCCAATCCTGTCAACAAATCTAAGGGTGTGTCTATTGCTGTACACAAGAATGTCCCTATAGACCAGGTGGAAGCTAAAGTTGACCCGAAAGGGAGATTTCTATTCCTTAAGTTCACGCTATGTGAGGCGAGATATACCTTGGCCACCCTGTATCTGCCCAATCAGGGGCAGGTGGAGGCTGGGGCTGCTACGAGCTTTAGAGGAGTTTGCTGAGGGGTACTATAGTAGTGGGGGGAGAACTCAATTTGGCTATTGATCCAGAAGTGGACACTTCCCAGGGTAGATCTGCCATTCCCCACTCTGGGCTCAATAGGCTTCGCGGAGCCCTGCACTCCCTCCAGGTGGTGGATGTATGGAGGGTGTTGCATGGAGGGGGACTATACCTTCTTCTCCCACACGCACAACACCTACAGTCGGTTGGACTATATCTTCCTTAGTCATCATGCCCTTGCGTTGGACCCTGTGTCTTACATCGGGCAGATACTATGGTCCGATCATGCTCCAGTCTTTCTGACTCTCCCGATCCCTAATGCTACCCCGAGGCAATATGTTTGGCGCCTCAGCGATAATCTACTGAAGGACCCTATATGTATGGCGGAGATCAAGGCCGTTATGGCCAATTTTCATTGTGACCACTGCAGGGACGAGACTTCATTACCGGTGCAGTGGGAGGCGCTCAAGTGTGTGCTTCGGGGGATTTTTATCAAGCATGGGGCCAGGCTCAAGAGGGAGCGGGTGCAGCAGATCAAGGTTACACTAAGACGCATAGACGAGCTAGAAAGGTCAAACAAAGCTTCGCCTGACCACACGGATCTGGGAGAGCTACTGGAAGCCAGGCAGAAGTTGAGAAGTGCGACCAGTGTTACCTCAGATTCCGGGATAGGGGCAGGGCACACTTCTACGAACACTCAGAGAAATGTGGTAGGATGCTGGCCCGGTCCCTTCACCCTAGACAGGGGTGCACATTCATCTCTAGTATTAAATCCGCAGGCGGAATGGAAGTACACAAAACCCCTTTAATCGCTAATGAGTTTCAGACTTTTTACTCCGGCCTCTACAATATCAACAACCCAACCGGCGGTGGGATGAACCAGGACTCGGCTGGTTTGATTGATGGGTATATTGAGGAAACGGCCTTGCCAACCGTACCCCAAGAGGACAGCGAGGCTTTGGAGGACCCCATCAGGTTAGAGGAGGTGCTTGGGGTTGTCGGAAAGTCCCGGGCCTGATGGGTTTACTCCCCGGTTCTAAAAAACCCTGGGTCCCTTAATTGCACCCTTCCTGGTGAAAGTGTTTAACGCAATGTTTCACCCCTTCCCTAGACAGACTTTGGAAGCGCACATTGCGGTCATTCCGAAGTCAGGCAAGGATGGTACCCTGTCTGGCAGTTATAGACCAATCTCATTGATAAATGTTGACATCAAGATTTACGCCAAAATCATTGCAAATAGGATACAGCCCCTGCTTCCATCTTTAGTGAACTACGATCAAGTGGGGTTTGTCATGGGGAGGGAGGGTAGGGATAATGTTATTATGATGCATTATGCCCAGACTCGAGGGATCCCAGCTTGTTTGTTGGCGGTAGTCGCGGAAAAAGCGTTCGACAGGGTGCACTGGGGTTTTTTGAGGGCCACGCTGTTACAAATAGGGCTGGGCCCAGACATGATAGAGAGAATCATGGCTCTGTATCAGGACCCCACTGCAAGGGTTAAAATTAATGGTACCCTATCCGGATCCTTTAGCATCAGGAATGGTACCAGGCAGGGTTGCCCCCTCTCCCCCTTGCTATATGTTTTAGTAATGGAACATTTGGCCAATGCATTGAGGGCCAACCCTTCTGTTAAAGGAATTTCCTGTGGGGGGGGGGAGTTCAAGCTCTCCCTCTTTGCTGATGATCTGCTTTTATACATCACCTCGCCACACATTTCTTTACCCTCTATTATAGCGGAATTCAAACGCTTCAGTAAAACCAGCAATTTCAAGGTTAATCAGTCCAAAACTGAGGTGTTAAACATTTCCCTGAAGGCGCAGACTCAGCAACTACTCGAGGCAAATTCCCCCTTCAAATGGCAGAAAGAATCCATAAAATATCTGAGGGTACATTTGTCAACGGACTTGGGGAAGCTTTACAAGCTCAACTACACCCCAATCCTAAATGGTACATACCAACAAACATATGGGAAAAAAACAATATTCATGGCTAGGGTGAATTAATATTTTAAAAATGGACATTCTACCTCGATTGTTATATGTGTTCCAGACCCTACTGATAGTCCCGGAGTGAGGGTTTTTCAAGCGGCTGCAAAAGGCCTTTTTTAAATTTATTTGGGGAAATAAGAAACCCAGGGTGAGGAGAGCAACGTTGTGCAGGCCTAAATCCGAAGGGGGACTGGGAGTCCCAGACCTCAAAGTATACCACGCTGCATCGGTTCTGGTGCGTCTTACGGACTGGTTCCACCACAAAGAGACGAAGGGTTGGGTCAATCTCGAGAGGGACATATCACCAATAGGTTTCGCAGGCTTGCCGTGTGTGGAGCCATCCCGTCGGCCCCGGAAACAGGAGCTCCCTTACCTGGTGGGCCCCCTGCTGACTCTATGGGACAGGATCATAAGAAGGGGACGCATTTCACACAGACCTGGTCCTTTTACCCCCTTCTTCGACAACCCGTCATTTCCCACCGGGATGGGCACTACAACATTTCTTGTCTGGAAGGCTACTCAAAACACAATGCTAGGGGACTTGGTCTCTGGCTCTGGCCTGCCCTCCCTCTCAGAATTGAGGGAATGGAATGGGGGGGGTCTTTCGTGGCTCCTGTACGCCCAATTTGTAGCCTTCATCAACTCGTTTACTCCAAGGTCAACCTTGTCACGTCCCCTCACAGAGTTAGAGAGGATTCTTAAAGACCCGCCCCCACTCCCCTACATTAATCTCTAATCTATATAAGAGGAGGTGGGAGGAGGAATTGGATCAGGTGATGAGTGTGACTGGGAGAAATCCTTTGCCTTCACCCATAAGTTCTCTATGGCGCATAGAGCCCATGAGAGAAATTATAAAATTGTAGCTAGATGGTATAGGTGCCCTGCGGACCTGGTGAAGTTTGGGGTCTCCGAGACGGGAGATTGTTGGAGGTGCAACAAAGCGCAGGGGACCCTTACTCACATCTGGTGGGAATGCCCAGTAATTAAGGCTTTATGGAAAAGAGTGTTGGAAATCTTCTGACACCGGAGAGGGTTCCTAATTCTCCTCAGGTGGCCCTTCTGTCAATAATCCCAGGGTCGATCGCAGGGGGGGGGGGGGAGGATTACTTAGGCACCTTTTGACAGCGGCCAGGGCTGTGATCCCCCATCACTGGAGGACCAACGCCACTCCATCCTTATTGGAATGGTACGGTGAAGTGGAGAACATAAGAAGGATGGAGGAGTTGGCGTTGGATAAAGCAGAGGGGGGGGACTCAGAGGTACTTGGGAACTTGGACGGTTTGGGAGGTCTCTAAGGGAGCTTTGGACTTCCAGATTCTTTTAAAGGAAGTTTAGCTGATGGTCGGTGTTGGGGGGTGGGGGGGAGGGGTATGGGGGGGATGCGGGGATCCGGTCCCTCCCTCTCCATGCCTTTTGTTCTCTCTAATTTACCTCTTTCTCTATCTTTTCTAATCTTTTGACTGGGCTGCCTTCCATTCCTTTCCCTACATTGAAAGGCAGACAGGGCTGCTACAGTAATACCCGGGTTGAGGATGGTATAGTGATGGTCATCTGATGGAGAGTGGGGGCCAAGGACATTTTAGCAGGTCCTGGGGGCAGGTATTTTCATTTCGGCTGCCGTCATTCTCCGTTAGGTGTCCCAGGTGTGGGGCAGAGTCCCACTCTTGGAGCCTGTGGGCTGCTTGACAGGGGGCCATGGGCCCTAGGACGTTGTTTAATGTCATAATGCGGAATATATGATGTCATGTATGCTCTGTTACCAGTCTCTTTGTTTTCTTTTCTTTTCTTGAATTTATGACTGTGCAAAATGTAATTAAGATATATTATAAAAAAAAAAACAATGTAAAGTCATGCACTTGGGGTCTAACAACCTGAAGGCCACATATATCCTTGGGAGGGGGAGTAAAACTGGGAGAGTCATTTGTTGAGAAGGATCTGGGGGTATTGGTAGATCACAGGCTAAATAACAGCATGCAATGCCAAGCAGCTGGTTCCAAGGTCACCAAGATATTATCAGGCATTAAAAGAGGCCTGGAATCCCGGGATAGGTGAGTAATTTTGCCTCTTTACAAGGCACTGGTGCGCCCTCACCTGGAATATGCCGTCCAGTTCTGGGCACCCATTCATAGAAAGGACGCTCTGACTATGGAAAGGGAGCAGAGGAGCCACCAAACTAATAAGAGGAATGAAGGAGCTTAGTTATGAGGAAAGATTACGAGAATTACATCTGTTTAGTCTTGATAGGAGACGGCTGAGGGGGGACATGATTAACTTGTATAAATATATAAATGGCCAATACAAAAAATATGGGGGAACACTATTTCATGTAAAATCCTCTCTAAAGACAAAGGCGTGCTCCCTCCCTTCGACTGGAAAAAAAGAAATTTAGAGGCCGATTCATCAATAGCGCCAGGTAGCGACAGATGAGCGACTGTAGCGTGATTTTTTCAGCGCCAGCCAGTATTCGCTGTGCTTGGCCGGCGTTAGCTTGATGACAGCGACTCAGTCGGTGTGCGGTAATGTTGAATACGGGCTGGGGGGTCGCTGTTTCACAGGTCCAGCGTTGTATGTGAGCGCCTGACAACGAATGGCCAGAGCGAACGGCTAGCTTCATATTCATCAAAAAATCACGCTCCGAATGTGCTGTCGCTGTCCATTCCTTGTTTAAACCCCAGAGCGCTGGCGGCGATCTGTATTAACTAGTTTTTAACCCCTAAACAACCATATTTTTTAATGTAACATTATACATGTTTTTAGAATCATTTTGTTATATGAATACATTAATCTCAGACCTGTTAGATCAATTCTGCACATTTTTTTTTTTTTTTTTTTTTTTACTTAAAAATAAATCCTAACATTGCAGAAGTGGTCTCCGATTTTTGGACATTAAAAAAAAAAATTAAAAAAATAACACCAATTAATTATGATTAATTATAGCTTGCTCCATTGAAATGCATTGGACATCGCCAGGGAGCGACAGCTCATACCTGGCGCTGTGAGGGAATTTGCAGCGGCGCTGTTCGGTCCAGGCGGCTTCATGATGAATGCCGCGCTAGCCGTCGCTCTCGCCGGCGCTAGCCTCATTTTGCTTGATAAATGCGTCATTGTGACCGCCGCGGGCGTACTTGAGTCGGTAGTCGCCGTTAGCTGCCGCTACCTGGCGCTCGTCAGACACTACCTGGCGCTATCGCTTGATGAATAAGGGCATTAGTCTCCGGAGGCGACAGCTCCAAAAAAGGATGACAGCTGACAGCTCCAAAAAAGGATTAGATGCTTATTTAGAAGAAAATATCATTAACAGTTTCTATTAGCTGTTATCAGTAAAAAAAACAAAAAATAAAATAAATAGCTTCCCCTATAAAATAAAATATAACTTCCCCTCCCCCAACACCCTTGGTTGAACTTGATGGACATATGTCTTTTTTCAACTGTATTAACTATGTAACTATATAACTATGTAACTTTGTAAGTATAAATTACTGTATTTCCCTTGGGCTGATATGTATGATTAAGCACTACGCATAGCCCGAAATGCGTTACAGGCTCCCTGTTGTGGGATTTTCTATGTACCTAGTCCAGAAGATGTATACTGGGTATATTCCTTGTGTGGATTTGTGCTCCTTATTTTAAATCTTTGGATTAAAAGCTAAGTTTTATTTTACCAACAAGCTGGACACCTCACTGCTTCAAATCACTTTATGAGATTATGCCTGGAGATCTCTGGATCCGTGCTTCTGTCTGGTGCTGGGTGAGCTGGTTATTTTGAACTCTATTATTGCAAAAACAAAAAGTGTTTGTGTATATTTTTGTGCAATATATATATATATATATATATATACAGTGGTGGACTGGGGCCAAAAATGAGCCCTCAATTTTACCAGCACCTGGCTGCCCCAACACTTCCCCGCTGAGGTCCCCCCTAACCATGATGCCAGGGCTATAGCATTGGGGGCTGAGGTTCCTTGGCTTGTGGGGCTGGGTACAGGGGACAAAGAGGGAGACTAAGGGAGCAGGGATTGAATGTGGGTGTTGAAAGCAACAGCCCAACTGGCTCCAAAGCAGTGCGTCCCACCGAGCATTCCTGGTCTCCCTGTGGCCAGTCCGCCCCTGCCAGTAGGGTTTCGAAGTTTCAGGGTGGAAACGAACATGGAGTAAATATACAAACTCAATATATATATATATATATATATATATATATATATATATATATATACGCGATCATGCTCATGCCCACCAAAATCTGCAATGATCTGCCCAGGGCGTGTCGCTCCCATCCGCACCATGTCCCCTGCCTGCTAGGTGCTGAAAGGGACGGGAGGAGGGATCGCACTCATCGACCGACAACAGGGGTGCATTGTGGCGCACTATTACAGGAGGTGAAGCCAACCCCCCTTCTCAACTGTCAGGATGAGCAATCTTGGCCAGGTACATGCTGCTCCAACAGGGCCCTCCCTCTGTTGATACACAGGCACCAGCAGGGAAGTAGTTACTCGGATCCCCCTCCGCCATTAAGTACCCATGGGCATGAGCACTCCGCCCGCACAGGCTGGAGGGGCAGGTAGGATGGGCAGGGTGAGTACCTGTTTTTTTTTTTTAGCCTTCAGTAACCCTTTAAGGGAAACTGACAGGATTTTACATAAGGTGGATAAACCGGAGATGCTAGGTCTGGTTTTGGTCCACTTTAAGTTTTAGGGAACTGGAGGAAGCTGCTGCAGAATTTTTTTTTTTTTTGTATTTTCATGACCCTGGCTATAGCTCCTATAATTTGTAGTGACCTGAAAAGTATCTTCCCTAACATGGTATAGAAACTGTAATGATCCGCTCCCTGGGAGGTGTGGGGGGGGGCACATGGCTCATCCCGGCCACTGTGCCTGTGTGTTTTAGTCTGCTGGCTTGGGAGTGCACACACACACCATTTAGGAGTGTGTGCATGCACTTTGGGAGTGAATGCATGCGGTTTGGGACTGTGTACATGTGGGGTTTGGGAGTGTACACATGTATATTTGGGAGTGCATGCATGTGGTTTGGGAATGCGTGTATGCGCTTTGGGAGTGTGTGCATGCCCTTTGACAGTGCGCGCATGTGGGGTTTGGGAGTGTCTAAAGCAAGTTCTCAGTCTCTTACAGACCCCGCCCATTATGATGATTATTATGCTAATTATGCAGCATAACAGCACCAATGACCACACCCACTTTTTCAGAAGAGAAACCATAAGGTCATACAGGAAACCTCGATATCTCAGCCATTCCTTTTTCGATTTAAAAGCGGAAAACGTTTTAGGACAGCAGCAAACGTAGCCCGACGCAGTGGTGTAACACTTACCTTTGCCTCAAATATGGCTTTACAATGGTATAGAAACTGTACTGATCTGGTTTCCTTATTTCATTCCACAGCCCAACAGTGTAAGAAGCCCAACATAACCAACATGGAGAGCCTGAGTGAGGACAAGGAGAATTATGCTATAGAGGATCATATAACTGTATGGTGTAAATCTGGGTATTATCCATCCTCTGACACCATGACATGTACCAACCCCGGTGCCAGTCCTGAGTGGAGCCCACGTGTGACCTGTATTGGTGAGTATAACACAACAACACTGTGACTAATAGTATTAGATCTAAAAGGAGCTCTACCATGAAGATCCACATAAACATGCAGGCATACCTCCCAATGTCCCTGATTTTGAGGGACTGTCCCTCTTTTGAGTCCATGTCCCCCTGTCCCTCGTTCTCATTTGTCCCTCTTTGAGGTGTAACATGCAGATCTGCAGCAATAAATGATTCATTTGCCCATTCAAAGTGTTTCTTTTGTAGTAACTGTTACAATGTATCTCCTATCCATCCCCCAATGAGGGGGCGTGGCTTCATCCATCCCCCAATGAGGGGGCGTGGCTTCATCCATCCCTCAAATAGGGGGCGTGGCCTAATTTAACAAATGTCCCTCTTTCCCACACTGAAAAGTTGGTAGGTATGTGCTGAATCATAAGAGGAGGGACCACTTGTGCGCCCTACATAAAAAAAAACATTTCAGGCAAACTCATTCCTTTTACTAGAACTACTTTTACTTTGAGTCTGTGCGGAAATAATGACGTTGCTATTGCAATGCATTGGGCAGGTGTTAAAGTGGACCAAAACCCGGGATTTTGAATATCCCAGTCGTTGGTCCTTTTCTCTGCGGCATCGCAAATGAGATGCCCCACTGTGTGAAACCCTCATGCTCACTGTAAAAACTCACCTTCCCAGTGGTTCCAGATGCTCGTCCAATCAGTGCTGCATTTGTATGCCTTGCATATTAATACAGCTGTGTTTAAGGACAAAGCCAAGCATAATGGGAGTGGCCACAGCCCACACATGACCCGTGGGCTTCAAACAGGATGCCCAAGGGGTATCAGTGGGTTTTGATCCACTTTAAAGTGATCCAAAACCCACGCCCCAACGGTCCTGGAATCTATAAGATTCCAGGGCTGCTAGATTCCCTCCCCCCGGGGCATCCAGAATCAGGATGCCTCGTTGTGTGATACCTCCCAGGTTGCCTGTAAACTCACCATCTTTCCTGGTCCAACAGCGCATGTGTGAGCAGCGGCCGCATCCCTGCTATCCCTTTAGCAGGACGCATGCTCGTGCTATGCTTTAGTGAATAGCCAGAATGGCCACTCTCCCTGGTAGCAGCGGTTGCGACCACCAGCGCGGTCGGATATGCTCACCTTAGACAGCCTTTGGGGGGCTTGGCTGTGTGTGGGGGGAGGCTTGGCTGTGTGTGGGGGGAGGCTTGGATTTGTGTGTGTAGGGAGCTCGGCTGTGTGTGTGGGGGCTTGCCTGTGTGTGTGGGGGAGGCTTAGTTGTGTGTATGTGGGGGGCTTGGCTGTGTGTGGGGGCTTGGCTGTGTGTGAGGGGGCTTGGCTGTGTGTAGGGGCTTAGCTATGTGTGGGGGGGCTTGGCTGTGTGTGTGGGGGTTGGCTGTGTGTGTGGGGGTTTGGCTTGTGTGTGTGGGGCTTGGCTGTTTGTGGGGGGGATAGCTGTGTGTGTGGAGAGCTTGGCTGTGTGGGGACCTGGCTGTGTGTGGGGGGCTTAGCTGTGTGCATGGGGGTTTGGATGTGTGTGGGAGAGCTTGGCTGTATGTTTGGGGGCTTGGCTGTGTGTGTGTGTGTGGGCTTGGATGTGTTTGTGGGGGGCTTGGCTGTGTGTGTTGGGTGGCTTGGCTGTGTGTGTGTAGGGGGGCTTGACTGTGTGTGGGGAGCTTGGATTTTTGTGTGTGGGGGGCTTGGCTGTGTGTGTGTGTGGAGAGCTTGGATGTGTGTGGAGTGCTTGGCTGTGTGTGTGGGGGGGGGGGGCTTGGCTGTATTATTAATATTTATTATTATGCATTTAACAACCAAGGAGGGGAGTCCCACTTCTCCCCAACCCACCCAAGTAAACTCGTGGCACCACCAACTATCTTCATATACCAATGTTTATTACAATAAGTAGTACATAACATACAAACATTTTAAAAAAACATACCCATTAAAAACATATACACTACATAAATTCTCTCCAAGGAACAAGGGAAGGGGCGGGGTAGGCCAACCGCCGGTCAATGTAACCCTTAATGTTGTGGACCTGGAGGTTAAAAAATCTCCTATATAGGTTTAAGTCCGCCTTAATCCTGACTGTGTCTCACCAATCCTATGTCTGTGCCTGTGTGTTTTAGTCTGCTGGTTTGGGACTGTGCACATGTATGTTTGGGAGTGCGTGTATGCGCTTTGGGAGTGTGTGCATGCCCTTTGACAGTGCGCGCATGTGGGGTTTGGGAGTGCATACCTGCACTTTTGGAGAGCGTGCATGTACGCTTTGGGAGTGTGCACATGTATGTTTGGGAATGCACGCATGCACAGTTTGGGAGTGCATGTATGCGCTTTGGGAGTGTGCACATGTACGCTTTGGGAGTGTCTAAAGCAGGTTCTCAGTCTCTTACAGACCCCGCCCATTATGCTGATTATTATGCTAATTATGCAGCATAACAGCTCCCATGGCCACACCCACTTTCTTCAGAAGAGAAACCATAAGGTCAAACAGTAAACCTCGATATCTCAGCCATTCCTTCTTCGATTTAAAAACGGAAAACGGTTTAGGACAGCAGCAAACGTAGCCCGACGCAATAGTGTAACACTTACCTTTGCCTCAAATATGGCTTTACCATGGTATAGAAACTGTACTGATCCGGTTTCCATATTTCATTCCACAGCCCAACAGTGTAAGAAGCCTGACATAGCCAACATGGAGAGCCTGAGTGAGGACAAGGAGAATTATGCTATAGAGGATCATATAACTGTATGGTGTAAATCTGGGTATTATCCATCCTCTGACACCATGACATGTACCAACCCCGGTGCCAGTCCTGAGTGGAGCCCACGTGTGACCTGTATTGGTGAGTATAACACAGCAACACTGTGACTAATAGTATTAGATCTAAAAGGAGCTCTACCATGAAGATCCACATAAACATGCAGGCATACCTCCCAATGTCCCTGATTTTGAGGGACTGTCCCTCTTTTGAGTCCATGTCCCCCTGTCCCTCGTTCTCATTTGTCCCTCTTTGAGGTGTAACATGCAGATCTGCAGCAATAAATGATTCATTTGCCCATTCAAAGTGTTTCTTTTGTAGTAACTGTTACAATGTATCTCCTATCCATCCCCCAATGAGGGGGCGTGGCTTCATCCATCCCCCAATGAGGGGGCGTGGCTTCATCCATCCCTCAAATAGGGGGCGTGGCCTAATTTAACAAATGTCCCTCTTTCCCACACTGAAAAGTTGGTAGGTATGTGCTGGATCATAAGAGGAGGGACCACTTGTGCGCCCTACATAAAAAAAACATTTCAGGCAAACTCATTCCTTTTACTAGAACTACTTTTACTTTGAGTCTGTTCGGAAATAATGACGTTGCTATTGCAATGCATTGGGCAGGTGTTAAAGTGGACCAAAACCCGGGATTTTGAATATCCCAGTCGTTGGTCCTTTTCTCTGCGGCATCGCAAATGAGATGCCCCACTGTGTGAAACCCTCATGCTCACTGTAAAAACTCACCTTCCCAGTGGTTCCAGATGCTCGTCCAATCAGTGCTGCATTTGTATGCCTTGCATATTAATACAGCTGTGTTTAAGGACAAAGCCAAGCATAATGGGAGTGGCCACAGCCCACACATGACCCGTGGGCTTCAAACAGGATGCCCAAGGGGTATCAGTGGGTTTTGATCCACTTTAAAGTGATCCAAAACCCACGCCCCAATGGTCCTGGAATCTATAAGATTCCAGGGCTGCTAGATTCCCTCCCCCAGGGGCATCCAGAATCAGGATGCCTCGTTGTGTGATACCTCCCAGGTTGCCTGTAAACTCACCATCTTTCCTGGTCCAACAGCGCATGTGTGAGCAGCGGCCGCACCCCTGCTATCCCTTTAGCAGGACGCATGCTCGTGCTATGCTTTAGTGAATAGCCAGAATGGCCACTCTCCCTGGTAGCAGCGGTTGCGACCACCAGCGCGGTCGGATATGCTCACCTTAGACAGCCTGTGGGGGGCTTGGCTGTGTGTGGGGGGAGGCTTGGCTGTATGTGGGGGGAGGCTTGGATTTGTGTGTGTAGGGAGCTCGGCTGTGTGTGTGGGGGCTTGCCTGTGTGTGTGGGGGAGGCTTAGTTGTGTGTATGTGGGGGGCTTGGCTGTGTGTGGGGGCTTGGCTGTGTGTGAGGGGGCTTGGCTGTGTGTGTGGGGGGCTTGGCTGTGTGTAGGGGCTTAGCTATGTGTGGGGGGGCTTGGCTGTGTGTGTGGGTGTGTGTGTGGGGGTTGGCTGTGTGTGTGTGGGGGCTTGGCTTGTGTGTGTGGGGCTTGGCTGTTTGTGGGGGGGCTAGCTGTGTGTGTGGAGAGCTTGGCTGTGTGGGGACCTGGCTGTGTGTGGGGGGCTTAGCTGTGTGCATGGGGGTTTGGATGTGTGTGGGAGAGCTTGGCTGTATGTTTGGGGGCTTGGCTGTGTGTGTGTGTGTGTGTGTGGGCTTGAATGTGTTTGTGGGGGGCTTGGCTGTGTGTGTGGGGTGGCTTGGCTGTGTGTGTGTAGGGGGGGCTTGACTGTGTGTGGGGAGCTTGGATTTTTGTGTGTGGGGGGCTTGGCTGTGTGTGTGTGTGTGTGTGGAGAGCTTGGATGTGTGTGGAGTGCTTGGCTGTGTGTGTGTGGGGGGCTTGGCTGTATTATTAATATTTATTATTATGTATTTAACAACCAAGGAGGGGAGTCCCACTTCTCCCCAACCCACCCAAGTAAACTCGTGGCACCACCAACTATCTTCATATACCAATGTTTATTACAATAAGTAGTACATAACATACAAACATTTTAAAAAAACATACCCATTAAAAACATATACACTACATAAATTCTCTCCAAGGAACAAGGGAAGGGGCGGGGTAGGCCAACCGCCGGTCAATGTAACCCTTAATGTTGTGGACCTGGAGGTTAAAAAATCTCCTATATAGGTTTAAGTCCGCCTTAATCCTGACTGTGTCTCACCAATCCTATGTCCATGTGAATAACTACGTGCAAACTGCAATAACTTAATATATCTTACTCCTCTATAAACCTCTATCTATAAATAAAGTGCTAAGTGCCTATTCATAAACATGATAAATGTGCAATACCTAAATCTAAACCATTATTTACATCAAGAGAACAAGCCTGGGTGAACACACAGAGAGACAGACCGATCACAACAATAAGACCTCACGTGTCCACTGGTGTATGAGTCGCCGATGGGGGTCCCCCCACCCCAGCCAACGCGTTTCGTGACGAGCCAAGCGTCACTTCCTCAAGGCAGATCTGCCTGGACACGTGAGGACATTTATCATGTTTATGAATAGGCACTTAGCACTTTATTTATAGATAGAGGTTTATAGAGGAGTAAGATATATTAAGTTATTGCAGTTTGCACGTAGTTATTCACATGGACATAGGATTGGTGAGACACAGTCAAGATTAAGGCGGACTTAAACCTATATAGGAGATTTTTTAACCTCCAGGTCCACAACATTAAGGGTTACATTGACCGGTGGTTGGCCTACCCCGCCCCTTCCCTTGTTCCTTGGAGAGAATTTATGTAGTGTATATGTTTTTAATGGGTATGTTTTTTTAAAATGTTTGTATGTTATGTACTACTTATTGTAATAAACATTGGTATATGAAGATAGTTGGTGGTGCCACGAGTTTACTTGGATGGGTTGGGGAGAAGTGGGACTCCCCTCCTTGGTTGTTGGATTAGTGTTGTCTCACCCAGTAGTTGCGCACGCCAGTAATTGCTATATAGCTGGTGCGGTCCCAGTAGTGTTCACTATTATTATGTATTTATTAGGCACTGTTTCCCCGTCTAGGGGACGTGGTTTTCTGTTTTCAAAAGTTGGGAGGTATGCATTATGTAGGTCAGGGGTTCTCAGGCAAGATCCTGCAGAAGAAAACTGACCAGCATTGTAACTGACTGACTGAGAGGCAGGAATCCAGTGTTCTGTTACAAGTGCACTATAATAGTGACACACAATGCAGCACAGGGAGCTATGTCTAACAAAGTAAAAACATTCAGATTCAGTAGCCAAACTAAAAAACATAAGGGTACTTACCTTTCATTCCCTGCAAACGATCGGTGCTAGTCCGGCAATCACCAACTCACCTGATCACTGCATCCGAACCAGCACCATCCCGGACCCGAACTCCATTTAACAGAGCTTCCATGCCAGCTTCCGCTTCCCCCCGCCATCAGTTAGGGGAGACCAGTCACACCCTCTTCATTTACTACAATGGAGGGGGGCATGTCAGGCCTTGGCACACCCCCTCCACTGCAATGAATAGAGAGGGCATGGCAGCGTTCCATGACTGATGGCGAGTCACAAGCCCCACACAACAATACAACAATGAGCTGCGGCACGGGCTTGGCTGTGTATGGGGGAGCTTAGCTGTGTGTCAGGGGTTTGGCTGTGTGTAGAGGGGGGCTTGGCTGTGTGTAGAGGGGGGCTTGGCTGTGTGTAGAGGGGGGCTTGTCTGTTTGGGGGTCTTGGCTGTGTGTGTGGGGAGAGCTTGGTTGTGTGTGAGGGCTTGCCTATGTCTGTGTGTGGGGAACTTGGCTGTGAGTGAGGGGGCCTTGGCTGTTTGTGAGGGGGGAAGCTTGACTATGTGTTTGGAAGACTTGGCTGTGAGTAGAGGGGGGCTTGCCTGTGTGGGGGCTGTGTGGGGGGGGCTTGGCTGTGTGTGTGTGGGGAGCTTGGCTGTGTGTGTGTGTGTGTGTGTGTGTGTGTGTGTGTTTGGGGGGAGCTTGGCTGTGTGTGGGGGGGGCTTGGCTGTGAGTGTGGGGGGGTTGCCTGTGTAACTGCAAGTTTCGCAGCTTCCACTTCCCCCCGCCATCAGTCAGACGAGCCCAGCCACACCCTCTTCATTCACTACAATGGAGGGGGGCATGTCAGGCCTTGGCACACCCCCGTCATTGCAATGAATAGAGAGGGCATGGCAGCATTCCATGACTGATGGGGAGTCACAAGCCCAACACAACAATACAACAATGAGCTGCTGCATGGGCTTGGATGCAGGGATTCAGTAAGCACTGATCAGCAGGAGGAAACAGAAGGTAAGTACCCTTTTGTGTTTTTTATTTGGCTGCTGAATCACTTATAACGTATAACAACTGGGGGCAAAGGGTGTGCATAGAGGGATGTGAATGGGGCAACGCTGGAAGGGAACATTGCAGGAGGTGCTGGATGAGGTAGTGTCCAATTATAGTCCTAGAATAAAGTCCAAGAAGTCCACACTGAAGATTTTAAGGGGAGCAACAGCCCTGACCCTGACACAACAACAATGCTCACCCACTACACCCTGGTTGGTGCCATCACACCAACCATCATTGACAAACAACCCAATGGCACTGCTAATGGAATATTAAACACAAATACTGTAATATATCATAATGATGTTTTCAGTCCTAAAACCACACACCAAACCTATAATATACAGTATACAACTATAATAAAGCATGATGGTGCACGCTTTCAGACCCATAGTGAGTATACAATATAACAACTGGTGTATAATAGAATAATAGATACTAATGCCCTGTACTAGTAAGTGAACCAAAACCTACAGAGAAGGGGCCGGGAATCTATAAAATTCCAGGACCGCTTGATTCCCTCCCCCCGGGGCATCCATATTCGGGGTGCCCCACTGTGTGAAATCCCCCAGGTCGCCCAATCTCACTCACCCTTCCCCGATCCTACGGCACACGCGTGGCCGTTCGTCCAGTCACTGCGCTTGGATCTACTCCCGCCCCTTCATCCTAGAGCTCGTCTAAGGTGAGCGAATTTGAGCGTGCTAGCGGCCGAGCGTAGCAGCGCCGGCCATTCACAAATGCCTGGAGCAGGCACGTGCCCTGCTAAGGGCGCTCGGATGTGCACACCTTAGACGAGCTCTAGGACGAAGGGGTGGGAGCGGATCTGAGCGCACCTATTGTACGAGAGTCTGCGCATGCGCCGTAGGATCCAGGAAGCGTGAGTGAGATCAGGCAATCGCTCGTGCATGCGCCGTTGGACCGGGAACGAAGGTGAGTTTTCGGACGACCTGGGGGAGCAAGTATGCCTGCCCTGGCGTCTCATAGACTCCAGGGTGGGTTTTGTTCCACTTTCAGTGTGGATGAGGTCACGTTATGTTCCTGTAATTAGGGAGCAGCGATGTGAGTGTAACACAATGTTTCTTTGTGTCAGGAATCACAATGACGGATGTGAGGGTCAACTCCACCAGAATCATCTTCTGGATCTCCTGTGACCCCCAATGTCCAGATAGCTGGAGTTTTAATGTGGACCGCTATAATGTGGGGACTAACTCAGGACAATGCGATATTGAGACAAGAACTGTGACATGCTCCGGCCTACAACCATCAACTGACTACACAATCAGGAGCTTAATTTACATAAATGGAGCCTTTCGATACACTAAGGTGATGGAAAATATCAGAACCAAGGAAGCAGGTGAGATGAGCCTTCTGGAAATTTCCAGCTATTGCTTTGTGTTACCATCAGGGAACCCAGCAATGAAAGCGGAGATGTTGGGAATCCCATGTAAGAGGGTTATTGTAAATCTGCCTCGTCCTATTTATTGGACAAACATGCCCCCGACACACAGGCAACTCAGATACTTCTCACCACATAGGCATACCTCCCAACTGTCCCTGTTTTGGAGGGACTATCCCGCTTTTTATTCCATGCCCCCCTGTCCCTCGTAGTCTTCCTTTGTCCCTCTTTGAGGTGTAACATGCAGATCTGCAGCAATAAATGATTCATTTCCATTTGAAAGTGTTTCTATTGTTGTAACTGTTATAACCAATTTCCTATCCATCCCTCAATGAGGGGACATGACATCATCCATCCTTGTATCAGGGGGCATGGCTTCATCCATTCCTTAATGAGGGGGCGTGGCTTCATTTACATATTGTCCCTCTTTGAGGTGTAACATGCAGATCCGCAGCAATAAATGATTCATTTGCCTATTTTAAGTGTTTTTTATTGTTGTAACTGTTACACCCCTATCTCCTATTGTCAGTAAGTTGTTGTACCGTGTTACCCATAGATGTAAGCAGAAAATCTAAGGTTGAGGTAATATAATTTATTGACTCAATAAGATTGAAAATGGAAGCTTTCGAAGCGGTTCAAGCTTCTCCTTCAGGCATAATACAAACCTGACACACATTTATACAGAAAACTACGAAGAAGTCACAATTGTTTTTCTACTGACATGCATGAAAAATAGCAAAGTCGTAAAATTGTAAGCTGTGAGATAACAATCAGGGCAATTATAACAATGAATGGTGGGCTGATAAGAATGAGAGGGGGAGAGAGTGTGTGTAATTTCTATTGCTCTCACACAAGGCCAGACAGTCTGTTTAATATCAGACCTTGTGATGAGTCCAGTCAATTCAATCCACTTCATAATGACACATAAAATTATTGTCCCTGTTTAGCTCACGGTCCATCAATTAAAAGATTTGGATGCAATTACAGTCACACTCCAATCTCTCCTTTTGTGAGCGGAAACCCCCCTTGAGCACTATCTCCTATCCATCCTTCAATGAGGGGGCATGGCCTAATTTCACAAATGTCTCCACCATAAATAGTTGGTAGGTGTGTCAGTGAGTCCCCCCTAATCTATCTGAGTACTGGGTTGGGGGAGGGGTCAGGGGGCAGGCAGCTGGATGTCCTCTTTAAATCAGCAGGATAGTCAAGCCAGCCTACGTCCTCCTTGGTTATATGGCTGCCAGTCACTTGACTGTTGGTGACCAAACGGGTTTGCTCAGTAGGCTCGCACATCAAGCCCCTAATGGTTGCTGGTGATCACATGACTGGCTGCCATTTGCTCCCGGATATGTAAATGAGAGAGAGGAAATAAAATGAACAGAAAAAAAATAAATTGTATGACGTTTATCAGATCATGTCTCTTTCTGACTACAAGAGATGTTAATGTTTGTATTGAAAATAATAATAAGAATAATAATAAGAGCAACATCGGAGGCCCTGGAGTATAAAATACCCCAAAAAGTGGAACTCGGATGGCCCTGGAGTCTAAAAGACTCCTTGGGGCATCCTGAATTGGAATGCCCTGCTGTGTAAACCCCCCCCCCAGAAGCCCTTTTTCACTCACCTTGTCCAGGAGCCCTCGTTGCATCCCAGATCACCTCTAGCTGTGCGCACACCTGTGCCTGGCCTTTCTGAATGGGCAGCGCGGGTATGCGACGGCCAGGAAAATTGGGTGTGTTGTTCCGCTTTAAAACCTACACATAATTGCGAAGTGCTGATTGGACTATAGTGTCCCTTTAACTCTACAATTGCTACTGGAATTTCCATCTCTCATATATCATGGGAGCAAAGTGATACTGAGGCCCAGCGCTATCACATACCTACCAACTTTTCCGGATGGGAAAGAGGGACATATGTTAAATTAAAACAGACCCTCACTCTGAATTAGAGCCTATCTTATATGTTTCCCCCACCCTGTACATACAGATTGCGCACATTAATCCGCACCTTCACCCTAAATAAGAGCCTATCTTGTATATTTCCCCACTGTACATACAGACTGCTCAGATTAATCTGGACCTTCACCCTGAATAAGAGCCTATCTTATATGTTTCCCCCCTGTACATACAGATTGCCCACATTAATCCGGACCCTCACCCTGAATAAGAGCCTATCTTATATGTTTCCCCGCTGTACATACAGATTACCCACATTAATCCGGCACTTCACCCTGAATAAGAGCCTATCTTGCATGTTTCCCACCTGTACATACAGATTGCCCACATTAATCTGGACCTTCACCCTGAATAAGAGTCTATCTTGTATGTTTCCCCCCTGTACATACAGATTGCTCACATTAGACTGTACCCCCACCCTGAATAAAAGCCTATCTTATATGTTTCCCCCACCCTGTACATACAGATTGCCCACATTAATCCGGACCCTCACACTGAATAAGAGTCTATCTTATATGTTTCCCCCACCCTGTACATACAGATTGCTCACATTAAAAATCATCCTACCTGCATCTACTGCAGTTACAGTTACAACAATAGAAACATTTGGAAGAGGCAAATGAATCATTTATTGTTGCATGTTACAGCTCAAAGAGGGACAAATGAGAACAACGAGGGACAGCAAGACAAAGGCTCAAAAGAGGGACAGTCCCTCCAAATCAGGGACCGCTGGGAGGTATGTTTAAATTACTAAAATCACATACCAAACATGTAATACATAGAACTACAGTATAAGAGCACGATGGCGATACCCCGAGGAAGTGGCTAGGAGGGCCACGAAACGCGTGGGAGGTATGCTATCACCCTTCTGGCTGCAAGGTCTTTCTCGCTGCAGTATCTGTAGTGTGATCTCTCAGATGCTCTTCCGCATAACAGCATTACTACACCTCTCAGGGGTCATGATCCCACCCCCCTTTTTTTGCTTCTTCAAGATAATCTCTACTCTGTGACTAAGAAAGGAGAGAAACAATAGAGAGAGGAGGAAGTGAACTTTGAAGAGGAAGCGAAACTTGCATTCACACTTACATCAGCTATTGAGCGTCTCTGCCATTGAAATATTGTGACTGTTGGACTGACATCTAGGGCTGGAAGGGGCTGAACAATAGAGTTACCATAAAGAGCTACATACAAAACAATAATGATCTGCACCCCCCCCCCCCCCCCAATCAAAGAATATATAACAAAGAATATACAATAGATCCAAGTGGTGCGCCCAACCGGTGACATAAAAAGTATACAATATGTTTCTATCTTTGTGGCGCTCAGTATCAGCACCCACCTGGTCACTTAAAGTGGACCTTCAGCATGATTTAATGAAAAGCCCAAACCTTTAAAAAACTGTCCCCCCAGCATAAAATTAATATATTTTAAGCTTTTAGTCACTTACTCATTTTTTTCCCCACCGGGCTGCAACTCTGTTCAGGGCTCTAGAATATGGGCCCCACCATCTTGACCTAGAAGCATTACACATACTAAGGAGAGGAGAGCGGGATAAAGTGCAGGGGGCGGGGTTATAGCTATGCTTTGCACAGACAGAGCAGAGCTGGGGTCAGGAAAAGGAAAAGCAATCCCAGAATGCAGATCCAGACTCCATGGATCTTCAAAGCCTCATAACATGCAGTAGATGCAGGTAGGATGATTTTTAATTTGGGGGGAAACATACAAGATAGGCTTTTATTCAGGGTGAGGGTCTGGATTAATGTGAGCAATCTGTATGTACAGGGTGTGGGAAACATATAAGATAGGCTCTTATTCAGGGTTAAGGTCCGGATTAATGTGGGCAATCTGTATGTAGGGGGCTGAGAAACAGACAAGATAGACTCTTATTCAGGGTGAAGGTCCGGATTAATGTGAGCAATCTGTATGTACAGGGTGGGGGAAACATAGAAGATAGGCTCTTATTCAGGGTGAAGGTCCAGATTAATGTGGGCAATCTGTATGTCCGGGGGGGGGGGGGGACTTACAAGATAGCCTCTTATTCAGGGTGAGGGTCCGGATTAATGTGGGCAATCTGTATGTACAGGGGTGGAACATACAAGATAGGCTCTTATTCAGAGTGAAGGTCCAGATTAATGTGGGCAATCTGTATGTAGGGGGCAGGGAAACATACAAGATAGGCTCTTATTCAGGGCAAGGGTCCGGATTAATGTGGGCAATCTGTATGTACAGGGGTGGAACATACAAGATAGGCTCTTATTCAGGGTAAAGGTCCACATTAATGTGGGCAATCTGTATGTACAGTGGGGTAACATACAAGATAGGCTCTTATTCAGGGCGAGGGTCCGGATTAATGTGGGCAATCTGTATGTAGGGGGCAGGGAAACATATTCAGGGTGAAGGCCTGGATTAATGTGGGCAATCTGTATGTACAGGGGGGGAACATACAAGGTAGGCTCTAATTCAGGGTAAAGGTCCGGATAAATGTGAACTTCCTATTCGGCATCTCATCTTGTTTGGTCTTTCACAGTGAGATGCCAAACACCTGACAGATACCGTACACTGCGCTCGCCTGCCCAGTATATTGAATAGCTGCAGGTAAGCGCCAGGGATTCCCATTTGTGTGGCCAGTGAAGTATGCTGATGCCAGGACTGGGTGAGGTCATTTATTTAATCCGTGCTAGACGGGCACTGAAGTCACCAGTTTGGTTGACTAAGCATCTCGGTAAACAGGGTGGTGTGTATTTCCTGCTTAATTTTGACGTGTATTAACATAAATATTATTTCTTTACACAGCTAAATGTAAAAGGCCGGAAATCCCAAATCTGACTCCAGTATCCGGAGACAGAGCTTCCTATGATGTGGGAGAATCCATAGATGTGCAGTGTGTGATTGGATACCGGGCATCACATGAGAGGATGACGTGTGTGACCGATGGAGATGGAGCCAAGTGGGATCACACGCCTGAGTGTATAGGTAGGAAAAGTCCAACATTATCTCTTCTGACTTCAAACCAAAAATAGCTCGTCATGAAAACAAGGAAATCACTAGATTATTAAAAGTGCGAAAGGACGATCCTTTCAGAAATTACAGTTTGTATTCAAAAATGCAATGGGTGGAGTCGGCCATCGAAAAAGAAAAAAAATGTAGAGAAGTTCTTCATAGTCTGTAAATCCTTTAATTAATACCTTGACACTGTCACGAACAGCCTACCTTATCGCCAGTCCCTCGTTGTCTCCGGCCCGTGGGCTTCGGCAGCTGACGGGCTCTCTCCCCGCCTGGCAGCCGCATCCCCGTCGAGCTGCGTCTGTTCGAGCGAGGCCGAGTGTGCCCACCCCCTCCAGTCATCACAGCTCTCTCAGCTCGCCGCCGGAGGTTAGTTTAAAAGGGCCAATGAGCCTAATAGCACTGTGGGCGTATGCCCTAATAAATGATATACTGGCCAATTGTTCCCCAAGTTGTTCCTGGGCCAATGAGCCCCAAGTTTCCCCGCCCAATCCCCTGCACCCAAGCAATATTTAACCATTCCCATGTCACTAGTTCACCGCCTGTGATAGCGTGCTGCTGGGTGTGATTTGTCTAGTTCCACATTCAATTACATTACCGACCCTGCCTTGTTTGACCACTCTGAGATTGCCGCCTGGACTGACCTTAGCTTGTTTCCTGACTACGAATCCGCCTCGCCCTTTGTACCGCGTACCCGTGACCTCCCGGCTTGACCCCTGGCTCAACCTTGACTCTTCTTCTGTCTCTTCCCTTTGGTGCTGCGTTATTGGACAGATTACCCGACATCGCCCAGTCTTGCCTCGGGTTCATCTGCCTTCACCCCTGTAAGTCCACATCCTTTGTGCTACGAAGTCCTGGGGGCAACCGTGACCGGCGAGGCTTGTAAAGCGTCCCGGCAGACGGGGGCTTGTCTATAGGTGAAGCTAGCAGCGGAGATTGGGGGTTGTGGACTTACCTAGAAGGCGGGTGTCCCACGGGGACACCACAAGCAAAACAGTAATTGATAAAGTCTCCAGGACCAAATGGATCCACCAATTGCACAAGCTGTCTCTACCGTGTAAATAAACATCTGCCATCAACTGTCCTAGAGGTTAAAATTGATGATTGTCTGAGACCTTCATTGTATTGCACCCAGGGCCACCAGGATTATAAGGGGTGCGTGCCCCGGGCCCTACACCACTTCCTGCAAAGGGGGCCTCCAACAACTTTTGGGTTATGGTCTGGTCCAGGAGGCTTTTCAGTCTCTGGTCAGATGAGCCGCAGGGCCAGAAACAAAGCTATTGGTGGCAGTGGGGGCCCCCTGTTCCTGTGCAGCCAATGCCACCACAGGGCAGGATGGAGAGTCTAGAGCAGCAAAGCCGCCGCCAGCAACGCTACAGTGATGGGTGCAGAGCTGTCACTGCACATAAGCCACCAAGCACAGCCGCTGGCAGCTCAATGCAGGGAACAGTTTTCTGCTGGACCAGCCGAGTGACTACACTACCCCCCACCCAGAATGGCAAAGCAGGAGTTCCCGAGTAGCACAGGTGTAAGGCCACATTGTAAAATCACAGACAACTTGAAAGGTTTCCGCACTCCGGTGGGAAAGGGTGCTCGATCCTGGGCTGTCCCAAGCCCCACAGCAGCATATGAAGAAAAAGGAGAGTGGATCCGCACTTCCTTAAAAGATCACTTCTTTATTGAATCCAGATAAAATCATATAGATGTCTCCCACACATGGTGCAGACTGCCACAGCAATAAAATCATGAGATGACACGGGTCAAAGAGATACAGAGGGGTCCTGACGCGTTTCGGGTCCTTCAATGACCCTTAACTATGATTAAGGGTCATTGAAGGACCCGAAACGCGTCAGGACCCCTCTATATGATTTTATCTGGATTCAATAAAGAAGTGATCTTTTAAGGAAGTGCGGATCCACTCTCCTTTTTCTTCATGTAAGGCCACATTGTGACAGGCTAGGGGGAAGGGAACAGATTGCAGGATCCCCCCACACAGTGCCCCAAAATCCTTACCGTAACCTTGATCCTCAGCTGCAATACAGCCCTCCAAATTCCCAGCCGCCAATCAAAGCCGGCCCACATGAGCACCAGGGTCCGACTTGAGGACAGAATTTTTTTTCCAAACAATAGAACAATTTTACATTGAACAGTAAGTTAAAGGTACATTCCAGGCTTTGTGTTCTCCCCCTGCTGGCTGTCAGGGGCTCCATCTTTCAGTCATTGCTCTATTATTAGTGTCTATTTATATAGCACCATCATATTCCTTAGCGCTGTAGTAGTAATTATAGACAGGGTAGAAAAATACAGTACATAGACTATTTCAGATGCAGTGTTACGGAGTTTACAATGAATATTCTAAATACAGAGAGAGAGCCCCGCCCCTGAGGAGCTTACTGTCTAAAGGATGAAGGGAGGAGACAAGGGGGAAGGATCACACACACAGTCAGTATTGTGCTTTGTGGCATGTGCTCTTTAGAGAATTGCTTAAGCCAAATAATATACTTGTCTGAATAAGTGAGTTTTAAGGTCACCTTTGAAAGCTCCGAGGGTTGGGAAGTGACAAATTGGGTGGGGGAGAGGTTTCCAGAATATTAGAGTAGCACAAGAGTAGTCCTGGAGGTGAGCATGAGAGGAGGGTTAAGGACAGGAGAAGGTCGGCAGCAGAGAGGAGGCTGCGTCTAGGTTGATAATGTTGGATTAGAGATGAGATGTAGGGAGGGGCCTGGCTGGAGAGAGCTTTGTAGGCGAGAGTTAGAGTTTTGAACAGGATTGGTTGTGGGACTGGCAGCCAGTGTAGGGATTGGCAGAGAGGAGCAGAGCTGGATGAGCAGGAGGAGAGATGGATGAGGCGAGCAGCAGAGTTCAGGATACATTGGAGGGGTGCTTTATATTTCTTAACTCATGCATATCTCAATGTCTCAGTCCCTTCAGAAGTGAATTAATTTCAAGGATTGAGAAAAATTACTCATCAGAAGGCAGCAAGTTCTGTAGGGTTTATCAGTGCTGGTGAATAGAAGCTGCCTCCCTTGACAGCCAGCATGGAGCAAGCGGAAAGCAGGATAATGTAACGCTTTTGCCTGAAATGTCCCGTTAACCCAAATCAACCAATGAAGCATTCTCAAAGATGGGAAGAATAATACAATATTAACATTGTAATATTAAGATATAGTCGCAAGCCAGTATGTGGAGAGACCCATGTTAGGCTTAATATAGCGGGGCTAAAGAGACCAAAAAACCTTCTACTTAGGTAAAGGAAAAGAGTGGCTTTGCTAGAACGGAAAGTATTTGCACAGTACCCAGTCCAAGGACAGATAGCATTACCCATCTACCCTTGCAGTAGGCGGAGCTATGCAAATCATCTCTTTACGTCTCTGTGCCAGCCTTAGAACCGCTAAGGGTGCAATGCCAAGGATTAGCTTTAAATTTTATACAGCCAGACACATCCAACTAGTGGACACGTGTTTCGAACTTTAGGCTCTCATCAGCACTAGGGCAGATGCCTCGTGCTGTATGGGGGGTGAGACTTGGTGAGTACCAAAACATAGTCGCAAGCCAGTATGTGGAGAGACCCATGTTAGGCTTAATATAGGGGGGGGGGGTAAAGATATAAAAAGCACAATATTACAGTGTAACAAGTAATCCGAAGCCCGTGGCCCGTTCTTTTAAAGCGGACCAAAACTCACTGAACTTGTGAAATAAATTTAGCCAAAGCCCCTGGAGATACTCTCTTATTCGGGTGTTGAACTAGAAATGGATATTTTAACTTTTCGAATTGTCCTGGAACACTGATTTATTTGCTGTCCCTCTCTGTAAGATGGCTGGCGATCAGTCAATGCATAGGCGCGGCAATGACATCATTGCCACACAGAACAGTGGCAGTGAATGGAGGAGGCGGAGCTGTACAACTAAGACAAAGGTCATTATCTGGCATTAGAGTGAAGCAGGAGCAGTGAAAATTGGCAAAAGGTCCTCTTTATAGGGGGAGCAATTCAGGGGATGCTAGTTAAAAATGTGGGTTTTTAAACCTTCCTGGAATGGAAAACTTGTGTATGGAGTCTAAAGAGTAGCTGGTCGCACAGGTCGGCTAAATTCCAATGTCTGTTCTTGTTCATCCTGCCTTGCGAACATTGGTTGGAAGCAGATCCAGCCCTTCTTGTTCTACCAGTTAGAGGTTCCACCTCTTTAAAGGAGCACTATTGCGAAAATAGGCCCAATGATAAAAATCAATATAAATATGCTGGATGGCATGAGGAGGAGGGGTCACTTATACTCCCGGCAATTTTTCTTTTAATGAAAGGAAGAGGACATCAGGGGTGACAGGCTCTGCATTGACCGCATTGACCAAACCAGTCACTCCTGGATTTTATTCCTACCAGGGGAAGAAACCACAAGCTTGGCGGGAGTTTTATTCAGTTCGGGTGTATAGGTGACCCCTCCTTTCATTAGCTGACATGTTTACATGGATTTTTAATACTACACAATTTTGCGATAATCTTGCAGCTCACAAATTGTCGAGGTCCACATAGAACATTTGTTGTTTGAGAAGGCGATGTTAGAAGGGAGCCCCTACTTGTAGTGGAATTTCTTTTTTTAAAGTGATACAGCAGGCAAAGGTAATTGTTACACTGTTGCGTCGGGCTACGTTTGGCGCTGTCCTAAACTGTTTCCTGTTTTTAAATTGAAGCAGAAATGACTGAGATATCGAAGTTTAAGGGTTCAGCCAAAGACATCCACTTTTTCCTGTCCACTAATCAGCTCAGCAGAGTGGGACAGGACTGCTAGTCCCTCCCTACTTCCTCTCGCCCCCTCCTCCGCCCCCTCCTCTACCTTCTCCCACCCGGTCCTTCTCCTCTGAAGCAGAAATTGAAGCAGAAATAGACGAGAAAGTCGAGAGGGTTTGCAAGTTCAGCCAGTGACATTGTCTTTTTCCTGTTCCATAATCAGGTCAGCAGAGTGGGGCAGGGTTGCTAGTCCATCCCTCCTCCCACTTCTTCCTCTGCCTCCTCCCGCCTCTTCCTCTGCCTTCAACCGACTCCCTCCTCCCACCTTCACCCATCCTGTCTTCCACCACCTCCCACTCTGTCCTCCACCTCCTCTGAAGCAGAAATTGAGCAGAAATGGCCGAGATATCGGGGTTTACAGGTTCAGCCAATGACAGTCTCTTTTTCCTGTCCCCTAATTAGGTCAGCAAAGTGGGACAGGATTGCTAGTCTCTCCCTCCTCCTGCCCCCGCGGTAGCGGAGTGTCAGGAAGTTTCCTTCAAAGGGCTCTGAGGTCTCTTTTCTTTTCGAAATGATCAGAATGATAATTGGAAGCTAGCTCTGTACCATTTATGGTGGACCAAAACCCAAGCCCCAACGGCCCTGAAATCTATAAGATTACAGGGCCCCTGGATTCCCTCCCCCCAAAATCGGGATGCCCCACTGTGTGAAACCCCCCAGGGTCGCCTGGAAACTCCCCTGTGTGTGAAACCCCCCGGGTCACCTGGAAACTCACCTTCTTTCCCAGTCCAACGAAACATGCATGAGCAGTGACTGCATCTCTGCTTTTCCTTTAGCAGGGCGCTTGCCCGCTTCAGGCATTTGTGAATGGCCGATGCGGGCACGCTCCCTGTTAGAGGGTAGCAAGGGATGCGGCCACCAGCGTGCTTGGATCCACTCGCCTTAGACAAAGGGGCAAGAGCAAATCCGAGCACTCTGATTGGGCAAGAGGGCTGAGCATGCGCCATAGGAACGGGGAAGGATGTGTGAGATCGGGGCGACCTGGGGGGTTTCACAGAGTGGGGCATCCCCGGGGTGCCCAGGGGCAAGGACCAATATCCAAAATAGTCAAAATCTTGAGTTTTAGTCCACTTTAAAGAGGAACACCAGAGGGCCTAGATTCTAAAATGCTTCAGGGCCGCCTGAGTCCCACTCCCTGGGGCATGCATGCCTGGATGTGTAAATCCCCCAGATCACCCATTCCACTTGCTTGTTCCCGAAGCTCTTGTCACACCTCGGCCGCATCACCACTTACCTCTAGCTTCCTAACTTTAGGCCTTTCTGGATGGGCGGTGCGGGCACATCCACAACTAGCAGTAAGTGGGGATGTGGTTGGCTATGAAGCTTGTCTCCGTACAGCTTTATTCTGCTTATTAGCCACGCCACGTCTAGCGCAGAGGACTACCTATCTCACAGCGGTGGCAGACTGCAGTGGTACTTAAACCGGACTTTCACCCGTACATACAGAATGCTCACATTAAAAATCATCTTACCTGCATCAATTGCATTTTCTGAGCCTTTAAACATCCAAGAAGGCGGCTCATGGCGGTGCAGGCTGCCTGCAAACAGGAAGTCTTCTGACTGTGTCGCTCTGCATTCTGGGATTGCTGTCCTTTTCCTGACCCCAACTCTGCTCTGTTTGTGCAAAGTACAGCTATAACCCGCCCCCTGCATTTTGCCCCGTTCTCCTCTCCTCAGTATGTGATGCTACTGAGCCAAAACGGCGGCGCCCATATCCTAGAGTTCTGAAGAGAGTTGCAGGCCCGTGGGGGAAAGAATAATAAGTAAGTGACTAAAAATGTTAAATATATTAATTTTAGATGCTAGAATCCTGGGTGAACTGTGGGGATACAAACAGCAGGGCATCCCAAATCAGGATGCTCCATCTAGGCAGAACAACACCTGGGAAATTCCTGGGCATTTCCAAATACACACATTGCTCCTACAGGATCTGTTCTTTCATGTAGCACCATGATTTCCTCCCTCAGGGCACACAATTCCTCTTCATGCCCAGTCAGAACTCTCTCTGAGGTTATCTCCTCAGCTCTCGGCTCCAATGTGGCTGTCTGCACTGGAGGACTGGGGCCAAAAATCAGCCCTGGAATTTACCAGTCCCTGGCCGGCCCGACACATCCTTGCAGAGGCCCCCCCCCCCAACTATGATGCTGGAGCTTTAGTATTGAGGGCTGGGGTTCCTTGGCTTGTGGGTACAGTGGGGCTGAGAAGAAGACAGGGATTGAATGTGGGTGTTAAAAGAAGCAGCCCAACTGGCCCCAAAGCAGTGCGGCCCACCGGCTGTTTATTTATAATCAGTTTCTTATATACGACTTTGAGTAAGGGCCATGAGCTTAATAAAATGGTTCAGACATTCTATGAATAAAGGTAGAGGCACACTATTCTGAATCACCCAGATGGCAGTGATGGAATCCTGTAGACAGCTCCACGTTCCTTGTGTGTGTCTGTGATGGATGTTTTCTTTACTCCTTAAGGCTTGGCAGATAGCTTACTCAATTGTTGGTTAGATCACGTGTATAAGTTTTCAAAAGCTATATTTCAGGACAGAATCTTGTTACAACAGACATGTACGTTCAATACAGCAGGAAACTTGCGGTGTTATCCATACAGCAACAACAGGAAAAGAACTGTAGCTGCAGAAGGGGAACAGCAGGTGTGCACTGCTTGGATGCCAGAATAAAATGGCAGAAGGCGAGGGGAAGAAGGGAGGAGTTACCTGCATCAGAGCAAGACTAAGGGAGCCTGGAAGGGACAAGGGGAATTAAATGCACACTGCTCAGCCTATGCAAATAAACATCATATTAAATCATTACCCCAGGTAGAATAAAAACACACCTTAAGTTCAAGAAATAACAGCTGAATAAGCTCATGTTTACCCTAGGAGATAAGAATTCCCAGGGTATTTTTGCCAGAAATCAGGGTTTGGTTTTCATAGCAAAGAAGTGATACCAATATTATTTTTCTGTTAATTAAAGAAATATCCACTGTATGAATATTGAAATTAAACCGCACCAACATCCATTTTTTCTTTAACAGGTGTTGGTTCCGCAGACAGCTAATCAAAACAAGCCCTGGGGGGCATCCAGAATGCTGGATCCCCCTGGCACATAACTCACTTGCGGTCACGGGGGTGGGTTGTGGTGGAGTGTTCTGGTGACCCACATCAAGGACGCGACCATGGTCTATGTGTGCGCTGGTGGCCAATTGCGGGACTTCTTTCCTGACACTGGCTCATAGTGTAGGTGAGGATATCAGGCATTCTGGGGGCCTTATGTGCGGGGCTTTACATTTGAATTACCCCCAACAAGCTATTCTCTGGAAGTACACACCTCAGGCTTTCTAGGTGTACCAGGCTTGTTGACATGGGCATAGTTTTCTGGAAGCAATCCCTCTATAAATTCTTTGGTTGCACAGGGTTTCCCTAAAAAAGGAATAAAAAAGCAGAATCAAAGCCACTTTTTCCTAAAAAAAATATGCAAACAAGAAAAAACAAGTTAAATCTGCACAGGTACTGTCAATGGAAGAGTTGGCCCAAAGTAAAGCATGTGGGTAAGAGTAATTTTACTTGAAAATTTCAGTTCTGCAAAGTGCGCACCTTGCACTCTTTTAAAAACCCTTACAAATAAAAAAAATGGCATGGGATTCCCCCCCCCCCCCCTTCCCAGTATAACCAGACCCAGCACCAGCTATGTAGGGCTTGTAGACCAGGACGAGGAGGCCAGCCTTGGTTACCCCTAGCCCTGAAGGCTACAAGCCCTAGCAGGCCAAGGGCTCTCCCCACAGGCTTTGGGGAGGCAGGTAATAGGGCAGTGAATGAAGGGGGGTGTGACAGCTCATCCTGACTGATGGCGGGGGACATTGCCAAGTCAGGAACGAGAGAGTAGCGCTGCGTATTGTGCCAGGTGGTGAAGGACCTGGATCCAGCCTTTCAGGTGAACACTGCAGCCCTGAACTAGGAGTGTCAGTCTGCATGGGAGAAAAGTTTAGTATATCTTTTTTTATCTGGCTGAAAATGTAATTTGTGGGGCGGATGGCAAGATGCTTCACTGGGACCTGGAGTGCCCTGGTGCTATAAAGGTGCTAACAAGCATCAGGGGAGGGTTTCTGTAAGCCAGTGTTCTCCATCTCTCTCCTCGGAAGCGACCAACAGGTCATGATTTGTAGATCCCCCCAGATGCATAGGTGAAGTAATAAGTGCAGCAGCAAAGCTATAGAGCCGACTGTATGGAGTTGGTCTTTAGAGGAGAGGGTTGGGGCTCACTAATGTAAGTTATGATGAGGTGCAGAAGGTACCTGCAACCAGGCAATGCAGAGCTCCACAGCCAAGTGTCTATGTAAGGATGGAGGGTCTTGTGTGGATCGATAGGGTATAAATGGTGCTGTGGATATCGCTTATCTGGATTTTAGCAAAGCCTTTGACACTGTACCACATAAGGAGCTCATAGATAAGCTATTGAAGGTAGGACTCAATCCCTGGATAGTTCAGTGGATTTCTAGTTGGCTGAGGGATCGGTATCAGAGCGTTGTTGTAAATGGCGTGCAATCTGAACAAAGGCGAGTTACAAGTGGTGTGCCGCAAGGCTCTGTCCTGGGCCCCATTCTTTTTAATATATTTGTAAGTGACATAGGAGAAGGCTTGGTAGGAAAAGTTTGTCTGTTTGCTGATGATACAAAGGTTAGTAATAGGGTGGATATTCCTGGAGGTGTCTGCAACATGGAAAATGATTTAGCTTCACTGGATAGATGGTCAAAACTGTGGAAACTAGAGTTTAATGTCTCTAAATGTAAAATCATGCACTTGGGTAGAAGGAATCCCGGCTCTGAGCACCGTATGGGCAGCACTGTGTTATCCAGGACCTCGGAGGAGAGAGATTTAGGGACACTGATTACTGATAGCTGCAAGATGAGTGGACAGTGTAGCCAGGCAGTGGGAAAAGCAAGCAGGATGCTCGGCTGCATAGCTCGAGGCATCACCAGTAGGAAGAGGGAGGTTGTGATGCCACTGTATAGAGCCCTGGTGAGGCCACAGCTAGAATACTGTGTGCAGTTCTGGAGACCTCACCTGCAAAAAGATATTATTCAAATAGAACGTGTCCAAAGGCCGGCAACAAAAATGGTGGAAGGACTTAAACTTAAAACTTATCAGGAGAGACTTAAAGAACTAAATTTGTACAGTCTGGAGGAAAGAAGGGAGAGGGGGGGCATGATTGAGACCTTTATATATGTGAAAGGATTCAATAAGGTTCAGGAGGGAAGTGTTTTTAAAAAGAAACTTAATGATAGAACAAGGGGCCCAACCTGAAGCTGGTCGGGGGGAAGATCAGGAGCAATGTTAGAAAATATTATTTTACAGAAAGAGTAGTAGATGCTTGGAACAAACTTCCAGCAGAGGTAGTTGAAAAATCATCAGTCACGGAATTTAAACATGCCTGGGATAAGCCTCCATCTATCCTAAGACAAAGAGAACATACAGTATACACATAAGATACAGAGAACATACAGTATACACATAAGATACAGAGAACATACAGTATATACATAAGATACAGAGAACATACAGTATACACATAAGATACAGAGAACATACAGTATACACATAAGATACAGAGAACATACAGTATACACATAAGATACAGAGAACATACAGTATACACATAAGGGCAAACTAGATGGACCGTATGGTCTCCTTCTGCCGTCAACTTTCTATGGGCCTTATTTATCACGGGCTAGCGCCAGGTAGTGTCTGACGAGCGCCATGTACCGCCAGCTATCGGCGGCTACCGACTCAAGTACGCCCGGCGGCGGTCACAATGACGCATTTATCAAGCTAAATGAGGCTAGCGCCGGCGAGAGCGTCAGCTAGCGCGGGATTCATCATGAAGCCGCCTGGAACGAACAGCGCCGCTGCAAATTCCTTCACAGCGCCAGGTATGACCTGTCGCTCCCTGGCATTGTCCAATGCATTTCAATGGAGCAATGTTTAATTAATCATAATTAATTGGTATTATTTTTTTTTTTTTTTTTAATGTCAAAAATTCTGAGACCACTTCTGCAATGTTAGGTTTTTTTTTAAAGTAAAAAAAAAATAAAAAAAAAAATTTGTGCAGAAATGATCTTACAGGTCTGATATTAATATATTCATATTACAAAATGATTCCAAAAACATGTATAACGTTACAATCAAAAAATATGGTTGTTTAGGGGTTAAAAACTAGTTAACACCCATCGCCGCCAGCGCTCTGGGGTTTAAACAAGGAATGGACAGCGACAGCAAATTCGGAGCGTCATTTTTTAATGAATATGAAGCAAGCCGTTCGCTCTGGCCATTCGTTGTCAGGCGCTCACATACAACGCTGAACCTGTGAAACAGCGACCCCTAAGCCCGTATTCAACATTACCGCACACCGACTGAGTCGCTGTCATCAAGCAAACGCCGGCCAAGCACAGCGAATACTGGCTGGCGCTGTAAAAATCACGCTACAGTCGCTCATCTGTCGCTACCTGGCGCTATTAATGAATCGGCCTCCCCATTTCTTTCTAAATGTCCCAACTGCTGCCAGGCTGGAGAGAGTCAGCCAGAGAGCTCAGGAACCAATTCAAGAGGCCTTTTTGAGTAGGACACCCTGTGGGATGAACCGTAAGAAAGCCTAGTTGAGTTGCTAAGCTTAAAATATTAACTGGACTATGAATTAAGCTAAATGAAGCCTTTTTTTGTTTGATGTGTAAAGTAAATTAAGCATTTGAGCTGAATTCCCCCTGTGCTGTGCATGTGCTTGGTACCCAGAAGATCCCGGCTTCTTACAATGATTATTGTGCTTGTAATGTGTACTGTACTGTAAGGTGAAAAACACACTTTATTTAGATCTATACCCTACCCAATAGTAGCTGCATAGAGCAGCATAGAGTAGCACATCTGCAGATGCCCCCCACTGACAGTGTAGCCCAGCAAAGCCTGAAAAGGAGCAAACCAATAATCACCAAATCTAGCACCTGTTTTATTTCCCGGGAAAGAGGGTAAGTGCTTGACTATAGAAAGAACAAATGAAGGCCACCAGTTCTTATGCTGAAGTTCCTTACAGAGACAGTTCATCTTTTGGCAGTGGGTGTTGCATCCACAAATAGCTAAACGATTAATAATACATAGCCACGTATGTTTAGCAAGGTAGTGTATAGCACAACACTGCAGTAAATGGAAATAAATCCTACAACCATGCAAATATATGATGTGATTAGTATAAAGATATTTAAAGTTGAGTTACATTTTAATTCTGTATGTATTCACTCTGTCTCCTCTATTCATGTAACTAAGTTCTCTATGTCTTCTCTCTACAGAGATGTGTAAAAAAACAGGGAAGAACAAACTGTACAGCTTTTCTAGTGATAAACCTTTCTATGCTCTCCAGGAGAATGTGACAGTGCTCTGTAACGATGTTTCCTATCGGTCACAACCGCAGACAATTCAGTGTGTGAAGAAAGTAGGAAAGAGGAATGACTGGAATGAGTCTCCACGTTGTGTTGGTGAGTAGAAACCCAACATGAACCCCTCGGCAGATCTCTGTGGCAGATTTAGAGCAATGGCACTTTCAGATAGACATTGTTTGCTTTACTGGTAGAGTCCTGCTGAAAGCTATGCTGAGCCTTTGCTAATACTCTCTGTGAAATCTTTTGGCAGAGAGCCTGGCAGGTGTTTTGACTGTTTGTAACATTGTAAAGTAGTTTAACCCTTTAAGTGCCAGCCTTCCTAGAATTTTTGTCACCCTTTGTTGCCAGACCACGTTTCACTATTTTGCGCTACATATGTTCAACCTTGATTTTTGAAGGGATTTCCAGGGATTTTCCAGGAAAATGATATATTGTTTTTTTTGAGCTTCAACATGCAATATCTTGTTTGCCCTTTTTTTAGTGTATTCTCAAAACTTTTGGGTGAAATATGTGCAAAAGAATAAAAAAAAAACTATTTTTTGCAATTTGTAGTGTTTTCCGTAATAAAAAATGTAAGTTTGTCAATAAAATTTTATTGCATGTGAAACCCCAATTTCTTCCGCTCACAGCGGTACCACATATGTATTGATAGACACCCTTTCCTGCCCAGGAGACTCCCCCAAACTGAAACAGCGCTTTAGGAGATTTTCAGATAAAATGCAACTATGCTACGCGCTAAGCACACCTTGCAGTTTTTCCAGAAAAACAGCCCTTTAAATTTGAAATACCTCCCACAAATGATATATTCTCTGGAAGTACACACCTCAAGCTTTCTAGGCGTACCAGGTTTGTTGACATGGGCGCAGTTTTCTGGAAGTAATCCCTCAATCAATTCTTTGGTTGCACAGAGTTTCCCTAAAAAAGAATAAAAAAGAAGAATCAAAGCCACATTTTGCTAAAAAAAACTATATGCAAACAAGAAAAAACAAGTAAAATCTGAAAAAGCAACATCCCCCGAACAGAACGATACCCACCATGCATAGTTACTGTCAAGGGAAGAGTTGGCAAACACCCCTAAGTAAAGCTTGCGCATAACGGTAATTGTACTTGAAATTTTTAGCTCTGCTGACAAAGTGCGCAAAACAAACCCCATATATTCCCTGAAAATACACATGTTAAGCTTCCTAAGCGTACTGAGCTTGTTGTAGTGGGCTCATCTTTCTGGAAGTAATCCATTGAAGAATTCTTAGGTTGCACAGGGTTTCCCTAAGAAAAATTATAAAAAAGCAGAATAAAAACCATGTTCATCTAAAATATCAATATACAAACAAGAAAGAACAAGCTAAATCTAAAAGCGCAAGGTCCCCCGAGCAGAACAATACCCAACATGCATAGGTACTATTAACCCTTTTAATTGCCAGCCTACTTGAATTTTTGTCACCCTCTGTTGACAGGTCATTTTCCCCATTTTGCGCCAATTTTAACCGTGATTTTTGCTGGAATTTCCAGAAGAATTATATACATTATTATACATTATATATATTTTTTGCAGCAGAGTTTAGGCTTTAACATGAAATGTCTTGTTTGTCATTTTTCTACAGTTTTTTTGAATATTTTTGCGTAAAAAAACAAAAAAATAAATAAAATAATATTTTTTAGACAATTGTCTCCTTTATTTTAAATAAAAAATTTGTTTTATTAATGAAAACCATATTGCATGTGATAGTCCCATTTCTCCCGATTACAACAGTACCACATATGTATCGGTAGCCCCCGCATTCTTGCCCTGGAGACCCCCCAAACTGAAAAGAGCACTTTATAACATTTACAAATAAAATACAACTACTATCCACACTATAAACATAAGGGGTTAATTAAAAAAAAAAAGACATATGGGGGGGGCATTTTTTGGGGAATTTTAAGGGTTAGGGTTAGGCTAACCCTAACCCTTAAAAATCCCCCCAAAAATGACATAGGGTCCCCCCTCCGGGAGGGGGGGAACGACCCTTTTTTTTAGGCTAACCCTAACCCTAAAATTCCCCAACAAAAAGGGGTCCCCCCCTTATGTTTATAGTGTGGATAGTAGTTGTATTTTATTTGTAAATGTTATAAAGTGCTCTCCCAAAAAAATGACATAGGGACAACCCCATTTTTTTGGAGTTTTAGGGGTTAGGTTGGGCTAACCCTAACCCTTAAAAATAAAAAAAAAATAACGTAGGGTCCCCCCTCCCGGGGGGGGGGGGACCCATTTTTTTTTAATTTTAAGGGTTAGGGTTAGGCTAACCCTAACCCTAACCCTTAAAAATTAAAAAAAAAATGACGTAGGGTCCCCCTTACCCGTCATAACCAGCCCAGGACCAGCTATGGGGGCTTGTAGGAACAGAGTGGAGGGGCCAGCTTTTGTGGCCCCCCACCCTGCAGCCTACGAGCCCACATACCCTATGTGGGCTTGGGCTCTTCTGCCCCCCCCCCTTTGGGGAGGCAGGTAATTGGGGGTGCGGGGGTTAATGGCAAGTCACCCGCTAGTTGCAGGTGACTTGCCAGACCCCAGCCTTGTGAACTCGTACAGGGGTCTCATGGACCCCTTACCAGTTCACAAAGGGTTAACATTAAAAAAACATTAAAAACATTAAAAAAACACACTGACACATAAGAAAAAATGACTTTTATTAAAAAATAAAAACTTTTTTTACTTTACTTACCTCCGATCGTCAGCTCCTTTGTCCCTCGATGTGATGACAGATGCGATCATGCTGGCTGCAGTAGCAGAGGGGCAGGTGATGATCTGATCACCTGCCCCTCTGCTCCTGTGGCCAGCATGATCGCATCTGAATGAAGAGCAGCAGGGAGCCAGGACGACACCCTTTGGGGGCGGGGCTTAACAGCAAGATGGCGGCGCCCGTCGAGAGAGGAGGGGGAGAGCCCTTTCAGGCTCTCCCCTGAAGCTGAAGAGGCTGGGGGGGGCGATCGGAGGCCCCCCCAGTGAAGAGAAGACCCGGGGGGAGGCAGCGCGACTGCAGATAAGTAAATGTCATTTTTAATTTTTTCTTTTTACAGTTAGCAGCTGCTGCTGCCAAAGCGGGGGGGGGGGGGGGGGTGCTATTCCGGGGGCTCTCCTGGAGCCATCCGACCCCCCATGGAGGATCGGATGGCACCAAATTAAAGAGGAGACCCGGCTGGATCGGTCAGGTGAGTATTTTACTTTTATATTTTTTTTAGTGTGGGGGTTTAAAGTCAGCTATGTGAGTCTCACGTAGCTGGCACTTAAGTGGAGTAGAGGCTGCTACGTGAGACTCACATAGCTGGCACTAGAAGGGTTAACCATAGCAAAAGAACATTAAACTACATATACTGTCAAGGGCGGCTATCCGTCAAGCTGACCCCCTCCTTCGTGCCCGTTTTAATGGGGTCCTGGGTGTTGTTCAGTCTTCCAAATCAGCCTAGGAGATAAGATATCTCACAGAGATGCATCCGGTGCTCCTCCCTTTGACATTTTTATTTACAGTAAAATAGAAGATTTACACACCTATCTATATCTAAAGGGGCATATCATATTAGAAAAAAATGAATATCTAGCTCAGTAATTGGTCTGTTCTACCTAACGAGCACAATCTTTGGAATGTTATCTACACATAAAGGCAGGACACTCAAAGGCGCTGTCCAGCTTCCCGATGCCATCTTTATCTCAGTAATACATTAGTAGGAGCATATTCTATTATCTTCATAATCCTAAGCATTATTGTCAAGCAAAAAAGAAATAGTGCAGAGTGAAGTGGCTGTCTGAGGATATATCACCTTATTAGCCACTAAGCGTACAATGCGGAGAGAAAAATAAGATACAGTGGAACAAATGGAGGGAGGGAATGTTCACTATCATATGTTCAATTTATCATTAATGACCTCCATCCATCACAATACCAGCATGTTTAAGCAAGAGACAGGATGTGAGGGAGGAGAGGATGAAGCACGTGATTTGGGGATTCTGTCTGGACTTGTCTTTAGGCTGGCACCAAGGAATCAGGTCTCCTGAGGCTGAAGAGGAAAGCGCTGATCTCTTGCAAGGAACATGGAGGGCATCTTCTACCTGCTGAAGTGTTGTGTGGAGTCGTGAGTACAGATAATACAGCTTGTGGAGGTGTGGCCCATGTGCTGGAAGGCTGTCATTATAGGTGTAGCGATAACCCTTATCGCCGGAGGGCTTCACCGCCCGAGGCGTCCTTTTCCCAATCGTAAGAGGTGCTGCTGGAATTCCAGAGTCGTCCGTGAGGAAACAGGAACAGCCCTTACAAGGGCTAGTGAATTGTAATATAGCGTTTCCCCCAATAAGAGACAGAACTTCAGTATTGAGGGTGAAGGTGAAGTGTGTTTATTAGTGCCACTCTAGGCCTTATATACACAAGTCTCCATGCAATGACAACCACACTGACCAATAGCAGCAGGGCACACAATCCCTCAACTCTGCCGGTGACGCAATCAGTAGAACAATAGCAGGCTGTAATATAATTATAATCAATCAGGACAATGCCATTGACTGTGACGTAATCAACAATACACAATGGCAGTCAAAATACAATGACATTGCCTGTAACAGTATCAAAATACAATGACCTAATTAAGAAAAGGCCAGTGAATGACCCGGTGGGCAACTGAATAGTGATGACATCCAAAAGACAGAGCGTCTGTCACAATAGGAAAGGCACAATACTTCTCTCTTAGACTCTTTCTTAGACTTTTGCAGCTTATCTGCAGTGCATTCAGTTATTGCAGCCAGGAGTTGAATACCGTGAACTTAAATAGTGTACGCCTGGCTACTGTAAACCACTTGATATATATAGAGAAACACAGCAAATACCAAGACACATTTTGTGCGAAGATTTAGTGCTTGAGTAAAGAAAGCCTAGAGCTTAAAGGAGCAGTATCGCGAAATTTGCATTTAAAAAGATAAATAATTAAATAGCCACACAATAGCTTCTAACATGTGTATAAATAATCTGGCGATAGAAAAAGGAAAAAATACCTGCCTTTCTTTTAAATTGTATAATGACAATGGCTCAGTCCATTTGCTGAATAGGGGGATCTGCCGGGTTGTATTTAGTGAGCTGCTTCATTTAGCCCACTGGTCTCCTAGCAACACTTTACCTCAGAGGCTGACACTGTAATCAGTGGTAACGGCTGTGTGTGTGTGAGGTGAGACCAGGTGACTCAAATGTGTAAAATCTATACAAAATAAACTAAACTGACTGAAAATAACTGAAATTCTTCTTTGAATAACTGTGCAGGAAAATCTAAAGGTATTAAAGTGGAACAAAACCCTGAGTGTCCAACCCTGAAGTCTATAAGACCCGGCCATTGACCTTGCCCCTTGGACATCCTAAATCGGGATGCCCCACTATGTGAAACGACCCCTGGATAACCACAGATCCCCCCATTTTTCTGGCGCGCTCACGCAGATAGTCGTTTAGACAGGTCGGGCGGCCAGGAAGGTTACTGCTCAGGCTCCCCATCTGCGTGCAAACAGAGCTGATTAGATGAGAGCCCGTGCATGCGCTGTGGAACAGGGAAAGTTACGTTTTCGCAGGCGAACGTGGGGATTTCACATATCAGGGCATCCCATAGTGAAAATCCTGGGTTGGGCTTTGCTCAAAACACACAAAGCTGAAAGAAAGATCATATGGAAAAATTTGTTGAGAAAAGAGAGAGAAAATGGTAAACTGAAAGATTCTGCAGCAGAGCCAACATGAAGGGAAAACTGTCAAAATCAGCTAAATGACTTCTAGAGCTTTTCTCTCTGATTTAGATATATGAGTTCTGGCCAGGCAATGTTGTTATCTTATGCTGGACGGCTGCCAACACTGAACAGCTGATACTTTGATACATTGTTTCACCCCTCTCCTCAGCGTGGAACAGGCCAGAGTGTCGGGCTCTGACACTCAGAAGACATAAACATGAGCTATTAGTCTCCAGCTGCTCAACACACACATCATTTTTTTCTAAATTTGTAATTCTTACTTCAACACTCACCTACATTCAAAGTACCATTTAAATATAAGTCACCAAGAAAAATTTGCGATACTGCTCCTTTAAGGTGCCTGCATATACTGCAATTCACTTTCAAGTGGAATCTGTTATTTACTGTTTGTCCTGACTTGGAAAGAGGGGAATGTTGTTAAAAGAGACTGTTTGATAAAGATCCATTTCAGATTTCTATATGGTTAAAGCTGGGAGTTGATTAAGAGCATTCACCACTGCATTTGATTACAAGTTATAAAAACCTCAGAAGGCTCATTTTCCACCTAAACCCTGCAAACGAAGTTTATCGCCAGCCAAGGGGAAGAGTAATCAGACCTGGTTTATTATAAAATAAATATATTGCATTGCTGCCATTTCTTGTGTAGATTGTTTAAATTTGCTAGTTGATTAGTCACTGCAAATTTAAATATGTTGTATGTGCATTTGCCTTATTGATCTAAAAATGTGTTGGCATTACACTTAGAGGCCGATTCAGTAATAGCGCCACGTAGCGACAGATGAGCGACTGTAGCGTGATTTTCTCAGCGCCATCTAGTATTCGCTGTGCTTGGCCGGCGTTAGCTTGATGACAGCGACTCAGTCGGTGTGCGGTAATGTTGAATACGGGCTTAGGGGTCGCTGTTTCACAGGTTCAGCGCTGCATGTGAGCGCCTGACAACGAATGGCCAGAGCGAACGGCTCCCAGCATATTCATTAACAAATCACGCTCCGAATTTGCTGGCGCTGTCCATTCCTTGTTTAAACCCCAGAGCGCTGGCGGCGATGGGTGTAAAAGAGTTTTTAACCCCTAAACAACCATATTTTTTGATTGTAAAATTATACATGTTTTTTGAATCATTTTGTAATATGAATACATTAATATCAGACCTGTAATATCAATTCTGCACATTTTTTTTTTTTTTTTTAACTTAAAAAAAAAAACATAACATTGCAGAAGTGGTCTCAGAATTTTGGACATGAAAAAAAAAAAAAAAAAAATAATATCAATTAATTATGATGAATTAAAGATTGCTCCATTGAAATGCATTGGACAACGCCAGGGAGCGACAGGTCATACCTGGCGCTGTGATGGAATTTGCAGCGGCGCTGTTCGTTCCAGGCGGCTTCATGATGAATCCCGCGCTTGCTGTCGCTCTCGCCGGCGCTAGCCTCATTTAGCTTGATAAATGCGTCATTGTGAGCGCCGCCGGGCGTACTTGAGTCGGTAGCCGCCGATAGCTGGCGCTACCTGGCGCTCACCATTCGCTACCTGGCGCTAGCCCTTGATAAATAAGGCCCCTATTTTACTGACAAGGACAATTGTATTGAGTACACAATTGAGTATTGTGAAATGTTGAGGGTGTTACCACAGGGGGTGGGGGAAACTCACCTGGGATCTGAGTGACTCAAAATTCTCTAAAAGCACAAAAATTGGCAGCAATGGACTCAAAAGCCATTGCTAAGTGGTGCCAGCACCAGGGGGTTCAGTTTGAGGGCTAATTAGCCCTAAAGTTGCCAGGCACTTCATGTACTGAAATACAGGTTCGGTTTATCAGTAGAAGACTGGATTTTTGTCTTGGACATTAATGTTTATCCAGCGGGGTAACATACCTATGGACTGTTGGAATGGTGGGCCCCTGTATGAGCAAAACCACTGTCCAGGACCCTGTTGCTTCCTCATGTCATTGTCATAGCTCCCGAAATGGAGAATCCTCCGCCTACCCCAAACACCAGTGTAAATAGCATTGACAGTAGTAGCAGTAGACATTAGTCTACCCCAGTCCAAACAGCCACATCTGCTTTAATTTGTCCTGAGTTTCCTAGCGCCCTTGGGGATTTGGTGGCGAAGTGTGCCAAGTCTGGAAATACAACCACTAACTTGAGGCATGGATAGAGCAGGTTTTGCAAGGTTTAGATGAATGTGAGGCTCCAGAAGCTTTAATGAGGTAAATTATATGTGCTTGTTTGAATGCTGTGGCCCTGACACCATTAGGAACCTCAAGTTGAGTAAGAGTGACTACACTGTCCATGACTATTTAGAGACCCTGCAAGATGTATCTGGTAAGCAGATGGAATCTCTGAACTGTATGAGTTTGAGTATACCTATCAGGAAACGGGAGAAAGGGAATGGAGCCTAGTTCTGTGGACAATGTAAGAGTGAGACAGATACTTAAGGGAGCACAACCTTTGGACCCCGTCATGGTTAAGCTAAGGTCTCAAAACAACAATGGTATCCTGAGGTATAACCAGTTGGTCAAGTTGGTTCAGGAAAATTAGTCTTTGTTAGAGGCCAAGGATCTTGAGTACAAGCTAATTTCTGCATCAGAGTGCACTCAGGTGAAGGTCGTGACTCAGAGTCCCACCAGTGCTGATCAAGGGTTGCCGCAGCTACAAGGACAAATGAGTATATAATGGAGAACTGTATGAACATATTTCAGGAGCTGTCTCAGATAATGATAGCCATGCAGTCACTTCTGTCCCAAACGGAGTTGCAAGCTGTCTCTCAGGCATACATTACCATGTTAGAAATTCCCCTCCATTGAGGTGTATTTTGCACTAGGCACTATTTAGGATAGTTATTTGGTATATAGGACACAGATTTTGTAGTTATTTATGATGTATGCACAGTGATTTAGTTTATATAGTTTCCAGCTAGGTTAAAGCTGACCTAAAGGTGTGGGATTATTAGATATGCTGATGTGATTTAACCATGGTCCCTCTAACAATCATCATTTTTGTCATCTGGGTTTCCCCCCTCCCCCTCTTCCCCCTTGTAGGCTATGTTTGTTATGTTTTTTTAATTTGCTTTTAATATGTATATGTATCATCAGGTATCAATAAAAATAAAATTAAGCTAATTTTTGATATAGTTGGTAGTGCGACATGTTTTGTTTTTTTTTGGGTGAGGCAGGGGGTTGTGGGACCCTCCTATTCTTAATAAGTGCGCAGCATAAGATACGGATGACCAACAATCAACCCTTCAGAGAACGCCCCCAAAGAGTAGCCCTTGGGGACTTGGAAGATTTGAGGAACTTCGAGCAGCCAGGATAATTTGAGAATCCCGAAGTCCCTATGCTTCACAAATAGTGGTGATATGGAAAAAGAATTGCACTATTAGTATGTAGACCCTTATTCGCTAAACCATCCCTGATCAGTATTCACCCCTCAAATTAAAGATGCTCTTAACTGTTTAGTGGGGAGTAAATGGTTCAGCGTCTTGGATCTCAGGAGAGGATACTACCAAATCTTTCTTTGAGTTTGACAAGTTGCCTCAAGGTCTCAGGAGGGCATCAGCTATGTTTTAGCGGCTTATGAAGAAGACTGTTGGGGACAGGCACCTGTTTGAAGTCATTGTGTACTTGGATGGTGTAATAGTGTTCGGGAAGACCCTGGAGAAACACATTGATCGGCTGATGAGGGTCTTAGACTATCTATAGAAAGAAGGATTGAAGCTGTCTCCTGAGACGCGCAAGTTTTTCAGCCCTCTGTGACATATGTAGGGCACATGGATTCAGCTAATGGAATAGCCTCTGACCCAGAAAAAATGTATGCTGTGACGTCATGGCCCAGTTCCTGGAGCATCACTGAAGTACATTCCTACCTGTTGGAAGGGGTTTCTTTTATCCTTTTTCTAGTACTAGGGGATACTCCAATTTAAATTATCAAGATGTCTAGCAATAGAGGTAGTCCACGAGGGGCTCGAATGATCAAGGATTTGACACCTTGTTTAGCGCAAAACCTTAAGGCAATATCGATTAATGCAAAGGGGTTAAATAACCCATTAAAAAGATCTAAATTGTTTCAGGAATTAACTAGACTTAAAGCAAATATTGCATTTATTCAAGAAACGCATTTTAGGGGAGGAGGTGCTCCGAGATTGTCCTCTAGATCTTTCCCCCAGTCATTCACAAGTAATGTGCCGGATGTTAAAGCAAGAGGAGTGGCGATTTTGATTGCTAAGAATACCCCCTTCCAGGTTGAGGACAGAATAGCAGATGAACAAGGGAGATATTCGATTCTTAAGGGCTCCCTGTACAATAAAAAATATACTCTGGGCGTGGTATATGCCCCTAACTCGGGACAGGTGACTTTTATTGAGCCCTTTTTGAATAAACTTACGGAAGTACAGGAAGGCCCTATTATCCTGGGGGGAGATTTAAATGTGGCATTAGATCCATTATTGGACTCCTCAACGGGGCGGTCAGCAATGACATATGGGGCTTTAAAGAGAATTAAGAAAGCCCTTCACAGGGCTCAACTCTGTGATTCTTGGCGTATTAAGTATCCTAGTGTTAAAGATTATTCTTTTTATTCTTCAGCACACGCCACGTATTCCAGAATTGATTATATTTTGATATCTCATAGCCTCCTGCCCCAGGTAGTGAATTCCAATATAGAGATCATGGCTATGTCTGATCATGCACCAGTGACCCTTACTATAGCTCTAACTGGGGGCTCAAAAGGAGAGTGGACATGGAGATTGAATGATTCGTTACTACAAAATGAGATGCTAAATCAAAAACTCCAGAATACGATTAAAAATTATTTTGAAATTAATAGAAGTTCAGATACGTCTCCATTTAATAACTGGCAGGCTCATAAGGCAGTAATCAGAGGTGAATTTATTAGATATGCAACCGAGAAGAAGAGGGAAGGAGAGCAAGAGCTGCAGAAACAAATAGAAAGAGTTCAGAAACTAGAAAAAGCTCATAAAGCATAACTGGCAAAAAATAATCTTTTGGCACTCACTGAGGCTAGATTAACATTGAACTCACTTCTGTCCCTAAGGGCGGCCTATATTATAAAACGATGCAGAAGGTTTTACTTCGAATGGGGTAACAAAAGCAGTGCTTTATTGGCAAGGGCGCTTAGGAAACAGCAAACTTTAAATTTTGTAGAAACCATTGTTGATACACAACAAAAAAAGCTACATAGTACACCAGATATAGCTAAGACCTTCCAGCTCTTTTATCAGAAGCTATATAATATCCGCCCGGATAAATCAGCTTTAGCACAAGACCATATGGCATTGATAAAGAAATATATTGAGGAGTCGGGGATGCCTAAGATTGGAGTGGACGAGAGAGAGAGATTGGAAAGCCCTATCTCTATAGAGGAGTTAAAAGCAGCAGTTAAGGCCTCTCCAAATAGAAAAGTGCCGGGGCCAGATGGATTTACTATAGCATATTATAAGCAATTTTTCTCACTACTTGCCCCGCACTTTCTTTTGGCGTTTAACTCTCTAACTGCAACCCCTGTTCAGACTAGGATTCCAAGTGAGGCATTATCGGCACATGTGGCGATAATCCAGAAACCGGGAAAGGACCCGCTTTCATGCGGAAGTTATAGGCCAATTTCATTATTAAATGTAGATTTAAAATTATACGCGACAATTTTGTCAAGTAGACTACTAGGGATGCTTCCGAAGCTAGTGGACGGGGACCAGTCTGGATTTATACCAGGTAGAGAAGCTCGTGATAATACAACTAGAGTACTGAATTTGCTGCATAAGGTTAAGCAAACTAAAGAACCGGTCATCTTCTTGTCTACTGATGCCGAGAAGGCATTCGACCGGGTAAATTGGCATTATATTAGAGCAGTTCTCGAGCATATTGGTTTAGGCCCCAAAGCTATACAGATGATTATGGCTTTATATAAGGACCCTACAGCTAGGATTAAAGTGAATGGCACTCTCTCAGAACAAGTAGATATTAGAAATGGTACCAGACAGGGTTGCCCTCTCTCTCCAGTAATCTTTGTTCTATCTATGGAGCCTTTTTTATGCAGGATCAGGGGGCAAGGAGATATACGAGGAATTCTAGTAGACTCACATATACATAAGATCTCAGCATATGCTGATGATCTTTTATTTTTTCTTGCAAATCCGATAGTTGGTCTACCAATTTTGCTGAGGGAATTCGAGCATTTTGGTAGGCTCTCGTTTCTGAAAATAAACTATGATAAATCAGAAGCCCTAGGGCTAAACCTCTCTTCAGAAATGGAGACTCAATTAAGAACATCATTTCCTTTTAAGTGGCCCTCTTCGGCTATTACATATTTAGGCACAAAGATTACGAAAAGATGAGATCTATGCAGCAAATTTTGGTCCTCTCTTCTCCAAAATTAAAAATGATTTGACAAACTGGGATTTACCCACTTTCACATGGTTAGGGAGGATTAGCATTCTTAAAATGTCCGTACTGCCAAAAATTTTATACCTATTGCAGGCCCTCCCGATTTCGATCCCCAGAGCATATTTCAAGTCTTTTAATTCAATATTCAGTAAATTTATCTGGAGGGGACGTAAACCCAGATTGAAACTCCGGGTTTTATTTAGAACTAAACAGTCAGGAGGGCTTGCTTGCCCGGATTTGTTGCGATACTGGCGAGCGATTCATCTTCAACGAATATTAGATTGGCACCATCAAATTACAAAGAAGAAATGGGTAACTCTTGAGGCGTCTTGGTTTCACACCCCTTTAAAAGAAGTACCGTGGGCGACTAGAGCAGGGAAGAGTCTGTGTAAAGATCATCCACTTATTTCAACTACATTAAAAATTTTTGAAAAATTAAGAGATAGAAAAGGAATATCGCCTTGGCCAACCCCTTTGACGCCATTGATTCATAACCCATCTCTCCCTATAGATATACTTCCAAGTCTAAAAGCTTTGAGGAAAAGGGTGTCCCTAGAGGACTACATATCATCCAATCCTCTGGATGGGCGCGATTGGATGATCTGAGAGATAAGTGGGATACGCCATTATTCGATCAGTGGCTTCTGTTTGTCTTCCAGAACTTCCTCCTGAGCCTAGGACCCAGACAGGCTTACCTTAGACCCCTCACCCCATTTGAACGATTGGCAAGAGAGGGGGAATCCCCCACGCACTTAATTTCTAAAATATATGCTTTGTTGGAAGAAGATGGGGAAGATGAAATATTGCGTTTTGTGCAAATTGGGAGAGGGATTTGGATAAGCAACTTACGATAGATCAGTGGAAGTATATTTTCCTGGCTACACATAAGACTTCAGTTTCATCTAAAATCCAGGAAACTAATTATAAGTACCTCACAAGATGGTATTATACCCCGAAGAAATTACATGGTTTCTCCCCGACTCATTCTGCTGAATGCTGGAGATGTCAAGGAACAGTAGGAAGCTTTCTCCATATTTTCTGGGACTGCCCAAAAGTTGCTCCTTTTTGGCAGGCAGTAGCTGACATCTCTAGCGAGATCCTGGGGAGATCGATAGCTCAAGATCCCTCTCTATTTCTTCTACATCTATCAGATATGCCCCTGAAGACCTATAAAAGATCTCTTATGAGACATCTCATTAATGCAGCAAAGATAATGATACCTAGGTTATGGAGATCTGAAGCAGTCCCATCGGTGAAAGAGTGGATGGAAGAGATTAATCATATTATGGAGATGGAGGAACTTATTGCTGCGGTCCATGAGACCAAAATACAACATCAACAGGTTTGGTCGCCATGGCTCATTTTTAAAGAGACAGTAAGATTTGAGCAATTAATGACTGCTGAAGCTCCTCCTTCCCATCCCTCTCAGCCCCAGGGACTAGCTGATGAATGATATAATCTAACTTAAAGAGATAGAATTTTTATAGGAAAATTAGAAAGCAGAAATAGGTTTTTGAATATGCTAGAACATAAATTCAAGGTAGGATATATCCCCCTGGATTATTATTTCCCTTCTTTTTTTTCCCTTCTTTTTTTCTTTCGTTTGTCTACTCTTTCTCTCTTTCTCCTCCTTTTTTTAATTTTTTATTATTTTATTTTATTTTGTTTTATTTCTACTATATTATATTTCCTCTCCCTATGTCATATCTTTGACATAGTAGATGAACTATCTTAGTTTAATGATAAAAAAAAGTCTTTTAATATGAGACTTTAGCGGGTTTAATAGAAAACAAACAATTTCGTGTATAGACCTGAGTTTCTTTTGTTTTTTTTTAGAATATTAGTTGGTTTATTCTATGTTGACTAGCGATATATGGTAATTATGAAATATGTTTAATGACTAAGATATTGATGATTGTAACATATATTTATATATGTGTATATAAGAATAAGATGAGGAAAAAGAAAAAAAGAAGAAAATAAAGAATTAAAAAAAAAAAAATAGCAAGACCCCTTAATCAACTGCTGCAAACTGACATGGATGTGAATGTGGAGGTTATTCTCAGGAAGACAAAGGGTCCCAAAGATTCCAAGGAATGCACTGAAGACCGTTGGAGCCCTGAATGTAAACAGGCCTTTGGGAACTTGAAACATTGCCTGACCCATACATCGTTATTGGCTTATACTGATCCGTCCAAGCCTTATGTACTAGACCTGGATGCCAGTTGTGAAGATCTAGGAGTGTTATACCAAGAACCTGAGACCTGTGGCCTTTGTGAGCAGAGGTTTGTCTCCCACAGAGAAGAATTACACTCTTCATAAACTGTAATTCCTGGCTCTAAAGTGGGCTGTGGTTAACAAGTTACTTGACTACCTGTACGATGCTGAATTTAAGGTTCAAACCAAAAATAACCCCCTGACTTACATCCAAACCACTGCCAAGCTGGATGCTACAGGATACCTATAGATGGCTGCTTTGTCAAATTACAATTTCAGCCTCAGATATCACCCAGGAAAGGAAAATGGGTCTCCATGGCCTGGTCTATAAAGCCCTGCATAGCTGGTGCCTGGCTGGTTATGCTGAGAATTTTTAAAGTGGACCAACACCCAGGGTGGATCGGCCCGATCAGATCCCTCCCCGCAGGGCATCCGAAATCGGGATGTCCCGCGGGGTGAAACCCCCCAGGAAGCCCACAATCTTACCTTCTCCCCGTTCCAGCGGCGCATACTGCTAGAGGGACGAGCGGGAGGCAGCGGCGGACGCGCTCTGCTTGTTCGTCGTTGCCTCTCTCTTGTCCGTCGGCGGGGCTTGGATGCAACGGTCACGTGGGAGCGGGGTGAGGTGAGTTTTCGGGGCTTTCTGGGGGGTTTCACACAGCGGGGCACCCCCGATCGGGGTGCCCCACCGAAGTGGCCCAAAACCCAGGATAGTCAAAATCCTGGGTGTTGGTCCACTTTAAGTTTTCTTAACCATTAACCCGGAAAAAGGATATTTTATATTCAGAAGACACACTCCTTTTTTAGGATAGAAAACTTCCATTCACTTTCATTATCTACCTTGGGGCTGATTTAGAGCCAGGTGACAATTTATACCCGGTTGTTGAATCAGCCCCAAGGTAGACAGAAAGAAGAAAAGGGACTGCATGGGACTGGCACTGCATCAGTTATGCTGCCAGGCAAATGAAATGAAATGTAAGCGGTCAATCCCTTTAATTGTGAATCCATAGTGTGTACACTGGAGGCTGCTCTGTAGTATTAGTAAGATGACTTCCATGTTCAGTGATCATGTTGTGGGGCAGGTGCTGAGCTGTTATAGACAATAATATTCTCCTTATTCTCTTTCTATGCAGAACGCTGCCGGAGGCCAGAGGTGGATAACATGCAGCGTCTCTCCAGAGATGAGAAGTATTATAATACAAATGAGAAGCTAACAATAAACTGTAAAGCTGGATATTACCCGCCATCAGTAACACTGACATGTGTGAATCGGGGAGCCAGAGATGAGTGGGATAAAACTGCTACCTGTAGAGGTGAGTACAACCATCACCATGTTATCATGCTTACTCCTATGAGGTAAGTATCTTTGCACTGTGTCCATAAGGAGGTTAGCCCTGGATCCCATGATAGACTTTTCCTAAAACTGGCCCAGCAGGAGAACTTCTATCATGTCATTGTGGCTGAGCTGATAAAACCTGCTTAAAGTGGCATAAAACACTGGCCAAAAACTCCAGAGCCAGATTCTGGCCTACCCCTGGGGTATCCTAAATTAGCATGCCCCGCTGTGTGAAACCCCCCGGGGTCAGGAAGGTTTTTGAGCACACAACTGGCCCAAAGTTGCTGTGGGTGGAAAAGTTGAGTATATTGGGGGTTAGAGAAGCACAGGTGAGTATGCCTGGGTTAGAGAAGCACAGGTGAGTATGCTGGGGTTAGAGAAGCACAGGTGAGTATGCTGGGGTTAGAGAAGCACAGGTGAGAATGCCGGGGTTAGGGAAGCACAGGTGAGTATGCCGGGGTTAGAGAAGCACAGGTGAGAATGCCGGGGTTAGAGAAGCACAGGTGAGTATGCTGCGGTTAGAGAAACACAGGTGAGTATGCCGGGGTTAGAGAAGCACAGGTGAGTATGCCGGGGTTAGAGAAGCACAGGTGAGTATGCCGGGGCTAGAGAAGCACAGGTGAGTATGCCGGGGTTAGAGAAGCACAGGTGAGTATGCCGGGGTTAGAGAAGCACAGGTGAGTATGCTGCGGTTAGAGAAACACAGGTGAGTATGCCGGGGTTAGAGAAGCACAGGTGAGTATGCCGGGGCTAGAGAAGCACAGGTGAGTATGCTGCGGTTAGAGAAACACAGGTGAGTATGCCGGGGTTAGAGAAGCACAGGTGAGTATGCCGGGGTTAGAGAAGCACAGGTGAGTATGCCGGGGTTAGAGAAGCACAGGTGAGTATGCCGGGGTTAGAGAAGCACAGGTGAGTATGCTGCGGTTAGAGAAACACAGGTGAGTATGCCGGGGTTAGAGAAGCACAGGTGAGTATGGTCAAGATATTGAGGTTTACAGTCTTATGATTTCTCTTCAGGCCCTTGTCTCTGTTATGTTGCATAATAATCAGCATAATGTGTAAGCTCTGTTAGACGCTGGCTGTGCTCCTTCCCTTGCTGTCTTTTGCTTGGCAACATTGTATGCCTAGACCAGCATCCCCAGAATGGAGTTTCTGCATTCCCATACTGTACACGCATATGTGCACTCCCAAATGCGCCATGCATGCACACACTCCCAAACACACATGAGCACATTTACATGCACGCATGAACTTCCAAGCGCATCTTCCTCTCAAGAACGTAGCGTGGCAGCACAGCAAGTTGAGTGCGGGCAAAATCAGGATACCCTGCCCCCCTGGGATCACTCAGTCCGCTCACTATGGAGTCTGACTCCAGGGTTGGCATAGGGTTTAACACCCCTAGATCCCCCCGCTCAGCGAGCATCAGTGGGTGGAACCAGCACCCCCCATCTCCTGCACATAGTAGGTCTGCTTTTACCTGAAAACAGCACACAGAACTGTGGATGGGCGCAGGGCAGAGTGGCTTGCCCCCCCCCACACCTCCTGTTAACCCTTACCTATTCCACCTGCCCCTCCAGGCTGTGCCCGGACCCTGAACTCTGCCTCAAGACACAAAACCAGCAGCGACGACGCCAATGATGATCAGGAAAGGAGCCGTGAGGGAGGGGCCAGCATAAAGGGCATGACAAGTAGTGGCCGTTGTCACAGAACATCTTAGGTGTTTTTGAATTCTCGGTGTGTAGGTTGGTGTAATATATGTGTGTGTGTATATATATATATATATATATATATATATATATATATATATATACCTTGGCTGACCCCTTGCTCTGCATAACTTCCCCCCTGCGTGCCATAAACCCCCCCCCCTGCATACACACAGGGTCGCCTTGAATGACTATCTCCCCTCATAAAACTGCAAAGCATAAACAAAGTGTTATCAGGATCAACCAGCCATGGAGAGCAGATTCAAGGTCCATATCCTGCCCTCTTCCATGGAATGTTCTCCTCATCCCCCTCCCTGTGGAATCTCAGGACAGATGGGGGATGTCATGTGGACCAGCTTTCAGGTACCCAAAGATGGAGAATACCATATGAACCAATCAGACAGTGGATGTCTCCAATCGCTCTGCCCATAGGAGGGGTAAGAAACTGACCCCTGGTTAGAGGGAATAAGGTGAGCTGCAGAATGGGGACACACGCGATCTGAAGATCAAGATTGACACGCTGGCTTTTATCATCCAAGCTGAACAAGACCAGAAAGCGTGTGAGGACAATTGATTGGATCAAAGAGAACACAGCCCAGACAGACTTTTAAGTATATTTTCCACCTTCTTTTATTTTGCATTGCTATTTATCTTATTTACCGTGTTTTATAGTTAACTCTGTTTTTATCACCTTGCATCGTGTTTCTTGTTGTTTTTGTGTTTTTCTGTTTGTTTAAATAAATTCTAAAAATACAGCAGATGCTCTCAATTGATCTGATATAAAAAGCCCACGCTATTTCTGAAGAGCCTGGCTACCTTACTTGCCTAGGACGCTCGATCGCCCCCTGCCTGGAAGTGGTTGTGGGTCGATCGATACGTTCGATCTGATTGTATTGTGTGTGGCCTGTATTATATTATAGAGTTGAGCACTGATTGTGCTCTGGTGGCAGCAGTTTATAGCCACGTGTGTTGCCAATTAAAGAATTGCAGTGACACACGTGGGGTACGATTGGCCGGTCTGATCAACCCGTGCAATCGTCACAGGCGTCTGTACATCAAGCAAAGAGGGCATTTCATTGATTGACGTGTTTGATGCTGTGACCAAGGAATCAAATTATATTTCCTCTTACACCCAGAGCCGAGGCAGCAACTCAACATATGCTGCTTCTCCTGCTTTTTTTCACTATCCTGGGTTTTGGTCCACTTCCGCGGGGCACCCCGACCGGCCCCGCTGCGTGAAACCCCCCAGAATGGCAGAAAAAACTCACCTCACCCCGCTCCAACGGCGCAAGCGTGGGCTCGTCCAATCAGCGTGCTCAGGTATGGTGGTATGCACGTACAAGGGACGGACAACCACAGCGGCTCCGAGCACGCTGGCGGCCGCATCTCGCGCTTCCCTCTAGCCCTGCTAGAGAGAAGCGCGACATGCGGCCGCAGCCTGCGCATGCGCCGTTGGAACGGGAGTAAGGTAAGGTGAATGGGGCGTCCTGGGGGGTTTCACACACCGGGGCATCCCAATTTCGGATGCCCCACGGGGAGGGATCTGATCGGCCCGGGAATCTTATAGATCAGCCTGGATGCTGGTCCACTTTAAACCGGACTAAGACACATTTTTGTCTTCAGCAGGTATTGACCTGATATTCTTTTCCTATCCCCGGGCCAGCAATAGGGAAGGAGTCCAGAGATTGACTGCTGGGCTCCACCCACAGTAAGCCCCACCCACATTCGCACCAGCAGCCAATCGCAGGACTCCTTTCCCTAAGTGAAGGTAAGGATATCGGGCTTTCTGGGGGGTTATGTTTTCTGGGGCTCCAGCATTCTGGGTGCCCCCCAAGATTATTCTTATTCTCTGTCTGAGGGACTAACACCCGTCAAAGGAAAAATGATTGTTGGTCCAGTTCAAAGTCATCATCTAGACACACTCAAAACTCTCCCCATTGTTTCACACTACACATGGCAATGTTCTAATTTTTTTTTAAATCAAAGCTAAATCGCCAGAGTAATTATAAAACAAAGTTTTACTTAATGTTCCTCATGACCTCTGTTATGGGAGTGGCAGGACTGAGTAATACAAGCGGAGGGGTGTCAACCTGACATGAGTCTGAGGATTGAATTGGTGTTCAGGATCATTGGCGCTGGAGGCAGAGGAAGAAGAAATTCTTCTTCCTTTCTGTGTCCACCAACGTGCAACAAAGCACACCAATCTCTACAAAGGAGCACTACAAACTATATATAGAAGATATACAAATCTTTATTAATACAAAAGCACACACAAGGCTAAAAACCATGTGACACAGACAAATTAAAAACAACCGTGCTTGATCAATATTAAACAATAATGGACACCCAAACGTGTATATCTATATAATCAATACCCCATGTGTATTAGGCCCCCAATTAAATCTAATGTGCCGGCACACAGAACTATTATAAAAAGTATCTGTACCTATCCAATACTAAACCCACCAATTTAATACAATAAAGTGCTATAGTGCAACATTAATTATTGACAATAGTTAAATAGAACTATAAAAATGTGAAAAGACCAAGTGCATAAAAAATATAAATACCAATGCATATAAACTATGACAAAGTGAAAAGATGAAAAATAATAAAATGTCCAACAAACAATTCCAATACTATATTATAGATATATTGCACAAAATATATATCCAAAATATATGTGAAATTCGAAAAATAACCCCAACACATAGAGCAATAAACAAACTGTGTCAGCAAACCATATACCAAAAGTCTACCACATAAGGGGCACCATGGGGTATGCATTCATATGATCAAAAGCCGAGAAAAACCACCGCGCCCGCGGCTCCCATGCCGCTTCAAGGTGAGCTGTGTCCCTTGTGAGCTGAGGGACTGCATGGGACTGGCACTGCATCAGTTATGCTGCCAGGCAAATGAAATGAAATGTAACCGGTCAATCCCTTTAATTGTGAATCCATAGTGTGTACACTGGAGGCTGCTCTGTAGTATTAGTAAGATGACTTCCATGTTCAGTGATCATGTTGTGGTGCAGGTGCTGAGCTGTTATAGACAATAATATTCTCCTTATTCTCTTTCTATGCAGAACGCTGCCGGAGGCCAGAGGTGGATAACATGCAGAGTCTCTCCAGCTATAAGAAGTATTATGATACATATTATGATACAAATGAGACGCTAACAATAAACTGTAAAGCTGGATATTACCCGCCATCAGTAACACTGACATGTGTGAATCGGGGAGCCAGAGATGAGTGGGATAAAAATGCTACCTGTAGAGGTGAGTACAACCATCACTATGTTATCATGCTTACTCCTATGAGGTAGGTATCTTTGCACTGTGTCCATAAGGAGGTTAGCCCTGGATCCCATGATAGACTTTTCCTAAAACAGGCCCAGCAGGAGAACTTCTCTCATGTCATTGTGGCTGAGCTGATAAAACCTGCTTAAAGTGGCATAAAACCCTGGCCAAAAACTCCAGGGCTGGCTACTGGCCTAATTGGAATGCCCGCGGTGTTAAAACGGGAGGTTTTTGGGCACACAAATGGCCCGAAGTTGCTGTGGGTGGAAAAAGTTGAGTACATTTTTGGACTTAAAAATGTAATAGAAACTCCGCTAATGTTTTATCCAGCACTGGAGTACAACTTACTAAGATCACAGACTGCGCTCCCCTTAGGCCCTCTCTGGACCAAGATAGTGGCTGTGGACGTGTTGGGTTTACACGCGCAGCACACCCACTCAATTAATTGCAACTGATGGGTGTTTGCCCGCTTAACCCGGCCTCTGCACCACCCGCACACTCCATGTCAATGGGCATTCAGGTGCCTGCATAGCGCCAGAGATGGTGGGGGAATGGTGCTGGATCTGGGCCAAGCTAAGTAGTCTCTGCCTCAGTGCCAGGGGTGGGCGGGTTGGTTGGGTGGCAAGGCATTGGGATTACATGTAGACTGGACTTTTGTTTTAACAGGAATTATAATAATAAGGTTATAATAGCTACTAACAACACAGGAGCACAGGTGAGTATGCCGGATTAGAGAAGCACAGGTGAGTATATTGGGGTTAGAGAAGCACAGGTGAGTATATTGGGGTTAGAGAAGCACAGGTGAGTATGGTGAAGATATTGAGGTTTACAGTTTTATGATTTCTCTTCAGTCCCTTGTCTCTGTTATGTTGCATAATAATCAGCATAATGTGCAAGCTCTGTTAGACGCTGGCTGTGCTCCTTCCCTTTCTGTCTTCAGTATCCCCAGAATGGAGTTTCTGCATTCCCATACTGTACACGCATATGTGCACTGCCAAATGCGCCATGCATGCACACACTCCCAAACGCACATGTGCACATTTACATGCATGCATGAACTTCCAAGCGCATCTCCCTCGCAAGAACGTAGCGTGGCAGCGCAGCACCGCAGTGCGGGCAAAATCAGGATACCCTGCCCCCCTGGGATCACTCAGTCCGCTCACCATGGAGTCTGACTCCAGGGTTGGCATAGGGTTTAACACCCCTAGATCCCCCCGCTCAGCGAGCATCAGTGGGTGGAACCAGCACCCCCCATCTCCTGCACATAGCAGGTCTGCTTTTACCTGAAAACAGCACACAGAACTGTGGATGGGCGCAGGGCAGAGTGGCTTGCCCCCCCCCCACACCTCCTGTTAACCCTTACCTATTCTACCTGCCCCTCCAGGCAGTGCCCGGACCCAGTGCCAGCAGCGACGATGGCCAATGATAATCAGGAAAGGAGCCGTGAGGGAGGGGCCAGCATAAAGGGCATGACAAGTAGTGGGCGTCTCACCATCAAGCAAAGAGGGCATTTCATTGATTGATGTGTTTGATGCTGTGACCAAGGAATCAAATTATATTTCCTCTTACACCCAGATCCGAGGCAGCAACTCAACATATGCTTCCTCTCCTGCTCTTTTGTTTTATAACTGAAAAACCCCTAAAGTGGACCAACACCCAGGATTTTCACTATCCTGGGTTTTGGTCCACTTCCGCGGGGCACCCCGATCGGCCCCACTGCGTGAAACCCCCCAGAATGGCAGAAAAAACTCACCTTACCCCGCTCCGACGGCGCATGCGCGGGCCTCGTCCAATCAGCGTGCTCAGGTATGGTGGTATGCATGTACAAGGGACGGACAACCACAGCGGCTCCGAGCACGTTGGCGGCCGCATCTCGTGCTTCCCTCCAGCCCTGCTAGAGAGAATCGCGAGATGCAGCCGCAGCCCACGCATGTGCCGTTGGAACGGGAGTAAGGTAAGGTGAATGGGGCGTCCTGGGGGGTTTCACACAGCGGGGCATCCCGATTTCGGGCCGATTCCCGGGCCGATCAGCCTGGATGTTGGTCCACTTTAAACCGGACTAAGACCCATTTTTTTCTTTAGCAGGTATTGGCCTGATATCCTTTTCCTTATCCCCGGGCCAGCAATGGGGAAGGAGTCCAGAGATTGACTGCTGGGCTCCACCCACGGTAAGCCCCACCCACATTCGCACCAGCAGCCAATCGCAGGACTCCTTTCCCTAAGTGAAGGTAAGGATATCGGGCTTTCTAGGGGGTTATGTTCTCTGGGGCTCCAGCATTCTGGGTGCCCCCCAAGATTATTCTTATTCTCTGTCTGGGGGACTAACACCCGTCAAAGGAAAAACGAGTGTTGGTCCAGTTCAAAGTCATCATCTAGACACACTCAAAACTCTTCCCATTGTTTCACGCTACACATGGCAATGTTCTAATTTTTTTGAAATCAAAGCTAAATCGCCAGAGTGATTAAAAAACAAAGTTTTACTTCATGTTCCTCATGACCTCTGTTATGGGAGTGGCTGGACTGAGTGATACAAGCGGAGGGGTGTCAACCTGACATGAGTCTGAGGATTGAATTGGTGTTCAGGATCATTGGCGCTGGAGGCAGAGGAAGAAGAAATTCTTCCTTTCTGTGTCCACCAACGTGCAACAAAGCACACCTATCTCTACAAAGGAGCACTACAAACTATATATAGAAGATATACAAATCTTTATTAATACAAAGCACACACAAGGCTAAAAACCATATGACACAGACAAATTAAAAACAAACGTGCTTGATCAATATTAAACAATAATGGACACCCAAACGTGTATATCTATATAATCTATACCCCATGTGTATTAGGCCCCCAATTAAATCTAATGTGCCGGCACACAGAACTATTATAAAAAGTATCTGTACCTATCCAATACTAAACCCACCAATTTAATACAATAAGGTGCTATAGTGCAACATTAATTATTGACAATAGTTAAATAGAACTATAAAAATGTGAAAAGACCAAGTACATAAAAAATATAAATACCAATGCATATAAACTATCACAAAGTGAAAAGATGAAAAATAATAAAATGACCAACAAACAATTACAATACTATATTATAGATATATTGCACAAAAGATATATCCAAAAGATATATGTGAAATCCGAAAAATAACCCCAACACATAGAGCAATAAACATACTGTGTCAGCAAACCATATACCAAAAGTCTACCACATAAGGGGCACCATGGGGTATGCATTCAAAAGCCGGGAAAAAACACCGCGCCCGCGGCTCCCATGCCGCTTCAAGGTGAGCTGTGTCCCTTGTGAGCTAAGGGGCTGCATGGGACTTGCACTGCATCAGTTATGCTGCCAGGCAAATGAAATGAAATGTAACCGGTCAATCCCTTTAATTGTGAATCCATAGTGTGTACACTGGAGGCTGCTCTGTAGTATTAGTAAGATGACTTCCATGTTCAGTGATCATGTTGTGGTGCAGGTGCTGAGCTGTTATAGACAATAATATTCTCCTTATTCTCTTTCTATGCAGAACGCTGCCGGAGGCCATGGGTGGATAACATGCAGAGTATCTCCAGCTATAAGATGTATTATGATACAAATAAGAAGCTAACAATAAGCTGTAAAGCTGGATATTTCCCGCCATCAGTAACACTGACATGTGTGAATCGGGGAGCCAGAGATGAGTGGGATGCAAATGCTATCTGTAGAGGTGAGTACAACCATCACCATGTTATCATGCTTACTCGTATGAGGTAGGTATATTTACACTGTGTCCATAAGGAGGTTAGCCCTGGATCCCATGATAGACTTTTCCTAAAACTGACCCAGCAGGAGAACTTCTCTCACGTCATTGTGGCTGAGCTGATAAAACCTGCTTAAAGTGGACTAAAACCCTGGCCAAAAACTCCAGGGCTGGCTACTGGCCTAATTGGAATGCCCGCGGTGTGTGGAGGTTTTTGAGCACACAACTGACCCGAAGTTGCTGTGGGTGGAAAAAGCTGAGTACATTTTTGGACTTCGCTAATGTTTTATCCAGCACTGGAGTACAACTTCCTAAGATCACAGATTGCGCTCCCCTTAGGCCCTCTCTGGACCAAGATAGTGGCTGTGGACGTGTTGGGTTTACACGCGCAGCACACCCACTCAATTAATTGCAACTGATGGGTGTTTGCCCGCTTAACCCTGCCTCTGCACCACCCGCACACTCCATGTCAATGGGCATTCAGGTGCCTGCATAGAGCCAGAGATGGTGGGGAAATGGTGCTGGATCTTGGCCAAGCTAAGTAGTCTCTGCCTCAGTGCCAGGGGTGGGCGGGTTGGTTGGGTGGCAAGGCATTGGGATTATATGTAGACTGGACTTTTGTTTTAACAGGAATTATAATAATAAGGTTATAATAGCTACTAACAACACAGGAGCACAGGTGAGTATATTGGGGTTAGAGAAGCACAGGTGAGTATGCTGGGGTTAGAGAAGCACAGGTGAGTATGCTGGGGTTAGAGAAGCACAGGTGAGTATATTGGGGTTAGAGAAGCACAGGTGAGTATGCCGGGGTTAGAGAAGCACAGGTGAGTATATTGGGGTTAGAGAAGCACAGGTGACTATGCCGGGGTTAGAGAAGCACAGGTGAGTATATTGGGGTTAGAGAAGCACAGGTGAGTATGCCGGGGTTAGAGAAGCACAGGTGACTATGCCGGGGTTAGAGAAGCACAGGTGAGTATATTGGGGTTAGAGAAGCACAGGTGAGTATGCCGGGGTTAGAGAAGCACAGGTGAGTATATTGGGGTTAGAGAAGCACAGGTGAGTATGCCGGGGTTAGAGAAGCACAGGTGAGTATGGTGAAGATATTGAGGTTTACAGTTTTATGATTTCTCTTCCGGCCCTTGTCTCTGTTATGCTGCATAATAATCAGCATAATGTGTAAGCTCTGTTAGACGCTGGCTGTGCTCCTTCCCTTTCTGTCTTCAGTATCCCCAGAATGGAGTTTCTGCATTCCCATACTGTACACGCATATGTGCACTGCCAAATGCGCCATGCATGCACACACTCCCAAACACACATGTGCACATTTACATGCATGCATGAACTTCCAAGCGCATCTTCCTCTGAAGAACGTAGCGTGGCAGCGCAGCAAGTTGAGTGCGGGCAAACTCAGGATACCCTGCCCCCCTGGGATCACTCAGTCCGCTCACCATGGAGTCTGACTCCAGGGTTGGCATAGGGTTTAACACCCCTAGATCCCCCTGCTCAGCGAGCATCAGTGGGTGGAACCAGCACCCCCCATCTCCTGCACATAGCAGGTCTGCTTTTACCTGAAAACAGCACACAGGACTGTGGATGGGCGCAGGGCAGAGTGGCTTGCCCCCCCCACACCTCCTGTTAACCCTTACCTATTCTACCTGCCCCTCCAGGCAGTGCCCGGACCCTAAACTCTGCCTCAGGACACAAAGCCAGCAGCGATGACGGCCAATGATGATTAGGAAAGGAGCCGTGAGGGAGGGGCCAGCATAAAGGGCATGACAAGTAGTGGGCATCTCACCATCAAGCAAGGAGGGCATTTGATTGATTGACGTGTTTGATGCTGTGACCAAGGAATCAAATTATATTTCCTCTTACACCCAGAGCCAAGGCAGGACTGAGTGATACAAGCGGAGGGGTGTCAACCTGACATGAGTCTGAGGATTGAATTGGTGTTCAGGATCATTGGCGCTGGAGGCAGAGGAAGAAGAAATTCTTCTTCCTTTCTGTGTCCACCAACAGCAACAGAGCGGACGCGCAACAAAGCACACCTATGTCTACAAAGGAGCACTACAAACTATATATAGAAGATATACAAATCTTTATTAATACAAAAGCACACACAAGGCTAAAAACCATGTGACACAGACAAATTAAAAACAACCGTGCTTGATCAATATTAAACAATAATGGACACCCAAACGGGTATATCTATATAATCAATACCCCATGTGTATTAGGCCCCAATTAAATCTAATGTGCCGGCACACAGAACTATTATAAAAAGTATCTGTACCTATCCAATACTAAACCCACCAATTTAAAACAATAAAGTGCTATAGTGCAACATTAATTATTGACAATAGTTAAATAGAACTATAAAAATGTGAAAAGACCAAGTGCATAAAAAATATAAATACCAATGCATATAAACTATTACAAAGTGAAAAGATGAAAAATAATAAAATGTCCAACAAACAATTCCAATACTATATTATAGATATATTGCACAAAATATATATCCAAAATATATGTGAAATTCGAAAAATAACCCCAACACATAGAGCAATAAACAAACTGTGTCAGCAAACCATATACCAAAAGTCTACCACATAAGGGGCACCATGGGGTGTGCATTCATATGATCAAAAGCCGGGAAAAATCACCGCGCCCGCGGCTCCCATGCCGCTTCAAGGTGAGCTGTGTCCCTTGTGAGCTAAGGGGCTGCATGGGACTGGCACTGCATCAGTTATGCTGCCAGGCAAATGAAATGAAATGTAAGCGGTCAATCCCTTTAATTGTGAATCCATAGTGTGTACACTGGAGGCTGCTCTGTAGTATTAGTAAGATGACTTCCATGTTCAGTGATCATGTTGTGGTGCAGGTGCTGAGCTGTTACAGACAATAATATTCTCCTTATTCTCTTTCTATGCAGCACGCTGCCGGAGGCCAGAGGTGTATAACATGCAGAGTATCTCCAGCAATAAGATGTATTATGATACATATTATGATACAAATGAGACGCTAACAATATACTGTAAAGATGGATATTTCCCGCCATCAGAAACACTGACATGTGTGAGTCGGGGAGACAGAGATGAGTGGGATAAAACTGCTATCTGTAGAGGTGAGTACAACCATCACCATGTTATCATGCTTACTCCTATGAGGTAGGTATCTTTGCACTGTGTCCATAAGGAGGTTAGCCCTGGATCCCATGATCCTAAATCAGGCCCAGCAGGAGAACTTCTCTCATGCCATTGTGGCTGAGCTGATAAAACCTGCTTAAAGTGGAATAAAACCCTGGCCAAAAACTCCAGGGCTGGCTACTGGCCTAATTGGAATGCCCGCGGTGTGTGAAACCCGCGGTGTGTGGAGGTTTTTGAGCACACAGCTGACCCGAAGTTGCTGTGGGTGGAAAAAGTTGAGTACATTTTTGGACTTTAAAATGTAATAGAAACTCCGCTAATGTTTTATCCAGCACTGGAGTACAACTTACTAAGATCACAGATTGCGCTCCCCTTAGGCCCTCTCTGGACCAAGATAGTGGCTGTGGACGTGTTGGGTTTACACGCGCAGGACACCCACTCAATTAATTGCAACTGATGGGTGTTTGCCCGCTTAACCCGGCCTCTGCACCACCCGCACACTCCATGTCAATGGGCATTCAGGTGCCTGCATAGAGCCAGAGATGGTGGGGAAATGGTGCTGGATCTGGGCCAAGCTAAGTAGTCTCTGCCTCAGTGCCAGGGGTGGGCGGGTTGGTTGGGTGGCAAGGCATTGGGATTACATGTAGACTGGACTTTTGTTTTAACAGGAATTATAATAATAAGGTTATTATAGCTACTAACAACACAGGAGCACAGGTGAGTATGCCGGGGTTAGAGAAGCACAGGTGAGTATGCTGGGGTTAGAGAAGCACAGGTGAGTATGCCGGGGTTAGAGAAGCACAGGTGAGTATGCCGGGGTTAGAGAAGCACAGGTGAGTATGGCGGGGTTAGAGAAGCACAGGTGAGTATGCCGGGGTTAGAGAAGCACAGGTGAGTATGCCGGGGTTAGAGAAGCACAGGTGAGTATGGTCAAGATATTGAGGTTTACAGTTTTATGATTTCTCTTCCGGCCCTTGTCTCTGTTATGCTGCATAATAATCAGCATAATGTGTAAGCTCTGTTAGACGCTGGCTGTGCTCCTTCCCTTTCTGTCTTCAGTATCCCCAGAATGGAGTTTCTGCATTCCCATACTGTACACGCATATGTGCACTGCCAAATGCGCCATGCATGCACACACTCCCAAACACACATGTGCACATTTACATGCACGCATGAACTTCCAAGCGCATCTTCCTCTGAAGAACGTAGCGTGGCAGCGCAGCAAGTTGAGTGCGGGCAAAATCAGGAAACCCTGCCCCCCTGGGATCACTCAGTCCGCTCACCATGGAGTCTGACTCCAGGGTTGGCATAGGGTTTAACACCCCTAGATCCCCCCGCTCAGCGAGCATCAGTGGGTGGAACCAGCACCCCCCATCTCCTGCACATAGCAGGTCTGCTTTTACCTGAAAACAGCACACAGGACTGTGGATGGGCGCAGGGCAGAGTGGCTTGCCCCCCCCCACACCTCCTGTTAACCCTTACCTATTCTACCTGCCCCTCCAGGCAGTGCCCGGACCCTGAACTCTGCCTCAGGACACAAAGCCAGCAGCGACGACGGCCAATGATGATCAGGAAAGGAGCCGTGAGGGAGGGGCCAGCATAAAGGGCATGACAAGTAGTGGGCGTCTCACCATCAAGCAAAGAGGGCATTTCATTGATTGACGTGTTTGATGCTGTGACCAAGGAATCAAATTATATTTCCTCTTACACCCAGAGCCGAGGCAGGACTGAGTGATACAAGCGGAGGGGTGTCAACCTGACATGAGTCTGAGGATTGAATTGGTGTTCAGGATCATTGGCGCTGGAGGCAGAGGAAGAAGAAATTCTTCTTCCTTTCTGTGTCCACCAACAGCAACAGAGCGGACGCGCAACAAAGCACACCTATGTCTACAAAGGAGCACTACAAACTATATATAGAAGATATACAAATCTTTATTAATACAAAAGCACACACAAGGCTAAAAACCATATGACACAGACAAATTAAAAACAACCGTGCTTTATCAATATTAAACAATAATGGACACCCAAACGTGTATATCTATATAATCAATACCCCATGTGTATTAGGCCCCCAATTAAATCTAATGTGCCGGCACACAGAACTATTATAAAAAGTATCTGTACCTATCCAATACTAAACCCACCAATTTAAAACAATAAAGTGCTATAGTGCAACATTAATTATTGACAATAGTTAAATAGAACTATAAAAATGTGAAAAGACCAAGTGCATAAAAAATATAAATACCAATGCATATAAACTATTACAAAGTGAAAAGATGAAAAATAATAAAATGACCAACAAACAATTACAATACTATATTATAGATATTGCACAAAAGATATATCCAAAAGATATATGTGAAATCCGAAAAATAACCCCAACACATAGAGCAATAAACAAACTGTGTCAGCAAACTATATACCAAAAGTCTACCACATAAGGGGCACCATGGGGTATGCATTCATATGATCAAAAGCCGGGAAAAACCACCGCGCCCGCGGCTCCCATGCCGCTTCAAGGTGAGCTGTGTCCCTTGTGAACTAAGGGGCTGCATGGGACTGGCACTGCATCAGTTATGCTGCCAGGCAAATGAAATGAAATGTAACCGGTCAATCCCTTTAATTGTGAATCCATAGTGTGTACACTGGAGGCTGCTCTGTAGTATTAGTAAGATGACTTCCATGTTCAGTGATCATGTTGTGGTGCAGGTGCTGAGCTGTTATAGACAATAATATTCTCCTTATTCTCTTTCTATACAGAACGCTGCCGGAGGCCAGTGGTGGAAAACATGCAGAGTATCTCCAGGCATAAGAAGTATTATGATACAAATGAGAAGCTAACAATAAACTGTAAAGCTGGATATTACCCGCCATCAGTAACACTGACATGTGTGTATCGGGGAGCCAGAGATGAGTGGGATGCAAATGCTACCTGTAGAGGTGAGTACAACCATCACCATGTTATCATGCTTACTCCTATGAGGTAGGTATCTTTGCACTGTGTCCATGAGGAGGTTAGCCCTGGATCCCATTATAGACTTTTCCTAAAACAGGCCCAGCAGGAGAACTTCTCTCATCCCATTGTGGCTGAGCTGATAAAACCTGCTTAAAGTGGAATAAAACCCTGGCCAAAAACTCCAGGGCTGGCTACTGGCCTAATTGGAATACCCGCGGTGCAAAAACGGGAGGTTTTTGGGCACACAAATGACCCGAAGTTGCTGTGGGTGGAAAAAGTTGAGTACATTTTTGGACTTAAAAATGTAATAGAAACTCCGCTAATGTTTTATCCAGCACTGGAGTACAACTTACTAAGATCACAGATTGCGCTCCCCTTAGGCCCTCTCTGGACCAAGATAGTGGCTGTGGACGTGTTGGGTTTACACGCGCAGCACACCCACTCAATTAATTGCAACTGATGGGTGTTTGCCCGCTTAACCCGGCCTCTGCACCACCCGCACACTCCATGTCAATGGGCATTCAGGTGCCTGCATAGAGCCAGAGATGGTGGGGAAATGGTGCTGGATCTTGGCCAAGCTAAGTAGTCTCTGCCTCAGTGCCAGGGGTGGGCGGGTTGGTTGGGTGGCAAGGCATTGGGATTACATGTAGACTGGACTTTTGTTTAAACAGGAATTATAATAATAAGGTTATTATAGCTACTAACAACACAGGAGCAAAGGTGAGTATATTGGGGGTAGAGAATAATAGGTGAGTATGCCGGGGTTAGAGAAGCACAGGTGAGTATGCCGGGGTTAGAGAAGCACAGGTGAGTATGCCGGGGTTAGAGACGCACAGGTGAGTATGCCGGGGTTAGAGAAGCACAGGTGAGTATGCCGGGGTTAGAGAAGCACAGGTGAGTTTGCCGGGGTTAGAGAAGCACAGGTGAGTATGCCGGGGTTAGAGAATAATAGGTGAGTATGCCGGGGTTATAGAAGCACAGGTGAGTATGGCAGGATTAGAGAAGCACAGGTGAGTATGTTGGGGTTAGAATAGCACAGGTGCTTAGATTTAGATGGTTAAGAATAAACTGTCACTGGCTTGTATGTAATTTATGATCAGTAAATATATAAAGTGACCTATAATAGCCGGGATCACAGGCACCGGCAAAGTTGGGTTCACCAGTCTTTGGTTTGTTCGGTAAACCCGGCCGCCTGGTGATAAATACCTGTACATGGCGGCTACACACAGACAGGTGGGTGCCATGTTTTGGGTTTATAAAAAATAAGTTATGAAAGGATGAACTCCACAACAACTTGATATATGTAAAATAGATGGGTGATATTACATAGGATACAATGTACAAGACACACCAAACTAGATGCAGTGTAAATAAAATACAGGTTATAGAAGATAGGCTTGCAATTGTTGAAATGACCACCAGATGGTGCTGTTTACAATATCATATAGGCAGGTATTTGCCCGGGGCAACTTAGATTGCTGCACATAAAAATTAATTTTCCTTTTCCTAACTCCTGCTGTAGAAAATCTCAGAAACAAAATGGTGGTTCATGGATCTGCAGGCCACCTGCAAACAGGAGATGCTGCTGGGCTTCCTTGTTAATGTGCATTGTCAGTTATGTCAGTTGTTGAATCCAGGCAGCAGCATGGCTGAGATGCTGGGAGATGAAGCTCCAAAATGGCCGCTACCTTTCTTTTCCAAGTGTGCCAGGCTGTCGGTCCGGTTTAAGTAACCCTCAACGTTTCGGTTGGGTGCCTTTCTCCCTCGTGAGAAGCTGTGCTACTCAATTGCAAGCCTATCTTCTATAACCTGTATATTATTTACACTGCATCTTGTTATACAATACCTTTTGGTTTGTCTTGTACACTCTATCCTATTAAATATGTTAGGTCCAAGTCACTCACCGGACTTGGTCTGGCTTCTGTTGTCCGATTCCCAATTGTTATACTCTAAGAGAAATCAATACACGCAACAAGGTGTGTAGCGAGCCTCAAAGAAGAAGAAGTGAGCAGGGGGCGCTTCTGACCCCTGGTTTATTGCATAGTCGGAGCATGCGCAGAACAGAAAATTACCTAAGTTAATTAAAAATAATGAGAACAGAATATTTTCTTCATGTACAAGATCGAACATGGGAGTATTTCATAGTGTTCCCAGTTCCCAGAGCCCCTCATGCGAAGCAGCACATTCCTTTGATAAGCCTTGCAAAAGCAATTACAGAAAAGTCCAGCGTTAAAGCGTTACTCTAACATACAGAAAATAAACCATAGTCTTTCAGAACTATGTTTCTTAAATCTGGATCTTCTCAAATATCACCCACCTATTTTGCATATATCAAGTTGTTGTGCAGTTCATCCTCTCATACCTTGGTTAATGGTATGTGTTGGGTTAGACACAATTTTTTATTAGGGTTGAACCCACTGCTGATATATCTCTCTACTTCCAAGTGCGACTATAAGGGTGTGCTTTGATCTAAATGTTCTGATAAATGTTTAGGGTTTATCTCATTGTCTTTCTGTTGTCTGTTGTCAGATGTCAAAGTGACGAATGTGAGCGTCACCTCCTCCAGCATCAGCCTCCGGATCTCCTGCGCTCCCCAATGTCCTGACTCCTGGAGATATCGTGTGTGTCATTATTTGAAAGATAAAGGTTCCAGGAAGTGTGGTTATTTTGGAAGCAGTGTGGAGCTCACCGGTCTGCAGCCATATTCTCTGTATACAGTCACCACCAATATTACATTCTCTGGCAGACCATACACCCTGCAGACCACAGATATCAGGACAAACGAGACAGGTGAGAGAGTTTTCTTGACTTACACAACTTATGTCAAGCGTATACACTATAAAGAGACTCTGGACATACTTTCCTGCACTTAGTTGGGCTTAGGCTGAGCTTTACAGTAAGTGAGGCCCAGTCATGTGATGTTGGTTTCAGCTCTCGGTTTTGAGTTGGGTCAATGTCTGCTCCTCTGTATCACTGGTGAATAGTTATGACCCTGAGTAATTTGGGTTGGGAGCCCTGTTCAATAACCTTTAATGCTCTCTGCTGATACATATCGGATTCCCAGAATTCAGTTGGAAAAATACAGAGACCTCATTGGGGGAGTTTTTTTAAAAGGCGAGGAGTCAAGGAATTGCTTCCCTTGGGACTTCCATTATATACATCCGCAGTTACTTGTAGAGTGAATAGAATAGCGGGTGTGGGCAGGGCAGTGGCACTTACTTACTGGAAGGTCAGATCGAGTCCCTTGTGCGGGTGCGTGCTGCCCGGGAACTCCTGCTTTGCCATTCTGGGTGGGGGGAAGTGTAGTCGCCCGGCTGGTTCCCTGCATTGAGCTGCCAGAGGCTGTGCTTGGCGGCTTGTGTGCAGTGACAGCTCTGCACCCATCACTGTAGCGTTTCTGACGGCGGCTTTGCTGCTCTAGACTCTCCGTCCTGCCCTGTGGTGGCTTTGGATGCAGGTTTGTAAAAAACAAAAACTAAAAAAGGCTTGTCCAGGAGCGCCCCCCCAAAAGCCTACTGGACCAGATCATAACCCAAAGCTTTCCCTCCCTGATGAAACCCAACTTCTTCTGCAAGCCAACTTTCCCTTTAGGTGGCAAAAAGAAGCCATTAAGTATTTGGGGGTTCAGATCCCTTCTGACCTGGGGTTGCTGTACAAGCTTAATTATGCTCCACTTTTACACTCCACGACCTCAAGCCTTAACTCATACAGCAAAAAGCAACACTCCTGGCTGGGTCGTATTAACATCCTCAAAATGGACATACTTCCGAGGTTTTTGTACCTGTTTCAGGCGGTCCCTTTGCTCCCGGGACGGGGTTTCTTCCAGTCCTTGCAGAGAGCCTTTTTCAAATTTGTTTGGGGGAGCGGGCGACCCAGGATCCGGAGGGAGACACTTCTCAGAGCTAAGCCAAGAGGGGGCCTGGGGGTCCCGGACCTTCGGACTTATCACGCTGCCTCGATATTGGTCAGTCTCAGATTGGTTTCACCATAAAGATGACAAGTGTTGGGTTGGCCTGGAACAGGCCATTTCTCCCCTAAATTTGGTGGCATTGCCCTGGATTGAACCTTCCTCTAGACCTGATGCACGAGAATTGCCCCACTTGGTGGGCCCCTTGTTACGGATATGGGATGGATTTCTGAAGCGGGGTAGGCTATCCCACAGGCCGGGACCCCTTACCCCTCTGTTTGACAACCCTTTATTTCCCCCTGGGATGCATGCTAGATCCTTCCTCATATGGGAGGAATCCCGGGATGTCAGACTGGGGGATATAGTGTCGGGGTCGGGCCCTCCCTCCCTCATGGCCTTGCGGACTCAGGGAGAGACCGGGAGTATATCTTGGTTTCTGCATGCCCAGCTGGCAGCATATATCAAATCGATCACACCGAGCTCATGCCTCTCCCGCTCGCTTACGCCTTTGGAGGGTATACTACGAAACCCTTCCCCTCCCAAACACGTGATTTCCCTTCTTTATCAGATTATTCGAGGCGAGGAAGAAGACGGGGAGTTGCCTCGGTTCTGCGGGAGATGGGAGGAGGACCTGGGACAGACGTTGGGGCCTGATGACTGGGAAAAATCCTTCACACTCACCCATAGGCTGTCGGTTGCTTCTAGATCTCAGGAACGAAACTATAAAATATTATCGAGATGGTATAAGTGTCCTTCGGACCTTGTGAAATTTGGAGGGTCCGATACTGGGGATTGCTGGAGATGCAGCGGGGCCCCAGGGACTATGCTACATATCTGGTGGGAGTGCCCACTGATACGGACCTTTTGGGAGAAAGTTCTAGGGATATATGAACACTTAACACTGGAACAAATCCCTCACACCCCACAGGTCGCCCTCCTGTCCATGATCCCTGGGCCGGTGTCATCCAGTAAGAAGGGGTTGCTGAGACATCTACTCACAGCTGCGAGGTCGGTGATTCCAAGACATTGGCGCACCCCTGCTGTACCATCTCTGGTGGAGTGGTATGGGGAAGTCGAGAGCATCGAGAGGCTGGAGGAGTTAACCTTGGAGGGGGTGGAGGGGGGCACCCAGAAATATCTTAGGACATGGACGCTGTGGGAGGTTTCTCGGGTCACCCCTGACTTTCAGAAGTTGCTAGGCTGACGGGCTTGAGCTATCCCTCGCCCTAATGTCCTCATCCTGGACATCAGATGAAAGTAGAGTCTGGACGAGCTGTGAGTCCAAAATCCTGGTATGGTGTGGTTGTGGTTGTTGTCCTTACCTTTGTCTAAGCCTATACCTATAACTACGTTACTGTCAATGTTTTGGTCCCTATCTGGGTCGTTGTCCTTGTCTTGTCCTTGTCCCTCCTTTTCCTGGGCTAGTAATTGCCCAGTGTCTACCCCCCCCTGTCTTTCCCCCCATTGTTTCCCTTCTTTCCCTTAGTGTTTCTATTCTTTCTTCAGCGGTTCAATGGGAGATGACTGGCTTCTGGGGCTTTGGTTTTGGGGGAGGGGACGGGGTCGGGTTGGGGGGTTGCCCTGTGCGGGTGAGGGGATTCGGTTGGTGTGCTGGGCCCCCTGATGTCTGCCGAGGGCCACCACTAGACGATCCCCCCGTATGCCTTGCTATGACCGTGCCCCAATCTGGTTCCCCCATGTGGGATACAAAATACATTGCACTTTGATCAACTCGACACGGTCGCCCTACCAGTGCAGTGGCTGTGTCACTCCCACTCTAGGATCTTTATGCCAGTGTCCACCATAACATTGTTTGATCTTATTTGTACTCGTATTCTGTGCTTTCACTTTTTTGTATGTAAAATTTCCTTTCAAAAAGAAAACTCTCAATAAAAACATATTGAAATATAATATAACCCAAAGCTTGGTGGAGACCCTCTTTGCAGGGCAAGTGGTGGAGGCCTCGGGGCGCGCACCCCTTGTGCCCTCCTTATATTCCGGTGTAGGAAAATGTCATATACATTAGGCAGGGCTGTGTCATATTGGGGCGGGCAAGCAGGGCAAAGCCTTTGTGTATGCAGTGGGGGATGAATTTATCTCAGCCATCATGTTTTTAGCAGATGGATCAGGGCCAGTGTTAGTGGTGGTGTCCATACTCCGAGCGTTATTCCTCTCATGCAGGGCATTCCAATTCAGAATTCCCCGCTGTGTGTTTCCCCTTAGATCGTACCTTTCGTATGACCCCACGGAGCAGATGCTGGCAGGCAGCCAATCAGCACACTATGCTTCTGCTCGCAGCTTTGACATTCACAACATTGCGCACTATCCCTATTCACTTGCATGGACTGCCAACCTATGAAGGGGATTGAGGGAGGAGCCAAATTTAGGATGCCGATGTCATGATGGTCATGGGAGAAGGTTCGAGGCACCTGCTTGGCTTGGCAAGACCCCCTGGTCCACCTGAAAACCTTTGTGTAAAGCGTTCCCATTGGACAGGAAACACAACGGCATCCAAATTTCTCCTAATGAGCCACCCGGCCCTATCCGCAGCAATGGCACTTTGTTAATTTTCTATTAAAATTATATTTCTAATTTCAATTTAGCCTGTAAGTGTGCAGCAGAATTAATACAGGGTTTTTGGGGGGGTCACCTTGGGGCATTGGGTTTAATTGTCATATAGTGTTGCACCATTGTTGTTTTTGTTGGCACCATTAGGTGCCTGTGTGCACCCTGTATTTTATACATTTCATTTAGGGGCAGCTATGGCCTAGAGGTAGGCAAACGGGCTTGTCAACCCCTGATTGTTCCCTGGGCGCCGAGTTTAGGGCAGCCCACCACTCCGGGCATGTGTGCAATTCACTGCTCCTTAGTGTGTTATTCACCTCTATGTAGTCACTGATATGTTTATTCACTGGTGTGTCCATTGTGTGTAATTCACTTGTGTGTAGTCGCTGATATAATGTTTATTCACTGGTGTGTCCACTGTGTGTAATTCACTTGTCACTGATATAATGTTTATTCACTGGTATGTTCACTGTGTGTAATTCACTTGTGTGTAGTCACTGATATAATGTTTATTCACTGGTATGTTCACTGTGTGTAATTCACTTGTGTGTAGTCACTGATATAATGTTTATTCACTGGTATGTTCACTGTGTGTAATTCACTTGTCACTGATATAATGTTTATTCACAGGTGTGTCCATTGTGTGTAGTTACTGATATAATGTTTATTCACTGGTGTATCCACAGTGTGTAGTTACTGATATAATGTTTATTCACTGGTGTGTCCACTGTGTGTTATTCACTTATGTGTAGTCACTGATTTAGTGCTTATTCACTGATGTGCTCACGGAAATGTGGCGTTCACGAGTGCGCGAAAGGGAGAATGCGTATGTTAGCACACAATGGCCACTATTACTATTTTCCCTTAAACATATATGTAATAAGTTTAGTTCCTTGTTTTAACTTTACAAGGGTTATTAGGACATCCAGATATAATCTCAGCTATGGTGATTCACGAAAAAAATATTGGGCCAAAACCAAAAATCGATGAGTAGATTTAATTAAAATAAAGCCATTAAAATAAAGCTATTACATCACAGAAAAAGTACTAACATGAACGGTGTAAATATGATGTAAGTTGCAATGTCCAGGATGTAAACAGAGTGTCCATACAAAAAAGCGGCAATCTCTCTCAAGTTAATTCAACTAGGGTCTTTTGTCCTCTGCCCAGTGCCCACCATACTGCCCTTCCCCCACGTTCCCTGCTTAAATATGGTCAAGCCAAATTTCTTCTCCCAACTGCCCCTCAGTCTTCCTGTTTGATAAAGAGGCCATCATGAAATACAATCCTTCAGCCTAAACACAACAGATGTTTGAAATTAAAGTAATTACTAAGAGAGAACTGAGACATACCCAGACATTCTTTATGTCTGCATATGAACTGCTTCCATGAGGTCTGAAAGCGAATTCAATTAACAGAAATAACCTTTATATTATATGGACATGTATATATGTTATATGTGTATGATTTCTCTTGAATCAGCCAGGCTTGGATCAGTATCATAACAAACGGCAGGTAAACATCCACAGATTCCACGTTCATCCAAGTTACCTATATACATCAATAATATTAGTGATTTAATAATAATTCATTAATAATTGAGATCATAAACATTTTATTCCTCTGGAACCTTCTTACAATATTTTTTATATTTTATATGTAGCACCGGACTCCCCTAAAGTAACTCAAAAGCCATCAATGAAGGAGCCCACCATGAAATGGAGCCTGTCTGCTGATAAAGGACCCATCACAGGCTTCCGGGTGAGAGCAAGCAATGTACTGTGATATATATTCCACGCCCCACTGACGACCTATGTATAGTGCTGACATACTGTAATATATATATACATATATTTTATATTGTGTTGTTTTGGGGAAACAATTTTTTCTCTCTCTCAGATGAATAAGCGGCTGGCTTTGCACTTCTGTTGTGGATGCAGCCGTGTGTTTCCACCACCCCCATAGCGAGCTGTGTCACAGTCATTGGAAGCAAGGGGGGCATTTACAGATTTTTATTTGGTCTCACACAGTGCTGCTGGTTATTGGAACCTTATTAATTTATACCAGTGTAACAGCTCCACATAAACATAGCATTCTATCATTTAGTTATTTTTTTTATTGAAGAGGAACAACACACCTGATTTTCACTTTTCGGGGGGGGGGGGCATTCCGAATTGGAATGACCCGCTGTGTGTTTGCCCCTAGGTCACTCACTTTCCTGCCACTCGGCTACGACGCAGACTCGGGCAAGAACGAGTGCACTGATTGGCTGGGCGGCCCGCCTGGATGCATAAGGGAGCCTAGTGCGCCGCTGACCGCATCCCCACTCACCTCCCAGCCGCCGTGTGCCCTCGCCACCCATTCAGAAAGACCAGGCGTGGGTTCACACGCGTCTAGGGGTGAGCCGGGATGCTGCGGTGCAGATACTTTCCAAGGGCTCTGGGGCAAGGTGAGTGAAACGGGGCTTCTAAGTGGTTTTACACAGTGGGGCATCCCAATTCAGGATGCCCCAAGGATGTTCCTCTTTAATATATTATAAAATAGCTGAAAAAAAAACAGTTCAAGGAAAGACAAAGAAATGTAGACAAAGAAAGACAAAGAAGGGAAATGTTCTGGTACCACATGGGTGAGGGTTAACAAAAATGCAGATTCACTTAGAGTGTCATGGAGTCTAAAAGACTCCAAGGCCAGCTGCTAGCCTGACCCTGGGGCAACCAAAATTATTGTTGAAACCCCCAGGTTCACCAGTCAGTTGGTATCTGCCAATCTGCAATCTCAAAAATGCCATGTAGTCATGGCCTTGGCAGTGGCAAAACACTTTTTTTTTTACTAGGCTACAACTAAGCTGTCCACATCACCCAAGGTACTCAAGTAGGTGGGGGTGAAAGGGTACTCTTTGGGTCTTGTCCCTTTTTAACACTTTATCCAATAGACTTTAAACAGATCATCATATGAAAAAATAGAGATGTAGCAATCGTTATCCGACACATCACAGCTCAGCTCATTGTGATAGATCACAAGGAAGCCATTGAAAAGCATTTAAGATTGAAAGATAGCACAATGCACCAAGTGGAGTTTCAAAGAAAGCTGCATCTGTACACAGGACTGTATTAAGTATTCATGCTGCCATAGGTGCTTCAAGTGCTGGTGCCTCCTTTTGTTAGGGTTAACCCTAACGTTTAGCAGGACCAGCTAGAGAAAAAAAGAGCCGGACGGAGAACCTGTGATACTCCTTGTAGACAGTGAGAAGTCTGATGCTGTTGCCACAGGTGCTGCAATGCAGTGGAGGCAGCCGGCATTGGGCCCCCTTCTGCTATGGGCCTGGTAGAAATTGGCTTCCCTGCCTCTATGGTATTTACACCAATGCTCTCTGGTATTCTCAGGTGCAGAGAGTTCCAGCTCAGATGTAGAGCAGGTTGCAGAGAAGTCCACCCCTCTTTAGGATCAAGTTTCAGCTTGTCATGGCTTGGATTCTGAGGCTTTTTAGTTTTTTTGGTTGTGTCATACAGAACTACACACACACACACTCCAGATGCAGTTGTGACGTGATCCCTGAGGCTAAGTCTGAAATGTAACAACTACCAGGGGCCCCTGTTCTGATCCCCAGCCAAAGAACTAACACAAAGATTAAAGTGGTCCCACACTTATTTTTTACATAATTGTTGTAGGGCCCCATTGCAAAAAGCTCTGGGGCATCCAGATTGCTGGAGCCCTCCTGACCATCGACCCCCGACAACCCGTCCCAATCCCTACTTCTACCTCATTCCCTGGGCATATGCAGGCGCACATGACTGCTGGCAGCCAGTTGCAGGGCTGTATAATGCCAGGGTATCGAGGTTTAGACAAGCATTGTGGGGGGCGTGGGGTCTATGTATGGGGGTTCCAACAATCTGGATGCCCCCCCTGAGACTATTACAATGCGGGCCATCAACAATAATGTAGAAAATGGATGTGGGACCATTTAAATGCAGGGGCTCTAAATAAGCATCTATTTTTGCCACAATTTTTGCCACTTTCTCAAAGGCCAGTATTTTGCAGCTTTCCACACTGACACACAGGGGTAATAATTAGGGCTATAGCTCTGTCTAAACACTTATTACCTCCCCTGTGCGGGTACTATAGCTGGAAAATCTGACGGGAGGCATTTTGAGGACCCCTACAAATTGAATGGGATCATTTCTTGTAGATGAGCATCTCAGCTTGGAGAGATTACAACCTGTCCTTCAGTACGACAGATTCTCTATGGTTCTCCGGCAATGTGACTGAATATAAAGTCCCGCTCCTGTATGGTACCAACTACACCCTCACCCTCCAAGGATTCACTGAGGCCGGAGCGGGAGAGGCTACAACTGAAAGTGTGAATATTGATATTGGAGGTAAGTTCTTAACACTGATGCTGAACACTTTTAAACATTTAGAAAGATAACCTTAAGAAAATAACATGCTGTACCCCTATTTTACAAACTCCTACTTTTTTTTATATGTCCACTTGAAATATGTGAAAGGGCAGGGAATAGCCCGCCCTGTGGTCTTTTAGATTCCAGGCAACCAGTGAAAGTGGTTCAGTTCCGAAGAATACATAACACAGTTTCTGAAGCTGAAATTACCCCACGTTGGGCGCCAAAATACATTTGATAAACTTGTATTTTATTCCCCCTATTTTGTTGTAACTATCGTATTTTGCATAATTCTTTGAGCCAATGTTTGGGTTAGAGATTGGCTGATCTCTAAATAGTGGTGGGGGTGATGTTGGAGGTCAGGCAGTGGTTGGCATCTCCTGACAAGGTGAAAGCCATTGCTGTACTTCAGAGCTTAAAATTAATTGTCATTGCAGATCCTCCTCGTCATATGGAGAAGACAATAAAGGATCAGACTTTACAGCTGCACCCGGTTCCCAACCTACATGGGCCCATAAGGTGAGAAATTGCAGAGGAATATTTTAGATCTTCTGTCCATCCTAAGGTAGTCAAAAACTCACAGAAGTGCACTACAATCCCCTAATCTGGTTTGGGCATGTATTTATTGAAGGGATTTGCCAGTCAAAAAAAATGGTTCTATTCACCTTTTGTCTGCTGGGACCCACTGGTCTACAACTTATCGAGATTGAAGATTGAGCACCCTATCAGTCTGCTCCAGTGCAAGATGGCAGCTTTGAACGTGTCAGGTAAATGCCCTGCATCACGCCCACTTCATTTGTTGTAATGAAAGGGGCATGCCTTCATTACCCCACCTTGTCACCCCATCCTTCACTTCAATGAATGGAATCAAATGAGAGGCTAGCACTCCATTTTCAAATAAAGGATATTGAATCAAGGTCATATAATCCATGCAATCTTGATCCAGCAAATAATAACGTCAAATAATCTATATCCGACGTTTCGGGGGGACATGCGCCCCTTCATCAGGGTTGAACAAACAAACAGAGCATCTGCACAAGTGAAAGGGTTACACAAGCCTGTCTTCAGCTTAATAACGGGCCGCCCTAGCTTGGCTGTGACGAGACCGATTCTGCCATTCTTCTCCTGGCCGAGGTGAGCGAGTCACCGGTTGCCGGGCAGACTTCGGGCTAGGCAGCACGTGTCTCTGAGACCAGACACAGTGCTCGTACTGTGTTCTCGGTTGCCTGGCAGGTATCGTTGAACTCCGCTCTGGGGAATAACTTAATTCATGTATGAACCATTATAGAGATGCTGTTTGTGCATTACTATTCAGGCAGCTAAGGCTGCTGACATCACCAATGACATCATCAATGACGTCAGAGGGGCTTTTGTGCTGCTTCAAGGGCATTTAACCCTTTCTTTTGTGCAGATCCTTTGTTTGTTTGTTCAACACTGATGAAGGGGCGCATGCTGCCCCGAAACGTCGGATATAGATTATTTGACTGTATCATTCGCTGGATCAATAACTTTTCAATTAATGGAGTGGGCATGCTGTAGTGGCTGCTGGTGGAGCTGGGTTGCACAAAAGGTGAGTAGCATTGTTTTTTTGGGCTGGCTAATTCCTTTAACTGTGCCCCTATCCAAAATATTCATCATGGTGCGGCCTCACCTGACCAACAAAATACCCACAGCAACACTGCTGGTCAAATCTTTTAATCTGCCTCCAGGACATGAATAAGCATAGTGTAAGCAGATCCCCCAAACCCCAAAAATCAGATCCCCAGAAAACAAATGAATACCCATACTGCAGGTGCGTCTCTACAGACCGAAATATAGACATGTGTCATGTGAGCGGCTCTTATCCACAGACATAGATATTAAAGCTTCTGAAAGCCCAGATTTTTTCACTCACCTGGATTTTGGTCCACTTTACTGACCCTTTAAAGCCAATCAAAACAGATCATTCAGAAAACCTTACTGGATGACCTCCTGCCAGGCGCTCCCTTCAGCTGATGTGCGACTACAACGAGAATGCAGTCACCACCTATATCTACACAACTTACCTGTCCTGGGAATCTAATGCTGCCACTGGAGCTACAGGTGCCACAAAGTGATTAGGTGGTAGGGCATGTGTGAGCAGCCTGTCCAAGATGGCTGCATTCAACACTGAAACCAATCATTTTTATTTTTAGTCCCCTCTATGCATCTTAGAGAAGAGAGGCCAGGATGGGGGAAGGTAAATAACCATATATCCACTTTAATCTGTACCCATTACATGCTTTAAAGTGGTTTTTCACTCACCTGTGTTTTGGACCACTTCACCTTAACCTTGGGGCACGCCACTTGTAACTCACCTTCAGCCTGTTCAGATTGCACACCATTAACATCAACACTGATACCAGGAAAAAAGGAAGTACCTCAGAATACACAGGAAATACAACACAACAGAGAATGGACAACAGAGACTTCAGATAAGCATTGGCAACAGCACCATCTAGTGTCATAACTTGTCATAATTTTAAACTGCAGTAAATCTAGTGTAGGGCTTTGGCGCTAACCTGTTGGTAACAAAGAGAAGCTGAGCCTTCGCTGAGTGGATAGGGCCCTTGCAACTGATAGGGAACACCTTTCTGGGAAATAGATCAAGTAGTCTAAGCAAAACAATACATTTGGAGCAGAGGGACTACTGCTCCCAGCGACCATTTACCTAAGTCACTCACTGACAAGTATAACAATACTTTGAACTTTATGTAGTAAAGGTTAACTTAGCAATAGAAATTAATCATACACAGTATAACACAATGAAAGGCCCAGCTGGGGCTTTAGTTAGTCTGTGCACTTACCGGGGTAAATATAGTCTATAGCTAAATACCTCCAGGAGAAAGTTGGCACAGGATGAAATCTGCAGGGGCCCCTGATTCACTCTTGACACGCAGAATGAATGTCGATGATCAGATATACAGCAGCAGTAGAAGCTCTCCACAGGGCACACAGCAGCTGAACACGACAGGTCAGCAGGCAGAGAGCAATGAAGAAGTTCAGGAGCAGCTACAGAAGATCCCCCACGTGGCACCTTCAGCTGGACATGTGAGGCTGTATATGTAGGTTTCAGCAGCACTGCTCCTGGCAGCAAGCTGTGTGCTCAGTTCTCCTAGCATATAGGAAGTCTGTCCGATATTTATAGTCTTTGATACCTCCAGCTAGGGCCCGCAAACCCCAATTTGGAAATGGCCAGGAACTGTACAATCAGCAGCTAGAGAGAGAGTGTGATCTATGATCGGCAGCAGACATGTAATGTTCCAGTTGCAACTCTGTGGTAACGGAGCACTTCCCCACACTAGCAAAAGTATCTCCTACAGTATTAACCTTCTCCTTTCTCTCTTCAGCAACTACCAGATCATTGTCTTTATTGATCAGGAAAGGAATCGGACTGACGATTGCCTCAGATTCTCAGACAGTGTCTACAACGCCAGCCGGAACCCGAGTAACTACACTGCAGCCTTCCTTCCAGCTGAGAACCTCACTGAATCACAGACCTTCATTCTGGGCGACAACCAATATTATAAGGGCTTTCACAATGCTCCTTTTACCCCTGGACACAACTACAGCGTCTACATCCGAGTCAACAGCTGCTGGGGAAAGGTAAGCACTTCTGGGGTATTAAATGGGATGAATGAGGTGCAATGTGCTACAATATAAGTATGCAAACCAGTGGGGCAGCCAGGATCTTTTTCTGGGTGAGGGGGGTCTGGTAGGTACTGGCCATGGCTTCTGCAATCCCCATCTGCTGGGGGCTGAAGTGGTGAACATGAGGATGTGACTGGTGCATAAACATTGATGGGTACTTGGCATGACTTGCTGGGTGCTCCTGCAGTTGCAGTGTAGTAGGAAGAAATAAGGCCCACACAACTTTATTTACTTAAAACTGGATTTATTTAGGGAAACAAGAGAGTAGGTTGGGTAGAAAGGGAAGTGCGGGATCAACAGGGTGCACCATGATCTTCTCTCCTGGGAATAAGAAGTGATGTATATGATAAGGAAATACAGGTTTAAAACTTGACCAATCCAGTTTCAATCCAATTCAATCTGATCTATATTAATTTCTAGTTCTACCTTAAGCTTTAAAATTGTAAGGTAATCATTGAAGCTTAATGTATATATAGCCTTGTCTCGGCTTATACACTAGCCATCTGTCAGGCTGTCAGGCATCTATCACAAGTACATATGCTGATGTATAGGAATGTGAAAGCATGATGTCATGTGTACTATAAGGCTTGTTCTTCTATGATTGGTTAAAACATATGCATTTCCAAAAATGAGTATGTAAGACAACCCCTTTTCTTGACTATAAAATAAAGAGACAGACGGACGAACACTCTCTCAAGGGACACAAAAGCCACGTGGTGTCTGTGTAATGTTTGGTCAGAGGGTGTCCCGAATCCAACAACCAATAACATGATCAAAGATAACATGGCCTATTTCCCCGAAATAGATACCTGTCATGGGAAAGAGAGGGACTTAGTTACTAGGAAACAAGTTTAGTGTCTCACCCAGGGCATCCCACACATCTTAATGTAGTAACCACTTACCAGTTGGGTGCAGGAAGGAACCATGACGTGTGCACCAAAAGGGGGAGCTGTATACCCCGACCATGGATGGTTCCAGGAGGATGAATCTTCTTAGTCTTCGAGGGGATCCCTGGGCGCCCGCGGTGCACTCAGGCAGGTCCCAGTCTGCTTTTGTGAATAAAGTGTGAAAGGTTAGGAAGGAGGGCACAGAGGCTACCCCAGGGGTAGCAACGGTGTAGCTTACCTTGACCAGGTACGTGCGTCCTTGGTCCTTGTTCCAGCAGTCATGGTCCTGGATGGGTCGGGGGAGTTTGGTGGTTGCTCCATAGTGCCACGGGGACCTTTTGCACGGATCAGCCGCCCCAGCGGCAGGAAGCTGTGGGAGCCCCTGGATGATAGATGGGGCAGGGCTGTGTCTGGCTAGATGGCTTCTTTTAGGCCTAGAGAGCTGGGGTCCCCCAGTACTCCCATGTTTGTGGATGCCCCTACGGACAATGGTGGCAGGCAGAATTCAAAGAGGGGGGCAAACTAAGGCTCCACCCTGGGGCATCCACCACAAAGGCCTATGATGTATTATATAGTAACTAAATGAAAGTAGCGCACACTCTTAATTTAATTAATAATAATGAATGCTTGCACACACATAGGGATTCATCCTCTGCATTGAACCCATTCGTGCAGTGAGTGTACACATACCCGTAGCGGTGGGCTGCCCTAATTACGGCGCCTGGGGAGCACTTTGCGTCATTTTGCCAGGACTAGGATTTGAACCTGCCATCCTCTGCTCCCTTACCTCTAGGCCACAATTGCCCCTCCCGGGTCAACTGCTTGGAATGCAGCTATACTCCCCACTATACCATCAACGCATAATTTGACGAATTGCTTATAGTGTACTTGCAATATGAAGAAGTAAAAGACAATACAGCTCACATGATGAAAAATTTCCAAAAGGTAAGTATACAACTAAACAGATTGAGTGCAAACAGTGCAAAATTATACAATATCTTGCGTTTAAGGTAAGTCGCCCAAGAAAACATCACATAATGAGAAATTGCCTAGAGAAATTGAGCAAAAGGTAATTACAATCAAAAATGAGGCAAACTGATACAGGCTGAAGCCAGAAAAAATATACTACCTTGGCCTCAGCACGTCCCACCTTGGCTTCGGCAGGTCCCACCTTGGCCTCGGCCGGTCCCACCTTGGCCTTATAACGTCCCACCTTGGCCATAGCACGTCCCAGCTTGAGGAGGGACATGATTCCCTTTAGGAGAAGGTGGAAAACTGAGAAAGGCGCTGGATAATGGGGAGTAAGATATCAGCGATCGTTTTACAACACTGGAGCTGGTTGGAAGAGATGCGGGGGACCAAAGATGAGTATAGACAGGGCCAGATTAAGTGCGGTGGAGGCCCATGGGCACAAAATCTGGTGAAACCCCAGATACAGTGCTTGCTGCTCGGGAACTTCTGCTTTGAAGGGCAAGTGGTGGAGGCCCCAGGATGCCCCCTCATAATCCAGTGAAGTATAGACTTTTCTTTATTGCATGGCACAGCCCGCTTCGGTATTCATAACAGTTGGGTTATTCCGCCACAAGGTGGCGCAGTGGTACTGCAGAAAGCTGTGGCATCTCCTGGCTCCCTATAAAAACTGATTTAACCATAGAGATCCCAGTGTATTCTCTGCAGTGACACTGCAAAGTTAGAAGATGGCTCTCTCTCTTGCGCAGGTGAGCGGGGCAACCAAGCCTGCGTCCCTGCATGTCTATTTCCATCCGTTTCTGGACCCTCACTGCCTCCCAGCCTCGGCTGACAGATCGGGTGAAGGTAGAAGAGCACTAGGGTCAAGTGCTCCTGGAGCGCAGCTCCAAGCCGCAGACCCTGTACCATAAAGGGTAGCCAGCCATAGGCTTTGTGGTGAGTTTCTGTCCTGGATTCTGAGGGGGTGAGTAGTTTGGGGACTGTGTCCCTTATTTTTCCTTTTCCCCCCGCCCCCCCCCCCCTCCCTGGCCATGGCTGCTCGCCGCTGCCTTCTCGTCTCTCTCTCTTCTATCTGGTGATATCTGTGGTGTTTTGACATTTTTTGTGTATTTTGTGGTGTTTTTAGCTGCCGCGCCGCTTTATACTGACGCGTATCGCGGCGTCCCCCTGCGGCCCGCCCCTCGAGGTACCTCTGCCGGTGCCATTTTGGACAAGCTGCTGTGTGACCCCCGCGGTGTCTTTGGTCCGTGATTCCCCCTTGGGGGGTTCTTTATTGAATTGGGGTGTATTTGCTGCGGGATGCTCATGTGTGTTTTTACTTATGTCTTTTAGGCGGGATACCACTGGGTTGTGGTTTCTCCCGGCTCCACTCCTTCCTCCCCCTCATTCCCTCTTCACTGACTTTTGGGGGCATCCCGTGGGGGGGCATCCCGGGTAGCTTCTGTCTTAAGCCTGTACCCACTGCTGGCCTATTGCGCCTGTGTTAATCACCATATGGAGGCTTCTGGGGATAGCGTGCTTGGGGGCCCTTCGGGGCAAGCCCGGCTGTGTTCCATGTGTGGGGTATCCCCTGTGAGTAATAGAGTCACGGTGTGCGTGCCGTGCGCTTAAAGGGTCCTTGCACTCCAAGCTGGTTTGCCTGCTTCGCTTCCCAGCTCTGCTCCTCCCTCGGTTCACCTACTCCCCCCCTGCAATTGGGCCCCAGTGAGGGGAATGTTAGCAGGGAGTCACATTCTGATTTGGCTCTGCGGGTGGTTAACAAAGAAAAGCAGCTTGCCAGGAATGTTCCTAGGAAGGTCTCTGGCAAGAAGCGGCACCTGGATCCCAGGCCTGCTCCCCTTACTGAGATGTATGTGGGGATTGATGATCTTGGTGACTGTCACCCCCTTGAGATGGGGGAGCTCTCCCAGGACTCTGACTCCTCTGGGAACCAGCTGGAGGGTTGCGATAGTGACCCTGGGTATGTGTCCGGAGAGGAATCATGGTACCCTGAGGACACTGATAATCTCCTGTCACATATTTTGTAACTGAGGTAGCTAAGAGAAAGCAGGGGGAGCTTTTTCGCCCTGGTAAACAGCGTCTAGAGTTCCCTGAGCAGGAACATTTTACCACCTTGGTGCTTAAAGAATGGGAACGTCCTAACAAGCTGCCTGCTGTGCCCCAGGGTTTGGATAAAAGGTATCCCTTTCCTGATGATCTTGTTAAGAGGTGGTCATTTCCCCCTGAGGTGGACGCTCCTGTGCTAGGCTTGTCCAATACCTCGGTCATGCCCCTGACACTACCACTCTGAGGGACGGTGAGGACCGGCAAATGGATCAATTGGCCTGCCATGCTTTTACTTGTGTGGGGGCTGGCTTGCGCCCGGTCTGTGCTGCCGTCATTACTGCTATTGCCCTTAAGAAGCTGCTCAAGCGTCTCATTGATGACGCAAAAGCTGGTAGTGTGGGGGAGGAATATAGGACTCTCTTACTTTGCTCTGATTTTGTGGCCTTTATCCTTAGTGCTATGGATGATGCTGTGCGGCTGTGTGGTAGGGCCTCTGCGCTCCTGGTGGCTATGCGCCGCTCTGTCTGGTTGCGCCAGTGGGCAGCTGACGCTGCAGCTAAGAAAGCTCTCACTGGCCTCCCCTTTGTGGGGCTGCAGCTATTTGGGGAGCGTCTTGTCAGTTTGGGATCGGGAACCTGTGTCCCTGGATCAGGAATTTGTTCTGTCTCCCCTGGCCAGATAGTCCCTCTCGTGGTGGCTGGACTCAAGGAACCTTCTGGGGGGCAGGACCTTCCTGCCCCCGTGCTGGGAAACGATCACCACGGATGCCAGTCTGACCGGCTGGGGAGGCTTCTGGAAGTCCCTCAGGTTCCAGGGTTGATTGGGCCCACAAGAAGCCCATGCTTCCATCAATGTCCTGGAACTGGGCGATCAGGTTGGTTCTTTCTCGCCTATCCACTCACCTTTGGGATCAGGCTGATCGGATCCGCCCAGACAACCAGACGGTGGTGGCCTACATCAATCATCAGGGAGGGACTCGGAGCAAGCAAGCCTTCAAGGAAGTGACTACATCCCAGGGGTGGAGAACCAGGTGGCGGACTCCCTGAGCAGGGGGACGTCTCGTCTGGGGGAGTGGTCCCTCAACAACCAGGTGTTTCTCTCCCTCTGTCACCGTCCCGTCACAATCACAAACTTCCCAGATTTGTCTCTCTGTCTCAGGATCCTCTGGCCTTCGCCACGGATGCCCTGGCAATACCTTGGACGGAGTTTCAGCTTCTCTATGTGTTCCCTCCGTTTCCTCTCCTGGGCAGGGTCATGTGCAAGATAGCCCAGGAGCGGGTGCCAGCCATCCTGGTGGCCCCTGTTTGGCCAAGAAGAGTTTGGTTCGCAGACGTCGTGCAGTTGTCAGTAGACCGGTATGTCTTGCCCAAGGATCCAGATCTTCTCACTCAGGGGCAGCTACGCCATCCCAATTTACAAACGCTGGCTTTAACGGCTTGGCTGCTGAAACCTCCATCTTCATGGAAAAGGGGTTGCCTGCCTCTGTTGTTGATACCATGATTCGGGCTAGGAAGAAGTCCTCGTCCTTTATCTATTACAGGGTCTGGCATGCTTACATGGCCTGGTGTGAGTCCAAGTCTCTTCCCTGTCTGGTGTTTTCTATTCCCAGGATTCTGGAATTCTTGCAACATGGTTTGGATCTGGGCCTTCAACTTAGTACCCTAAAAGGCCATGTTTCAGCTCTGGCAATTTTTTTTCCAAAGATCTTTTGCCAATCACTGGTTGGTTAAAACCTTTTTCCAGGGTGTTTCTCATGTGCGTCCACCCCGTAAGCCTTTGCTACCAATCTGGGATTTGAATCTGGTGTTGTCTGCTCTGCAGGGGCCTCCCTTTGAGCCTATCCGTGAGGCTGCCTTGCCTATTTTGACTCTTAAGGTGGCCTTTTTGGTGGCTATCACTTCTGTAAGGCGAGTTTCTGAGCTAGCGGTGCTTTCCATCAAACCTCCTTATTTTGAGAGGCATCAGGATAAGGTGGTGTTTCGGCTTAAGCCGGATTTCTTGCCAAAGGTTGTGTCTGCCTTTCATCTCAATCAGGACATTGTCTTGCCTTCATTGTGTCCTAATCCTGCTAGTTTCAAGGAGCGGACTCTGCATTCTCTGGATGTGGTCAGGGCTCTGAAGTTTTATTTGGTCGCTACTGAGACTTTCAGGAAGTCTGATGCTCTTTTTGTTCTCACTTCTGGACCTAGAAAGGGTTTGCCTCCGGCTAAATCCACTATCAGAAAGTGGATCCATCAGGCAGTGGTTCAAGCCGATTCTGCTAAGCTAAGCTCGTGCTATTGGTGCCTCTTGGGCTTTTCAGCACCAAGCTTCTGTTGAACAAGTTTGCAAGGCCGCTACTTGGTCTTCTGTTCATACTTTTTCCAAGGTTTACAAAGTTGATGTTAAGGCCTCAGCGGATGCTGCTTTTGGCCGCAAGGTGCTTCAGGCCGTAGTGACTTGAACTACTGGACGTTACTCTTTGGGGATCCCACCCTACTTTGGACACTGCTTTTGGATGTCCCAACTATTATGAATACCGAAGCGTGCCGTGCCATGCAATAAAGAAAAAAGCAATTCTGTGAGTACTCACCTGTAGAATTGTTTTTGTTCTTGCATGGCACGGCCCGCTTCGCCCCACCCTTGTTATCGTTATTCTTGGTTGCCTCTTTATGGTGATTGTTCCAAGTTAATTGGGGTTTTTTACCTTTTTCACATTTTTACCTTTATTCTCTCCCAGCTTCTTGTCTCACTGCTTGTCTACGCTGGGAACTCTATGGTTAATCCCGTTTTTATAGGGAGCAGGGAGATGCCACAGCTTTCTGCAGTACCACTGCGCCACCTTGTGGCGGAATAACCCAACTGTTATTAATACCGAAGCGGGCCGTGCAATGCAGGAACAAAAACAATTCTACAGGTTCATTACTTTCCTTTTCTTAAGCATGTTACAGACTGCCAGTGTATTGATTGATTACGTTATTCATTGTTCTGACTGCCATTGTATTGATTGATTACGTCACAGACAATGGCATTGTTCTGATTGAGTGTATTACAGACGTCTATTGTGTTGCTGATTGCGTCACCGGCAGAGTTGAGGGATTGTGTGCCCTGCTGTTATTGGTCGGTGTGTGTGTCATGCAATGGAGACTTGTGTATATAAGGCCTAGAGTGGCACTAATAAAACACTTCACCTTCACCCTCAATACTGAAGTTCTGTCTCTTATTGGGGGAAACGCTATATTACAATTCACTAGCCCTTGTAAGGGCTGTTCCTGTTTCCTCACGGACGACTCTGGAATTCCGGCAGCACCTCTTACGATTGGGAAAAGGACGTCTCGGGCGGTGAAGCCCTCCGGCGATAAGGGTTATCGCTACAATTGGTGGCAAGCGGTCGGATGGTCCTCTCTACCCAGAGAGAGTGCTACCCTGATGGAGAGTCAGTAGGACAAGTTGAAAAGGCTGACCCTGAAGGATCTACTCGAGAGCCGGGGAAGTTCAGCTAGCAACCTCCCACGTCAGGAACTGATAGCCGAGCTGATCGAAATGGATCGTGCAGCAGTGAGGACCGAAACCAATATAGAGATCGATGAAGACGCTGCTCTTGTTCAAGCGGTTCGGAACAGATTGTCGGTCTATGGCCCGAATCCATCACAGGAACTGATCGTCCGAGTCTTCGCCGCAGCGTAGGCAGAGGCCAGTAAGCGAAGGGAAGATCGGCGACTTTCAACCCAGCAGCCTCTCAGCCTCAGTTACACTGGGGGGAGAAAGATTCCATTTGCAGCATTTAAGTCCTTCCAGGAAAGTGACGACGAGATTGACGGATTTTTGGCCGATTTTGAACGGCAGTGCGCTTTACACCGGGTACCCACGGAGGAATGGGTCACCATATTATCAGGGAAACTATCTGGGAAAGCTTCCGATGCTTTCCGGGCCATCCCTGATGCGGACTTACAACACTACCATCTGGTAAAGGAGGCTTTGTTAGCCCGGTACGCTGTCACCCCGGAAGCCTACAGGCGACGATTTCGGGAATCCCAAAAGAAGGGAGGGGATTCTTACACGGAGTGGGCATGTCGCCTCCATCGTACAGCATCACACTGGGTCACTGGATGCAAAGCCACGACCGCTGAGGATGTACTACAGTTGTTTTTACTAGAACATTTTCTCAATACCCTGCAACCAGAGCTAAGAGAGTGGGTACGTGACCGGAGGCCTCTAACGCTACCTGAGGCTGCTCGTCTAGCCGACGAGTACACTGATGCTCGCCGGACAGAACAGTCCGCTCCAAAACCACAACCTCCCATCAAATTTCAAGCACCTGTGGCTTCAGCGCCAACTCGTGACTCTGGGCCACATAGGCCAGCGCAGCAACCGAACCTCTCCACAGTTCAGTGCCATCGTTGCAAACAATGGGGACATTATCGCAGTGATTGCGCCCTAGAGCCTCCCCGAAACACATGGGGGCAAAAGCAACCTTCCACCTCCCGTACTCCTGTGGCACACTGTTTGGAAGCTGAGAGCAGTTCGGAAGAGTATCTGGGGGTACTGTACGAAGCTGATCCCGTACAAGCGGCCATCCAAGACAACCGACAGCACCATTGCCAGGAGGTACGAGTCAATGGGCGCACCGCGCAAGGATTATGCGACACAGGAGCCACACTTACCTTGCTCCAACCTCATTTGGTCAAGAACAAAGACCGCAATGGACACACCGTTGCAGTAAGGGTGGCGGGAGGAGCTGTGTTTCGACTCCCCACCGCCCGAGTACATCTTGACTGGGGCGCTGGATCCGGCAGGGTACATGTGGGACTTATGGACAACTTACTCGCAGAAGTACTATTGGGAAATGATCTAGGACCAATGACTTCTGCCTACGCTACCTCTGGGCCAGCCAGCGTCAACCCTGTTACAACCCAGGCTCCAGCCCGAGCTGCCGACTCCAGCCCACTGGTCGGGGAGACCCAGGGGTTTCGTCTGCATCACGTCATGTCTGTTACAAGAAGCCAAGAAGAGGATCAGCCATCAGGTTACGTCCTTCCAGAAGGGAAACGTATGCCAAACACTATTTTTGTTGGGGGCATTGACCGTCGGATTAATCAGCCTGAAATTAAGGATGTTTTTTCAAAGTATGGCGCTGTAAAGAATGTCAAAATTATTAGGGATGCCTCTGGCGTTTCTAAGGGTTATGGTTTTGTCTACTTTTACGATGATGTAGATGTGCAGAAGATTGTGGATTCTCCGATCAGCTTCCATGGAAAGAGATTGAAACTGGGACCAGCTATAAGAAAGCAAAGCACCTGTGCACACATCCAACCAAGGACTTTGGTGCTGAACTCACCAACGCCACAATATCCCAATGTTTGGACCCCACCCATGACCGATTCCTATGTACAGCCCACGTCAATGTTTAGTCCGGTTACTCACCATTTGCAGACTTGTCCTTACACAGAACTCTGCCCATAACAAGAGTCCGGACAGCCCCACGTTAACCCGAACAGGGTCAATCCGGGTCTGCCGGGTGTTCCACAAAAAGGGGGCAGTGTGACAGACTCTCTGCCCCTTTGGACTTTACACAGGTTCATTACTTTCCTTTTCTTAAGCATGTTACAGACTGCCAGTGTATTGATTGATTACGTTATTTATTGTTCTGACTGCCATTGTATTGATTGATTACGTCACAGACAATGGCATTGTTCTGATTGAGTGTATTACAGACGTCTATTGTGTTGCTGACTGCGTCACCGGCAGAGTTGAGGGATTGTGTGCCCTGCTGTTATTGGTCGGTGTGTGTGTCATGCAATGGAGACTTGTGTATATAAGGCCTAGAGTGGCACTAATAAAACACTTCACCTTCACCCTCAATACTGAAGTTCTGTCTCTTATTGGGGGAAACGCTATATTACAATTCACTAGCCCTTGTAAGGGCTGTTCCTGTTTCCTCACGGACGACTCTGGAATTCCAGCAGCACCTCTTACGATTGGGAAAAGGACGTCTCGGGCGGTGAAGCCCTCCGGCGATAAGGGTTATCGCTACACAGGTGAGTACTCACAGAATTGCTTTTTAATTTAGTCTTGCATGCACAGTACTGACATCTTCCCTTTCTGGCCTTTTCCAATTACTGCTCGGCCATCTCTGTTACCCAGTCTTCCATTTTTTTCAAAGGGTCTAATATCCATTTCTTAATTCCCAGCATTTCACTCGCTCTCTTAGCCCACCATCTATTCCCAGCTTACCCTGCGCTGTGTTGGCTCCCTCTTCCAGTTCAGTTCTACTCCCAGCATGCACTGCACTATCTGGGAAAGAGGAACTGTGACGCCCTCTGAACAAGAACTCATAGAGTAATAGAAAACTCCTTATTTTTCGCCCTTAGGACGCACCTAAGATTTGGAGGAGGAAAATAAGACAAAAAAAATAATCTAAACCAAATGTTGTGCTAAAACATGCCATTACAGGCCAGTGTGGCATCCCCCCTCCCATTCCCATAGGCAGTGTGGCATCCCCCCTCCCATTCCCATAGGCAGTGTGGCATCCCCCCTCCCATTCCCCATATAGGCAGTGTGGCATCCCCCCTCCCATTCCCATAGGCAGTGTGGCATCCCCCCTCCCATTCCCATAGGCAGTGTGGCTTCCCCCCATCCCATTCCCCATAGGCAGCGTGGCATTCTCTTGTCACGCACCTGCTGATGAAGGAGCAGTGGGCGGGCAGGCTAAATGAACTGTCCCCAGTCTGGCTGCTGCCGCTACTTCCTGCGCTGACACAAACACTCGGATCTGTGCAGCAGCTGGACGTGGCCCGCGTCCGGGTCAATTGAGGAGAGTGGATACAGGCCACGCCCACCTGCTACACAGACCCGAGTGTTCGTGTCAATGCTTGCCGACCTGAGGGGCAGCGGCGGTGCCAGAAGCCCAAGCGGGGACAGCAGACAGGGTTCATTTGTCCTGCCCAACCCGCTGCTCCTGCAACAGCTGGCGTCCCGGTAACTGTGGCGCATGCACAAGGCTCATGTAAGTATACCTTTTTTTTTTTACATTCGCCCAATAAGACTCACTGATATTTTCCCCCTACTTTAAGGGAAAATAGTGCATCGTATAGGGTGAAATGCAGGAATCTGATTGGGCACTGTGATTATAATGGTAACAGATAAGTTATGTTTGATAGTAGTGATATATATCTATATATATACAAAATGTGTCATTTGTAAATTTTATTCATTTCTTTAGAACAAAAAGTTTTCCTGTGCCTTTGCTGGCTTCCTTGATGGTAAGTATATCTGTGTATCTATTGTAGAGCCACTTTATCTTCTATAGGCAATCCCTTGAGTTCTTCCACTACATTACATTATTATTATTATTATTATTATTTTTATTATGCTAATCCCCAAAAAAGCAAGGGGTGGGAGTTCTTGGGGTGGGCTGGTTAATTACAAATGACTTGTTTTAGGCCCCTCTGCCGGGATGGTAATGGAGGATTTGAGGAGCGAGGGGGAGTTCTGTGACTTGGGGTGGTGGGGTCGCTGTTGCTTCACAACTCAGTTATCCTCAGCTTACCCTGCTTACCTTTTGCCCTGCTTACATCCGGCTGCTTCAGAGCCCGATCCTCTGCCCCACCAGCTTAGCCGCCTGTAAATGACAGCACGGCTTTAACGCCACTTAGCAAAGTCTTTTTGGTGCCTCCCCTTGCATTCCCTTGCAGGCCCGGGACACACACACAGTGCCTGATGGGATTCAAGATGGCGCTGCCGGAATCTGAGGGACCCAGAAGGTGAATGCCCTGGCGAGGTTTGGCCAAATATAAAAATGGGGGGGGGGGGGGGGGGTTAGGCAGTAGTCCGGTTAGGTTTAAGGGAAGTTTTCACAATGTTCCTCTTTAAGCGCCAACTTAGAGGTATTGGGCACTGCTGGACTTACTCTCTTAAGCCCCCTTAAACAGGACCAACACCCATTTAACAAAATGTGGGTGTTGGTCCGCTCGGGGGGGCACCCCCCGACTGAGCACTGGTAAAGCTTATAACTGTTATCTGACACCTCACTCCCTCTGAGGAAACACGGCCGTGTGGATTGGCTGGCCGCAGTCACGGAGGATGAGGGGATTGCATTTCCCCGAGGGAATAAGGTGTCCGTTAAGATTTACAGGCTTTACCGGCACTCAATCGGGGGGACCCCGGCAATTGGGGTGCACGCACTCAGCGATCCAACCGCCCGCATTTTGTTAAATGGGTTTTGTTCCGGTTTAAGGTTACTCAAGCTGGATTTTCCCCCTGGGCTGCCACAGCCATCCTCTGGTCTCTTCCCTTGGCACTTAGCTGGCATTAGCTTTCTTGTCTTTCTCTCTGCTGTTTCCAAGATCCCCTGCAACATTAACAGATGGATAAACTTCCAGAACCAAGATCTATGGCACAACTCCCCTTAAATATCCTTACTTGAATCAACTTTATAACAGCTTATCTCTTAGTCCCAAGCATATGTGGTGCATGTTCTGGTCACATGCTAAGTGAGACTCGGGGCACCTGATTCATTGGTTCCATCTGGTTCTAACTTGTACGTATGCCACTGGTTGGTAACCCCTACATCCGGTTCCGCCTCCCGGCTTCTAAATCGTTACCCGCCGCTGGAAGGGGCCTTTTATAGTGGTAGAGTGAGATGATGTCATCTAATTTGCCCTATAAAAGGCCCCTCACCCACCATGTGGGGCAGGGAACAGGCTTTCTCTGCTGCATTGAAGACCAGAGTGGGATCGGATGTTTCCCAGAGGTGACTGGCTTTCTTTTTTCACCGCAAATTGGAAACGCCAAGCAGTGTAGATTCAAAGTGATGGCATTTGAAGAGTTAAGAAAGGCTTTGCTTGTCAGACTGGTTATTCTGTCTTCCAAAAATCTTTAATAAAGCAAACTTAAAAAAACAGTTGAATGATCGATGAAACAAACATTAGTGCAAGTGTGGCTAGGACACGTTTCTAGACTGACACAAATAAATTTAGACAGAGGTGTGAGCCTGGGGCGTACTAGGGCCCAGAAGGTTAGGGGTGTCACAAAATCGAAAACTCGGTTTGATCGAATGATCTGTGACGCTTTCCCAATCATACAATGGATACAATCAATCTTACAGTTTATGGGTTAGTACACATTTACGAGCGTTCATACAGGGTCGTTTTTTGAGCTCCAAGTAAACCATGTGAGAAGTTTTCTAATTGCCAGAAAGGTAGGCCCGTGCTTAGTTGGAAATTTTTTATTAAAAATATAAAGACAAAAATACAAATAATAAAAAAAGACAATATACAAACATGTGCAGAAACAGTCAGAAAATAAAGAGAATCTTATATCTTATACAAAGTCTTTGAGTTCCGAGGGTTGAAAGAGCAGTTGGGTCAGACCCACTGCAATCACGGATTGCACCCTCTGTATTATGTGACCCAGAAAACTGTTTCTTCCCCTGGATTATGCTAGATTCCAAGGGGCTGGAAGATAGATGCCCCCCCCCCCCGGGTGCTTACTGGGGACAACCTGATATTTTATTAGGATTTAGCCTGGGGGACAAAATTAACCTTTTATAATTTGAGCCCTAACTTGGGCTGGTAAGGTCCCGCTTAGTAAATATCGGGTTCATAATTTCCCTCAGGATGTAAGCTTTCTAAATAGACATGGCTGGCATGTCCTGGTCAGGAGTAAGGGGGTTCCCGTGTCCACATTGAGACCAATCTAAAATATGGGGAGCCAATGTGACCGTCAGACTTGGATAAATCTTATGGTGGTGTCTGCAGGACGCAGAATAACCCTTATTCAAGTTATGGGACACAATATTTGTAGTTACCCTTTTAGTAACTCTACTCCAAGCTGCGCTCCCCTTATCTTTCCTTATCAATGGCTGTAACTGTTTCTGGAAGGGCAAGGTATTTATGGCTCCGTGCTCAGGAAATCTCTGAAGAATCATCTTTATTCTCTAATAGGATGCTTGTAGGAATGCTGGGGATGAGGCAGAGGGGGAATCATGACATAAATTAGGACAGTGAATGTCACAAGGGGGGCCTCATGATTTATGCTCCTGCCTTATTCATCATATTTGTGCTCACTTGGCATTATTAAGTGAAAGGAAGCGCCATCCATCTCTGATGTTTCAGTCTTTAGTTTCATCCAATGGAGTTAAGGTGGACCGAAACCCAGGATTTTGACTATCCTGGGTTTTGGTCCACTTCGGTGGGGCACCCCGATCGGGGGTGCCCCGCTGTCTGAAACCCCCCCGAAAGCCCAGAAACACTCACCTCACCACGCTCCCACGTGACCGCTCCAGCCAATCACAGCGCTCAGAGCCGCTGTGGTATGCCCGTCCAAGGCGGCTTGGACGCGCATAGCAGCTCAGCGGTTCTGAGCGCTGGAGGCCGCGTCTCGCGCTTCCCTCTAACAGGGAGCGCGCCTGCACCGGCCATTCACAAATGGCCGGCGCGGGTGCGCGCCCTGCTAGAGGGAAGCGCGAGACATGGCCGCAGCTCGCGCATGTGCCGATGGAACGGGGCTGAGGTAAGGTTTGTGGGCCTCCTGGGGGGTTTCACCCCGTGGGACATCCCGATTTCGGATGCCCCGCGGGGAGGGATCTGATCGGTCCGGTAATCTTATAGATTCCTGGGCCGATCCCCCCTGGGTGTTGGTCCACTTTAAGGCAGAACAAGGTTTACTGTATAAGTGTTAACAGGACCCCAAGTCTGACCAGGGCCCCGTCACATTTAGTTGCACCACTGGTGTGAGCTTTTTTTTAACGTTTATGGTTTTTATTGCAGTCCAGAAGCCAGCAAACAGCAGCGCTCAGATAGTGGCGGGATCACTAGCTGCTGCGGTGTTACTGCTCATCCTTATCCTGGTGGTCGTATGGAGAATCCGCCTTTCACGGTGCGTACTGTATAATTGTGTTGCAAAGTGTTGGGTGCGGCTGAGTCATTCATAGATAGACATTGTGGGGGAATAACCTGCTTTATGTAGAAATGTATCTCAACGTGGAGGATTATATACAGAAAGGAGCAACAAGAACACTGTAATACGGGAAATACAACACCCCCGACGCAAAAAGGTTACACACAAGTATTAGTAAACAGTGCCATCTAGTGTCATTTATAAGAACTGTAGTCCCTCCAGCATAAAATACAGCATAATATACAATACACATAATAAGCTGAACCTGTTGTAAAGGTGTCTATTCTTTTCACTCTTAAGTGTTAATGAACAGTGATGCATCAGTTGAACAGGCTTCTGTGTCAAATTACCCTAAACTGGACCAAAACTGGAGTCAATGCCGACCCTCCGAGCCTATTAAGATTCGATCCAACCCTTTATTCAAATGCAGTACAAATGCACGCAGGAAGCAGGGGATGCTTGTGCTTCATTTCTATAGACCACTGATTGGTAAGTGCAGGAGTGATGGCGTGGGGCATTCCAGATTGTGATGCCCTGTAGGACTCTTGAACCCCTAGTCGCCATAGTAAGATTTGGGGATGTAAGGGTTCTGTAAGGGGACTATATGTACCCCCCCCCCCCCCCCCAAACAATACCCTATTTTTAAAACTGCATCCTTCATCATATGCAAAACTAATTTCTGTAATTTAATTTACCCTTTAGGTGCGTGAGTTGGAGGGAGGTGGTGGGGGCCCCCATGGTGCCGCAGGGAATCCTTGCGCATGATGGTCGCACCTGTGGTCTGAAGCTGCAGGGTCCTACTGGTCCTCAATGGGATTGAGCAGAGCTTGGCTCCCCGGCTGGGTTCCCTCAGTTCCTCCAAGTCTGGGATGCCCCTTTGGGGTGTTTGGCCTGTGGTGGGTAGCCTTGCCCTGTGGAATTTGCTCCAGCAGGCAGATCCCTCCCATCTCTTCCACTGTTCTACATTGTGACCGGTGAGTGTGAAGGAGGTTGGAGGACTTACCCTATAGTGAGTGGAGTTGTCTTATGTTTGGCAGAAAGGAGTAGTTAGTCTTTAACCAGAGAGAAGGAGGTGGGGTTCCACTTAATAGGAAAGCAGAATGAGAGGAGATAGTCTTTAAGCTAGAGGAAAGATGGTGGAGTTTAGCCCTTAGCTATATAAAATGGGTGGAGCCTCCCTTTATACCAGGGGTATAGTGGGTGGAGATAATAGGTCACTGGGTAGGTCAATAAAAGCTGGGTTTTGCACCAGTTCAGCATTAGTGGGAACACCATGCACAACACAGGACACTGGATACTGCTTCGGAGCACAAGGGTCTCAGGATGCCTGGAGAGGACCCTGTTGGGAGAGAGACAACCCACAGGGGTGCCTGAGGCGTGGAGCTAAACGGAGAAGAAGCCACCTACTGTCATGAGTGTGTGAGGCCAAAGAGAGTTGCCTGGACTCTGGTAGGGTGTGGCTGCCCCATTGAAAACCCTTAAGCCCCAGGGAAGTACTGTATAGTATCCAGTTGGACACGTTGCCTCTGGGCATTCGCTATCTGCTATGAAACTTGAGTTTTACTAAATGACCAATATCCCTAAGGTGGAGAGACTCTCCCTTAGTGTGTGATACCCTTTGTGATTCCCTGCCTTAGATTACCAAGAGCGAGTGGTCCCATCAAAGTGGGGTGGAGTAGGCCCCAATACCACTGTGATTTACTGTGAAGTGAGAACAAGCCGTTAACTGGATAACTGGACAGCTATAACCCGCCCCCTGCACTTTTTCCCCTATGCTTCTGAGGCAAGATGGCGGCGCCCGTATCCTAGAGTCCTGAACAGAGTTGCAGCCCAGTGGGGAAAAGCATAATAAGTAATTGACTAAAACATAAAATATATTTTATTTTAGATGCTGGGGAATAGTTTTTGAAGAATTTTTGCTTTTCATTAAATGATCCTGAAGGTCCAGTTTAAGTCAAAGTTGAGTGGTGTGTAAGTTTATCGGCTGACCGTGACATGTGCCTGTTGGATTCAAAAGTGAACTAAATGACCAATATCCCTAAGGTGGAAAGACTCTCCCTTAATGTGTGTTACCCTGGGTGATTCCCTGCCTTACATTACTAAGAGTGAGTGGTCCCATCAAAGTGGGGGTGGAGTAGGCCCCAACACCACTGGGATTTACTGTGAAGTGAGAGCAGGGAGTTAACAGCATATGATTTGGATAATAACTGAATGCTTTGGAATTGTGCTGAGATCTATTCTTTGGAAGTTACAGATCTCTTCTGTGAATGTGATATGAGCTGTCTTTATTGCCGCTGAGTTAATAGTTAAAAGTGGAGCTACCTTGGTTAATCCGGACCTTCACCCTGAATAAGAGCCTATCTTGTATGTTTCCCCCCTGTACATACATCCGGACCCTCACCCTGAATAAGAGCCTATCTTGTATGTTTCCCCCCTGTACATACATCCGGACCCTCACCCTGAATAAGAGCCTATCTTGTATGTTTCCCCCCTGTACATACATCCGGACCCTCACCCTGAATAAGAACCTATCTTGTACGTTTTCCCCTGTATATACAGATTGCCCACATTAATCTGGACCTTCAAACTGAATAAGAGCCTATCTTGTATGTTCCCATCCGCCCTGTACATACAGATTGCCCACATTAATCCAGACCTTCACCCTGAGTAAGAGCCTATCTTATATGTTCCCCCCGTGATATATTTCGGTGGATTACAATTTAAAGCTGACCTTTATTACCACTGCAGTGTAACACTAATGTTACCTAAGTAGTGCCCTGCACCTGCTGTGGGAAGGCCTTGGTTTTGCCTATGGTTTTGCCATATACTCACCTCGGGATTCAACTCCATGGCACATGTGCGGGCCCTCGCCCATATAGTTTTTACTAGGAATTAGTGGGCTCATCTTTTTAGCGGTAGCCTACCACGTGCATTAATTTAACTCTTCTCTAACCCAACTTCCACATCATTTTGCTGATCCATAGTCAGGCAATGTCCACCTAACCCTTTTCTTTCAAAAAGCACTAAATCAGCTTGTGGCCCATACAGCTCGTATAGTCTCTTACCTTTTCCTATTATGGCTGGACCATGGTACAAAGCACTTATTAGCTTTTGCATTCCTACCAACTGTTTGGGTGGGAAAGAGGGACATTTGTTGAATTTGGCCACACCCCCTCCTTGAGGGATGGATGAAGTCACGTCTCTCATTGAGGGATGGATGAAGCCACGTCTCTCATTGAGGGATAGATGAAGCCACGCTCTCTCATTGAGGGATAGATGAAGCCACACTCTCTCATTGAGGGATAGATGAAGCCACACTCTCTCATTGAGGGATAGATGAAGCCACGCCCCCTCATTGAGGGATAGATGAAGCCACACTCTCTCATTGAGGGATAGATGAAGCCACGCTCTCTCATTGAGGGATAGATGAAGCCACGCCCCTCATTGAGGGATAGATGAAGACACGCCCCCTCATTGAGGGATAGATGAAGCCACACTCTCTCATTGAGGGATAGATGAAGCCACGCTCTCTCATTGAGGGATAGATGAAGCCACATCTCTCATTGAGGGATAGATGAAGCCACACTCTCTCATTGAGGGATAGATGAAGCCACGCTCTCTCATTGAGGGGTAGATGAAGCCACACTCTCTCATTGAGGGATAGATGAAGCCACGCTCTCTCATTGAGGGATAGATGAAGCCACGCCCCCTCATTGAGGGATAGATGAAGCCACGCTCTCTCATTGAGGGATAGATGAAGCCACGCTCTCTCATTGAGGGATAGATGAAGCCACGTCTCTCATTGAGGGATAGATGAAGCCAAGCTCTCTCATTGAGGGGTAGATGAAGCCACGCTCTCTCATTGAGGGATAGATAAAGCCACACTCTCTCATTGAGGGATGGATGAAGCCACGCTCTCTCATTGAGGGATAGATGAAGCCACGCCCCCTCATTGAGGGATAGATGAAGCCACACTCTCTCATTGAGGGATAGATGAAGCCACGTTCTCTCATTGAGGGATAGATGAAGCCACGTCTCTCATTGAGGGATAGATGAAGCCACGCTCTCTCATTGAGGGGTAGATGAAGCCACGCTCTCTCATTGAGGGATAGATGAAGCCACACTCTCTCATTGAGGGATGGATGAAGCCACGCTCTCTCATTGAGGGATAGATGAAGCCACGCCCCCTCATTGAGGGATAGATGAAGCCACACTCTCTCATTGAGGGATAGATGAAGCCACGCTCTCTCATTAAGGGATAGATGAAGCCACGCCCCCTCATTGAGGGATAGATGAAGCCACGCTCTCTCATTGAGGGGTAGATGAAGCCACGCTCTCTAATTAAGGGATAGATGAAGCCACGCTCTCTCATTGAGGGATAGATGAAGCCACGCCCCCTCATTGAGGGATAGATGAAGCCACACTCTCTCATTGAGGGATAGATGAAGCCACGCTCTCTCATTGAGGGATAGATGAAGCCACGTCTCTCATTGAGGGATAGATGAAGCCACGCTCTCTCATTGAGGGGTAGATGAAGCCATGCTCTCTCATTGAGGGATAGATAAAGCCACACTCTCTCATTGAGGGATGGATGAAGCCACGCTCTCTCATTGAGGGATAGATGGAGCCACACCCCCTCATTGAGGGATAGATGAAGCCACACTCTCTCATTGAGGGATAAATGAAGCCACGCTCTCTCATTGAGGGATAGATGAAGCCACGCTCTCTCATTGAGGGATAGATGAAGCCACGTCTCTCATTGAGGGATAGATGAAGCCACGCTCTCTCATTGAGGGGTAGATGAAGCCACGCTCTCTCATTGAGGGATAGATGAAGCCACGCTCTCTCATTGAGGGATGGATGAAGCCACGCTCTCTCATTGAGGGATAGATGAAGCCACGCCCCCTCATTGAGGGATAGATGAAGCCACACTCTCTCATTGAGGGATAGATGAAGCCACGCTCTCTCATTGAGGGATATATGAAGCCACGCCCGCTCATTGAGGGATAGATTAAGCCACACTCTCACATTGAGGGATAGATGAAGCCACGCTCTCTCATTGAGGGATAGATGAAGCCACACTCTCTCATTGAGGGATAGATGAAGCCACGCTCTCTCATTGAGGGATAGATGAAGCCACGCTCTCTCATTGAGGGATAGATGAAGCCACGCTCTCTCATTGAGGGATAGATGAAGCCACGCCCCCTCATTGAGGGATAGATGAAGCCACACTCTCTCATTGAGGGATAGATGAAGCCACACTCTCTCATTGAGGGATAGATGAAGTCACACCCCCTCATTGAGGGATGGATGAAGCCACACTCTCTCATTGAGGGATAGATGAAGCCACACTCTCTCATTGAGGGATAGATGAAGCCACGCCCCCTCATTGAGGGATAGATGAAGCCACGCCCCTTCATTGAGGGATAGATGAAGCCACACTTTCTCATTGAGGGATAGATGAAGCCACGCCCCCTCATTGAGGGATAGATGAAGCCACACTCTCTCATTGAGGGATAGATGAAGCCACGCCCCCTCATTGAGGGATAGATGAAGCCACGCCCCTTCATTGAGGGATAGATGAAGCCACACTTTCTCATTGAGGGATAGATGAAGCCACGCCCCCTCATTGAGGGATAGATGAAGCCACACTCTCTCATTGAGGGATAGAGGAAGCCACGTCTCTCATTGAGGGATAGATGAAGCCACACTCTCTCATTGAGGGATAGATGAAGCCACACTCTCTCATTGAGGGATAGATGAAGCCACGCTCTCTCATTGAGAGATAGATGAAGCCACACTCTCTCATTGAGGGATGGATGAAGCCACACTCTCTCATTGAGGGATGGATGAAGCCACACTCTCTCATTGAGGGATAGATGAAGCCACGCCCCCTAATTGAGGGATAGATGAAGCCACACTCTCTCATTGAGGGATGGATGAAGCCACACTCTCTCATTGAGGGATAGATGAAGCCACACTCTCTCATTGAGGGATAGATGAAGCCACACCCCCTCATTGAGGGATAGATGAAGCCACACTCTCTCATTGAGGGATGGATGAAGCCACACTCTCTCATTGAGGGATAGATGAAGCCACGCCCCTTCATTGAGGGATAGATGAAGCCACACTCTCTCATTGAGGGATAGATGAAGCCACACTCTCTCATTGAGGGATAGATGAAGCCACACTCTCTCATTGAGGGATAGATGAAGCCACGCTCTCTCATTGAGGGATAGAGGAAGCCACGCTCTCTCATTGAGGGATGGATGAAGCCACGCTCTCTCATTGAGGGAAAGATGAAGCCACGCCCCCTCATTGAGGGATAGATGAAGCCACGCTCTCTCATTGAGGGATAGATGAAGCCACGCCCCTTCATTGAGGGATGGATGAAGCCACACTCTCTCATTGAGGGATAGATGAAGCCACACTCTCTCATTGAGGGATAGATAAAGCCACACTCTCTCATTGAGGGATGGATGAAGCCACACTCTCTCATTGAGGGATAGATGAAGCCACGCTCTCTCATTGAGGGATAGATGAAGCCACGCTCTCTCATTGAGGGATAGATGAAGCCACGCCCCCTCATTGAGGGATAGATGAAGCCACACTCTCTCATTGAGGGATAGATGAAGCCACGCTCTCTCATTGAGGGATAGATGAAGCCACGCTCTCTCATTGAGGGATAGATGAAGCCACGCCCCCTCATTGAGGGATAGATGAAGCCACACTCTCTCATTGAGGGATAGATGAAGCCACGCTCTCTCATTGAGGGATAGATGAAGCCACGCTCTCTCATTGAGGGATGGATGAAGCCACACTCTTTCATTGAGGGATAGATGAAGCCACACTCTCTCATTGAGGGATAGATGAAGCCACACTCTCTCATTGAGGGATAGATGAAGCCACACTCTCTCATTGAGGGATAGATGAAGCCACACTCTCTCATTGAGGGATAGATGAAGCCACACTCTCTCATTGAGGGATGGATGAAGCCACACTCTCTCATTGAGGGATAGATGAAGCCACACTCTCTCATTGAGGGATAGATGAAGCCACGCTCTCTCATTGAGGGATAGATGAAGCCACGCCCCCTCATTGAGGGATAGATGAAGCCACAGTCTCTCATTGAGGGATAGATGAAGCCACGCTCTTTCATTGAGGGATGGATGAAGCCACGCTCTCTCATTGAGGGATAGATGAAGCCACACTCTCTCATTGAGGGATAGATGAAGCCACGCTCTCTCATTGAGGGATGGATGAAGCCACACTCTCTCATTGAGGGATAGATGAAGCCACACTCTCTCATTGAGGGATAGATGAAGCCACGCTCTCTCATTGAGGGATAGATGAAGCCACACCCCCTCATTGAGGGATAGATGAAGCCACACTCTCTCATTGAGGGATAGATGAAGCCATGCCCCCTCATTGAGGGATAGATGAAGCCACACTCTCTCATTGAGGGATAGATGAAGCCACGCTCTTTCATTGAGGGATAGAGGAAGCCACGTCTCTCATTGAGGGATGGATGAAGCCACACTCTCTCATTGAGGGATAGATGAAGCCACACTCTCTCATTGAGGGATAGATGAAGCCACACTCTCTCATTGAGGGATGGATGAAGCCACGCCCCTCATTGAGGGATGGATGAAGCCACGCCCCCTCGTTGGGGGATGGATGAAGCCACGCCCCTCCTTGAGGGATGGATGAAGCCACGCCCCCTCATTGAGGGATGGATGAAGCCACGCCCCCTCATTGAGGGGTGGATGAAGCCACGCCCCCTCCTTGAGGGGTGGATGAAGTCACGCCCCTTCATTGAGGGATAGATGAAGCCACACTTTCTCATTGAGGGATAGATGAAGCCACGCCCCCTCATTGAGGGATAGATGAAGCCACACTCTCTCATTGAGGGATAGAGGAAGCCACGTCTCTCATTGAGGGATAGATGAAGCCACACTCTCTCATTGAGGGATAGATGAAGCCACACTCTCTCATTGAGGGATAGATGAAGCCACGCTCTCTCATTGAGAGATAGATGAAGCCACACTCTCTCATTGAGGGATGGATGAAGCCACACTCTCTCATTGAGGGATGGATGAAGCCACACTCTCTCATTGAGGGATAGATGAAGCCACGCCCCCTAATTGAGGGATAGATGAAGCCACACTCTCTCATTGAGGGATGGATGAAGCCACACTCTCTCATTGAGGGATAGATGAAGCCACACTCTCTCATTGAGGGATAGATGAAGCCACACCCCCTCATTGAGGGATAGATGAAGCCACACTCTCTCATTGAGGGATGGATGAAGCCACACTCTCTCATTGAGGGATAGATGAAGCCACGCCCCTTCATTGAGGGATAGATGAAGCCACACTCTCTCATTGAGGGATAGATGAAGCCACACTCTCTCATTGAGGGATAGATGAAGCCACACTCTCTCATTGAGGGATAGATGAAGCCACGCTCTCTCATTGAGGGATAGAGGAAGCCACGCTCTCTCATTGAGGGATGGATGAAGCCACGCTCTCTCATTGAGGGATAGATGAAGCCACGCCCCCTCATTGAGGGATAGATGAAGCCACGCTCTCTCATTGAGGGATAGATGAAGCCACGCCCCTTCATTGAGGGATAGATGAAGCCACACTCTCTCATTGAGGGATAGATGAAGCCACACTCTCTCATTGAGGGATAGATAAAGCCACACTCTCTCATTGAGGGATGGATGAAGCCACACTCTCTCATTGAGGGATAGATGAAGCCACGCTCTCTCATTGAGGGATAGATGAAGCCACGCTCTCTCATTGAGGGATAGATGAAGCCACGCCCCCTCATTGAGGGATAGATGAAGCCACACTCTCTCATTGAGGGATAGATGAAGCCACGCTCTCTCATTGAGGGATAGATGAAGCCACGCTCTCTCATTGAGGGATAGATGAAGCCACGCCCCCTCATTGAGGGATAGATGAAGCCACACTCTCTCATTGAGGGATAGATGAAGCCACGCTCTCTCATTGAGGGATAGATGAAGCCACGCTCTCTCATTGAGGGATGGATGAAGCCACACTCTCTCATTGAGGGATAGATGAAGCCACACTCTCTCATTGAGGGATAGATGAAGCCACACTCTCTCATTGAGGGATAGATGAAGCCACACTCTCTCATTGAGGGATAGATGAAGCCACACTCTCTCATTGAGGGATAGATGAAGCCACACTCTCTCATTGAGGGATGGATGAAGCCACACTCTCTCATTGAGGGATAGATGAAGCCACACTCTCTCATTGAGGGATAGATGAAGCCACGCTCTCTCATTGAGGGATAGATGAAGCCACGCCCCCTCATTGAGGGATAGATGAAGCCACAGTCTCTCATTGAGGGATAGATGAAGCCACGCTCTTTCATTGAGGGATAGATGAAGCCACACTCTCTCATTGAGGGATAGATGAAGCCACACTCTCTCATTGAGGGATAGATGAAGCCACACTCTCTCATTGAGGGATGGATGAAGCCACACTCTCTCATTGAGGGATAGATGAAGCCACACTCTCTCATTGAGGGATAGATGAAGCCACGCTCTCTCATTGAGGGATAGATGAAGCCACGCCCCCTCATTGAGGGATAGATGAAGCCACAGTCTCTCATTGAGGGATAGATGAAGCCACGCTCTTTCATTGAGGGATGGATGAAGCCACGCTCTCTCATTGAGGGATAGATGAAGCCACACTCTCTCATTGAGGGATAGATGAAGCCACGCTCTCTCATTGAGGGATGGATGAAGCCACACTCTCTCATTGAGGGATAGATGAAGCCACACTCTCTCATTGAGGGATAGATGAAGCCACGCTCTCTCATTGAGGGATAGATGAAGCCACGCCCCCTCATTGAGGGATAGATGAAGCCACACTCTCTCATTGAGGGATAGATGAAGCCATGCCCCCTCATTGAGGGATAGATGAAGCCACACTCTCTCATTGAGGGATAGATGAAGCCACGCTCTTTCATTGAGGGATAGAGGAAGCCACGTCTCTCATTGAGGGATGGATGAAGCCACACTCTCTCATTGAGGGATAGATGAAGCCACACTCTCTCATTGAGGGATAGATGAAGCCACACTCTCTCATTGAGGGATGGATGAAGCCACGCCCCTCATTGAGGGATGGATGAAGCCACGCCCCCTCGTTGGGGGATGGATGAAGCCACGCCCCTCCTTGAGGGATGGATGAAGCCACGCCCCCTCATTGAGGGATGGATGAAGCCACGCCCCCTCATTGAGGGGTGGATGAAGCCACGCCCCCTCCTTGAGGGGTGGATGAAGCCACGCCCCCTCATCGAGGGATGGATGAAGCTACACTCTCTCATTGAGGGATGGATAGGAGATACATTGTAACAGTTAAAACAATAGAAACACTTTGAACAGGAAAATGAATCATTTATTGCTGCAGATCTGCATGTTACACCTCAAAGAGGGACAAATGAGAACAAAGAGGGACAGGGGGACAGGGACTCAAAAGAAGGCCAGTCCCTCCACATCAGGGACACTTGGGAGGGATGCTTTTGTGTCATCCCCATTCTCCTTCTAGATTGTAGCAGGCCCCTCATTCCTTACCCATGTTGTTGCTATGCCATTTATTACTCTGCCAGTACAGGAAGCCTCTGATTGTAAAGCTCTGCGCAATATGTTGTTGCTGTATAAAATACAATAATTGTTCTTATTCTTATTATCATTCTCCACAGCAAACCGAGCCGCTCCTCTGACATGCTGCTGAAAGCTCAGGCTCCGGCGGGTAGGTGGAAATATCGGCTACTCTTGTAAGACTGCAGGAGGTGGATGGGGACTGTTAAAGGGTTAGGATCAAGCTTTAATGTTAGTGTGAAGGAAGAAGATTTTGCAGCTCACTTAGAATGATGTTCTGCACAGAGGGGCGCTGAGTCCCAGAGTAATCACAGGTCAAAAGAGGAAGTCCAGCAAAGTTTCCTCAATAAGAGCCTATCTTTTATGTTTCCCTCACCCTGTACATACAGATTGCCCACATTAATCCGGACCTTCACCCTGAATAAGAGCCTATCTTGTATGTTTCCCCCCTGTACATTCAGATTGCCCACATTAATCCGGACCTTCACCCTGAATAAGAGCCTATCTTATATGTTTCCCACACCCTGTACATACAGATTGCCCACATTAATCCGGACCTTCACCCTGAATAAGAGCCTATCTTATATGTTTCCCCCCTGTACATACAGATTGCCCACATTAATCCGGACCTTCACCATGATTTATTGACCCTTAAAAAAAAGATTCCCCAGCATCTAAAGTTAATATATTTTACGTTTTTAGTTGCTTACTTATTATTCTTTTCCCCACTGGGCTGCAACTCTGTTCAGGACTTTAGGATACGGGCGCCGCCATCTTGACTCAGAAGCATCACACTTACTGAGGAGAGAAGAGTGGGATAAGGTACAGGGGGGCGGATTATAGCTGTGCTTTGCTCAGACAGAGCAGAGCTGGTATCAGAAAAGGTCAGCAATCCCAGAATGCAGAGTGACACAGTCAGAAGACACTTCCTGTTTGCAGGCTGCCTGATGGTCCATGAGCCGCCATCTTGGATGTTTAAAGGCTCATAACATGCAGTAAATGCAGGTAGGATGATTTTTAATGTGGGCAATCTGTATGTACAGGGTGTGGGAAGCATATAAGATAGGCTCTTATTCAGGGTGAAGGTCCGGATTAATGTGAGCAATCTGTATGTACAGGGTGGAGGAAACATATAAGATAGGCTCTCATTCAGGGTGAAGGACCGCTTTAATCCTGAATAAGAGCCTATCTTGTATGTTTCCCCCCTGTGCATACAGATTTTCCACATTAATCCAGACCCTTACTCTGAATAAGAGCCTATCTTTGATGTTTCCCCTACCCTGAACATACAGATTGCCCACATTAATCCAGACTGTCACCCTGGATAGGAGGCTATCTTGGATGTTTCCCACACCCTGTACATACAGATTGCCCACATTAATCCGGACCCTCACCATGCATAAGAGCCTATCTTGTATGTTCCCCCCGTACATACAGATTGCCCACATAAATCCGGACATTCACCCTGAATTGGAGCCTATCTTGTATGTTTTCCTCCATACATACAGATTGCCCACATTAAAATCATTCTACCTGCACCTAGTGCATTTTCGGAGCATTTTTACATAGAAGGTGGCGGCCCGTGGAGTCTCGGGCTGCCTGCAGACAGCAAGTGTCTTCTGACTGTGCCGCTCTGCATTCTGGGATTGCTGTCCTTTTCCTGACCCCAGCTCTGCTATGTCTGTGCAAAGCACAGATATAACCCCGCCCCCTGTACTTTATCCCGCTCTCCTCTCCTCAGTATGTGATGCTTCTGAGGCAAGATGGCGGTGCCCGTATCCTAGAGTCCAGAACAGAGTTGCAGCCCAGTGGGGGAAAGAATAATATGTAAGTGACATAGTTACATAGTTAATGCCGTTGAAAAAAGACATATGTCCAACCAAGGGTGTTGGGGTAGGGGAAGTTATTTTTTATTTTATAGGGGAAGATAATTATTTTATTTTTAGTTTTTTACTGATAACCGCCAATAGTAACTGTTAATGTTATTTTCTTCTAAATAAGCATCTAATCCTTTTTTGAAGCTGTCAGCGGTTGATGCTGTAACAAGCTTCTGTGGGAGGATATTCCATAGATTTATAGTTCTTATGGTAAAAAACGATTGTTGCCTCCGGAGACTAAATTTCTTTTTTTCCAATCGAAGGCAGTGCCCCCCTTGTCCTTAGAGAGGATTTTACCTGAAATAGTGTCCCCCATATTTTTTGTATTGGCCATTTATATATTTATACCAGTTAATCATGTCCCCCCTCAGTCGTCTCCTCTCAAGACTAAACAGATTTAATTCTCGTAATATAAGCTCCTTCATTCCTCTTATCAGTTTGGTGGCTCCTCTGCTCCCTTTCTATAGTCAGAGCGTCCTTTCTATGAATGGCTGCCCAGAACTGGACGGCGTATTCCAGGTGAGGGCGCACCAGTGCCTTGTAAAGAGGCAAAATTACTCACCTATCCCGGGATTCCAGGCCTCTATTAATGCATGATAATATCTTGGTGGCCCTGGAAGCAAGCCATATAAAATAATATTTAATGATAAAAACATTAAATGAGCCCAGGAATCTAAACTTATATTGTTAACCCCCCTCCCCCCCCCCTTGGGAACTAGAAATGGAGAAGGCCCCCCCCCCACAACAGCTATCCTGCCTGGAGCCCCATTTGGTTAAGAATTCGCCAAAATTTACCTTGGCCTTTGCGGGGGCGTAAATAGCTTTGGTATTTCTTCCAGGAAAGAAGAAGAGAGATATCCCTGTTGATGGGTTGTTGAATGTTGTGAAAAGTTTTCGGATAAAGGAATTGGAGGACACTGAGGATGACGAGGAGAATTCTAACATTTTACCAGTCGGACGTTACCTGGAATACAAGGTAGGTTGTAACTGACAAGTACTGTACATCAGGTGACAGATCAGAGGGGACTCCTGGAAGCAGGGGCGGGCTCTCACACACACACAAACGCACACACATACATGCTTACTGGCACTTACTGGCTGTTGGGCGCTGGTCGGAGGGCGTCAATGGGCGGCATCCATTGTTTTCATTGGACGCCGGCCATATGGGGCACGCCCACCGACCAGCGCACAACAACCAGGAAGTGCCGGAAAGCATGTGTGTTTGTGTGCGTGAGAACGGCGGCGGCGGTGGCAGCGGCAGGAACAGCAGGGCCAGGCAGGCCAGCCCTCCAACCATCAGGAACCAGCGGTAAGCATGAGTATGGGTGTGTGAGTGGCGCGGCGGGGTGGGGCGGGGGAATAGGAAGTGAGGGATGCTCCACTGGCTATACCGAGGGATGCCCCTATGTGGCTGTAATGAGGGATGCCCCTATGTGGCTGTACCGAGGGATGCCCCTATGTGGCTGTACCGAGGGATGCCCCTATGTGGCTGTAGCGAGGGATGCCCCTATGTGGCTGTACCGAGGGATGCCTCTATGTGGCTGTACCGAGGGATGCCCCTATGTGGCTGTACCGAGGGATGCCCCTATGTGGCTGTACCGAGGGATGCCCCTATGTGGCTGTACCGAGGGATGCCCCTATGTGGCTGTACCGAGGGATGCCCCTATGTGGCTGTACCGAGGGATGCCCCTATGTGGCTGTACCGAGGGATGCCCCTATGTGGCTGTACCGAGGGATGCCCCTATGTGGCTGTACCGAGGGATGCCCCTATGTGGCTGTACCAAGGGATGCCCCTATGTGGCTGTACCGAGGGATGCCCCTATGTGGCTGTACCAAGGGATGCCCCTATGTGGCTGTACCAAGGGATGCCCCTATGTGGCTGTACCGAGGGATGCCGCCACTGGCTGTACTGAGGGATGCCCCTATGTGGCTGTACCGAGGGATGCCCCTATGTGGCTGTACCGAGGGATGCCCCTATGTGGCTGTACCGAGGGATGCCCCTATGTGGCTGTACCGAGGGATGCCCCTATGTGGCTGTACCGAGGGATGCCCCTATGTGGCTGTACCGAGGGATGCCCCTATGTGGCTGTACCGAGGGATGCCCCTATGTGGCTGTACCGAGGGATGCCCCTATGTGGCTGTACCGAGGGATGCCCCTATGTGGCTGTACCAAGGGATGCCCCTATGTGGCTGTACCGAGGGATGCCGCCACTGGCTGTACTGAGGGATGCCCCTATGTGGCTGTACCGAGGGATGCCCCTATGTGGCTGTACCGAGGGATGCCCCTATGTGGCTGTACCGAGGGATGCCCCTATGTGGCTGTACCGAGGGATGCCCCTATGTGGCTGTACCAAGGGATGCCCCTATGTGGCTGTACCGAGGGATGCCGCCACTGGCTGTACTGAGGGATGCCCCTATGTGGCTGTACTCACTCGCTTTAATGAGGGATACCGATCACTGTCTGTAATGGGGGGATTTTAGCTCAACATTTGGTTCAGAATAGTTTCTTTCTTATTTTTGTCCTTTAAAACCTGGGTGGGTCTTATGGCACAAAAATACAGTATATATATATATATATATATATATATATATATATATATAATCTCAGCGACTCCACACCAACACAGCGACATACTCAACAAAAAAACAGACACACACAGCATCGGCGCTCTGAATCTGGCCGCTGTAGCATAGAGCGCCAGACGCTGTGTGATTAAAGTCTGTTTTTGAACACATATCCACCAGTAACAAAACAAAAAAAACACATTGTTATAACACTGTGACATTAACACTTCAGTGCCAGACCTGTAATGACAATTCTGCATAAAAATATAAAAATTCAAAAAATTGCATAAAAGTTTGCAGCCAGGAGACGTCAATGATTGGAGCAAAAAAAAAAACGCTTTATACACAACTAATGAAGCCCCATTGAAATGTATGGGAGAGCGACACTGAGCAAAAGGTACTACATGGCGCTCCTGAGCCTAGCGCGCCGGCGCTATACACTGAGCCGCCTCTAATAATACATTGGACGCTACATGGCGCTGTTAGAGTCGCTCACCAGATTCGCTTTCATAAATGTGGTTTTGCTTACAGCGCTCAGCGTTCACCAGACGCTGCCTGCCGCTACAAGGCGCTACCTGGCGCTATGCCTTTTTAAATAACCCCCTTAGTATGAACCTGAGCTTTGCGGTTCGGGTTTACCCATTACTACTTAGAAGTTAAAATGTGCCATTGACTTTCATTGTCTTTCTATCTGGTGATTCAGTAACAGATATTCTCAGGCTTCTTTCTCCTAAAGTGAATTTTTTACAACCATGAGATTTTTTTTTCCAGCGCCTAGTAAATTAAGGCCAAGGGCTATATTATCTGATTATTAATAATACCAGGGCCTAACATATCTGTCTGCCCCCAGGAATTCCCATCAGGATTATTGTACCCCTGTGCCGTCGCACAGAAGACTGAGAACCAGGTTAAAAATCGCTACAAAAAGGTCTTAGCGTGTAAGTACATTGGCTGCCCTGAAAGAGCCTGCAACACCCTAAACACATACATGTTTAATACCCGGCATACTCTGAAGCACCCCAAATGTTTTGGTCTAGGGTGCTGATCCTACTGTTTCTGAGCCTGCTGTTGCCTGAAGGGCTTTTATCAGGGCTGGCTCCAGGTTTCATGTTGTCCCCTCAGGTACACAGTCTCAGTGGGCCCTTGTGGTGTCATGACGCACATGGCGGTAAAGCTGTCTGTATAGTTTTAAACTCTACAGATAAGGTGACCTCACCTTGATTGGTTCAAATATAGGGCTGAAAACATATATAAAAATTTACTTTTTCGGGTATTAGGCCTATACCTCCCACCCTGTGCCCATTTATTTGACCACATCAAAATTTGTATAAAAGATTTACCATTTATTTCTTCAAAACATAGTCGCAAGCCAGTATGTGGAGAGACCCATGTTAGGCTTAATATAGCGGGGCTAAAGACACCAAAAAACCCTCTACTTAGGTAAAGGAAAAGAGTGGCTTTCCTAGAACGGAAAGTATTTGCACAGTACCCAGTCCAAGGACAGATAGCATTACCCATCTAACCTTGCAGTAGGTGGAGCTATGCAAATCATCTCTTTACATCTCTGTGCCATCCAAGGCCCTTAGAACCGCAATGCCAAGGATTAGCTTTAAATTTTATACAGCCAGACACATCCAAATAGTGGACACGCGTTTCGAGCTGTATAAAATTTAAAGCTAATCCTTGGCATTGCACCCTTAGCGGGTTCTAAGGGCCTTGGATGGCACAGCTAACTGGTTTGAGTGCTGTGGCCCCTTTAAAGTGGACCAACACCCAGGATTTTGACTATCCTGGGTGTTGGTCCACTTAGGTGGGGCACCCCGATCGGGGGTGCCCCGCTGTGTGAAACCCCCCCCGATCGCCGCAAAAACTCACCTCTCCCCGCTCCCACGTGACCTCGTCCGGCCAATGACAGCGCTCAGAGCCGATCTGGTATGCGCGTCCAAAGCCGCTTGGACGCGCATACCAGAGCGCTGTCATTGGCTGCGTCTCTCGCTTCCCTCTAACAGGGAGCGCGCCTGCGCCGGCCATTCACAGAACGGCCGGCGCGGGAGCGCGCCCTGCTAGAGGGAAGCGAGAGACACGGCCGCGTCTCGCCGTTGGATCGCCGGTAAGGTGAGGATTGTGGGCCTCCTGGGGGGTTCCTCCCCGCGGGACATCCCGATTTCGGATGCCCCGCGGGGAGGGATCTGATCGGTCCGGGAATCTTATAGATTCCCGGGCCGATCCCCCCTGGGTGTTGGTCCACTTTAAGACTTGGATGGCACAGAGACGCAAAGAGATGATTTGCATAGCTCCGCCTACTGCAAGGGTAGATGGGTAATGCTATCTGTCCTTGGACTGGGTACTGTGCAAATACTTTCCGTTCTAGGAAAGCCACTCTTTACCATTTATTTCTTCATATTTAAAAGAACATTTCTTTTATCTATACATATAACACCTTGCCAAGCTTCATTTCACCATACAGGCTTTACAGATTATTCATTTTGTCTTACAATGTTATATTCATACATTACAGATTTTTGATAAGGCATAAAGATGTATTTCATAAATAGTGAATGGTTCATGCTTTTGAGTCTTCTCTCATGCTGTGTCTCTCAGGGTAAACACGTTTCGCTTCAACAGCTTTCTCAATGCCCCATACGCTGTGCATGTGTAGAGAATATATGCCGGGCATATGAATAACGCTAGTGCTGGGGAAATCCTCCCTCTGAGTTAATACAAGTATCATATGGCAATGTATTTTTGCTGTTTATACTGTTGTTTATGGCTTAGTGAAATTTGTACGTTTTGTTTGGGACCGTTGTGGCAATAAGGCTGGCGTCCTCTGGAGGAAGGGACGCTGTTAGCCCAAATATGCTGCTCCCATTCGGCGCTGAGAACCCCGGCCAGTTGTTATCTATTTGGGGCAGTAACAGAAACCCCCAGGACGTCCTGCCGCCACCAGACGCGGCACATAAGGGCCATTATAATATATATAGTATAGTGGCTATTCGCTTACTGCCTGCCTCAGGCTACACCTACCTGCAGTTCTTCCCATGCCCAATTGATTATTGACTGCCAGTCCCCCGCTCCCAGCTGCTGCACGGCCCTGGCTGTGGAGACTGTCATCTAGGGGAAGAGGTGTATCACATGACCACCATGTAAGATGGGCCCCCCCAAGGTGCAGGGGCCCCAGCAGCTGCCTGAGTAGGTCCAGTGCTGACCCTGGCTTTTGTCTTGACTTCCGATAAACTAAAAATGCAGGCTGAACATATTGGACATTTTGTTTATCAAACCAGGTTATTATGTAACATTATTAGACGGGATGCTGTCAGGGTTTCACCTGCAAATAGAGAGAAGTTTATCATCTTTCATCTAATGTAAGTTTGCTCTGACTCTACTTTGGTTGTACAGATGATAACTGTCGGGTGGTGCTGAGATCCAGTCCCTCCGGATCAGACTATATAAATGCCTCCTACATTAATGTAAGTGTTCAGCTCTATCTATCTATCTATCTATCTATCTATCTATCCCGTATCTATCTATTATCTATCTATCTATCTATCTATCTATCTATCTATCTATCTATCCCATATCTATCTATCTATCCTATATCTATCTATCTATCTCATTATCTATCTATCCTATATCTATCTATCTATCTATCTATCTATCTATCTATCTATCTATCCCGTATCTATCTATCTATCTATCCCCTATCTATCTATCTATCTATCTATCTATCTATCTATCTATCTATCTTTTTTCTATCCCATATCTATCTATCTATTATTTATTTATCTATCTATCTATCTCAATCAGCCGGTTATTTATATTTAATGTCTTATTTTACAGGGTTACAAGGCACCCAAATTCTACATAGCAACACAAGGTGTGTAGTTGTATCACTTACTGGGTTGGTGGGAAACAATTGAGGAAGCTAAACGAGAAACAACGTGTTTAAAGGCAGACTCCAGTGAGAAACAAAAGTCATGGGGGTGATGACTTTGGCCGGGTTATGCCTAAAGCTGACCATAATTGTATCCTCTGAGAAATTGCCTATAAACTGAGTAGTACGGAGGAAACTGGTGAAAGTAATATTTTCTGTCATTGCTAATGTAATGTGTGAATCTCTTGCCCCCCTCAGGCCCCCTGCAGCAGACTGTGGCCGACTTCTGGAGAATGGTTTGGCAGGAGAACAGCTCCGTCATTGTGATGCTCACCGGGCTGGAGGAGAAGAATAAGGTGAGGGCATTTATGTAAAGAGAAAGGATTGAATGGACAGTCCAGGCAAGTGCAATATTAAAGTGGACCAAAACCCAGGGTTTTGACTATCCCGGGTTCTGGTCCTTGCCCCCGAGGCACCCCCAATTCGGGATGCCCCGCGGTGTTAACTTCCACCAGATCGCGCAGGAATCTCACCTCTCCCTAGTCCTACAGCACATGTGCGACCTCTCGTCCAATCAATACGATGGGCTCTACTCACGTCAAATCGGCCAGAGCCAAGCGCGTCAGTGGCCACACACCCCCCTACCCTATAACAGGGTACATGCATTCAGAAAAGTATAGCAGACGGTGGCCATGGCTTGTGCATGCATCGTTGGATCGGGGGAAAAGGTGAGTTTACTGGGCGACCTGGGGGTTTTATTATAATCAGATTTTATTAATTTTCAAGGTAGGAGGAGTAGGAGGGGTACAGAAGGTAAGAAGGGGGTAAGGGGAAGGGAGGTTGGCTACAGCATATATATTCCACAGTTCAATACAAAGACCAATCTGACATCCCTTCCTCCTAGTCCAGACGAATAATGCTGGTCACGTTACTGCTGGGTAGAATCAATCCTTAAACTGGAAAATGTTGAGGCTTGAACGGATCCCCCAGCGGAACCTGTGGGACCATTTTTTGCTACGTGTCGGCAGTCTCAATGTGAAGCTATGGGGATGAAATTGAATATGCCGTTTCTGTTTGGGAGATGTGAAAGCTAGGTGTGAGGGAGGGGAGGAGAGAAGTTGGGGAGTGAGTGAAGTGCGGCAACTGAGTAATAGCCAGGCGAAGGATTCTAGAGGATGTAGTCGGTCATGTCCCACGATCGCGTTTTGGCCCTCCGTTCCAGTAATGGTACCTGTAGTCTGAGAGTCATAACCACGGTGTTCTGGGGAGATCCCAGGTCAGCAGAAAGGCATGACCTGGGGGTTTTAAACAGCGGGGATGCCCCAGGGGGAGGGAATCAGACAGTCGACTTTAAACCTGACCTACCAAAAGTATTGTACCGGGTATAGGTTTTGTAAGACCTCCAAGTTTTGTAAGACCTCCAAGTAAGACCACGTCATAGAACAAGGCAACAGTCTACACCATAAAGTCTGAAAAATGTAAAGACACTTTATTGTATTGTCAATGTTATTAAAACAAGGGAAGACGGGGAAGGCTAAGCCATTCCTCCCGCCCTTGGTAGGGATCAAATATCCCAATTGTAAGAGATGCAATAAGCTCTTACAATCAATGAGCTAGATTAGTGTAATATTACAAAGAGAGAGACTGACCTAACATGACTTGTTAGTGGACCTTGAGGAGAGGGTTGGGGAACATTGCTGTGTTGGACCTCTCAAACTGAAATATATTATCTAATAGCCAGTCATTTAATGTAGACCCATAACTAAATGCAAAATCATTTTGCCAGATGTACATATTACATACATATTGGGAATTGGGAAGTTTGTACAAAGAGTGGGGAGGACTAAATACTTACCTATACCAGCCAATACCTATACCAGCACTGGCAGGAGAGGAATCGAGGAACCCAAAGACATGCCTTCCCCAGTCCAAGGGCCACTATCCAGGTCAGCAATTATAACATGAAGGGGGTCAATGGAAGAGAAAGGGAAGCCAGTAGAGGTTTGAAGATCAGAATGAAGTAGAGAAAAAGAGGGGACTCTCCCTCTACTAGACGCCTTCTCACAGGCAGGGGCGGACTGGCCATAGGTAGGCCCGGTGGGCCGCACTTCTTTGGGGCCAGTTGGGCTTCTGCTTTTAATGCCCACATTCAATCCCTGCCCCCTTAGTCTCCCTCCTAGCCTCACTGTACCCACAAGCCAAGGAACCCCATCCCCCAATGCGTTAGCCTCAGCATTATGGTTGGGGCCTCAGCGGGGAAGTCTTGGGTCGGCCAGGATCTAGTAAAATCCAGGGGCTGATTTATGGCCCCAGTCCGCCACTGCTCACAGTCAGCCATTTGATTTCAAGGCGCCATATGGAAATAAAAGAGATGTTACAAACTTTATGTTATAAATGTTATGCATCTGCAGGTAAAATGTGAGCGCTATTGGCCGGAGCAGAGTCACACCTATGGAGACATCACGGTTTCCCTCCAGAAAGTCAACCAGACCGGAGCCATCACCATCCGCAGCTTCAGCCTGAAGAAGGTAAAACATTAACACACCAGAACGAGCTTGCTGACATTTGTAATTCTGCTTAAAGAAGAACATCAGACCTAAAATCCCCCCCCCCCCCCACATCGGCCCCTACTTACCTTTTGGATGTCGTCGCTGCCTGCTGCTACTCCTGAGAAAAGTATTGAACTTTTTTTTACTGTGTTGTAAATAGTGCCATTGACTTTCAGTGTCTCCCTAACTAGTGATTCAGTAACAGTGACATTCTCAGGCTTTTTTCTCATGAACTTGTAATATATATATATCATACACTGTATCTCGCAGGCGGCGTCCGTGGTGCAGATGACGGTGGAGCAGCTCCATTACCTGCGCTGGCCGGACCATGGCGTGCCCAGAAACTCCTCGGACATGGTTCAGCTCATCGATCTGATGAACAAATGTAACACTCCTGGATCAGGACCCATCATAGTGCACTGCAGGTACAGTATAGCGCCATCATCCTGCATAGCGCCATCATCCTGCATAGCGCCATCATCCTGCATAGCGCCATCATCCTGCATAGCGCCATCATCCTGCATAGTGCCATCATCCTGCTTACTGCCATCTTTACTCTTATTTGTATCTTTTCATCTCCATTTTACCGCTCCATTCAACTTCTGACAGGCTACTTACTCCATTATATTATTACTCCTTTAGAGAAGGTTGCCAGATCCTACCAATCACTCCATAGGATCTCGTTATAGCTCATCAATGTGAGTTCATGCAAACAAAAAAACGATAGTAAATATGACCAAAACAGTAATTAATACAGTAGTGTGCGTTACAGAAATCAGGCAGATCTGATATAATGGGCTCCTATGGAGTGATTGGCAAATGCTACCGTAGCGCTGACTGGTGGTGAAATCCTTGTATTACCATGTATATGTATGAAATATTACTTGAACATCTCGTCATTCTTTGCATTGTCAATTCTGCATGGGAAACTGTTTCTTTATGTATTTCACATCTTGCAATCTTCTCTAAAGGCCATATTCTGTACATTGAAGCTTGAACAGAGTGTGACCGGAGCCCGGAGTGACGAGGGTGTTGTGGACAGGCCCAGATTGAGTGGTGGAGGGTGTTATGTTAGTAAGGGGGGTCCCCCTTGCGCTCCCCCTGCAGACTTCTCTGTTCCTATTCTGATTTCATATCACCCCTTTCATAGTTGTTGTATGTTGATGTGTCATACTGTCAGCAGTGTTTCCCACTGTGTAACAATGTCAGACCATGACGTTTGTCCTTAACGCTCACAGCGCTGGGATCGGCAGGACGGGCACCTTGTTGGCACTGGACATTCTCCTGAAAAGGGCGCGAGCGGTGAGGAAGGTGAACGTCTACAACTGCGTCTTAGAGCTGCGCAAGGCACGAGTGAACATGGTGCAGGAAAAGGTTGGTTCATACCCGCCTGTCCTTCTCTTTCATTTATACAGACACACATTCTGATTGGTCAGTGGGCTCTTTATATAGGCCAGCCACACACAGTATTTATTTTCTCCCTGGCAGGAGCAGTACGTCTTCCTCTACAATGTGCTGCTGGAGACCCTCCAGTGCGGGGTCACCTCCATTCCCGTATCTGAGATCCAGCGGCGTGCCCAGAATATGGCCGTACGGGACCCTGGAACCAACATGACCGGCTATGAAAAGGAGTTCCAGGTAACCATTAGCCCTTCACTTTACCCTTTTTTTTTGCTACTCCTCTCAGCATATTTACATAGATCCATACTTCAATTTGTCTTTCAATTTCTAAAGTACAGAATTAGCAAATTTAAGTTATTTTTGACTGTGACAGTTGGACTCCATGGATTGGGTGACTGACCTGTCACTCAAGGCCCCGGTTTCAGTGCTGGCCTTCCAGTTGTTTTTTTTTTATGCTTAATTTTATTTTATTAAGAAAGTACAACACAATACCAAATACCGCATTTTTCGCCCTATAAGATGCACCTGCCCATAAGACGCACCCAGGATTTAGAGGAGAAAAATAAGAAAAAAAATATTCTAAGCTAAATGTTGTGCAGCTGTATCTGCCGCCTCCTCCGCAGCGCAAGAAGGCGGCAGATACAGCTGCCCCCATCGCCTCCTCTCTGCGGCGCCAGCATAGAGTGAACACTCGGCTTGGTATAGCGGTGGGCGTGGCCGATGCTCGAGCGTCGGCCACGCCCACCGCTGTAACAGGCTGGGTGTCTGGCTATGCAGAGAAGGCTGCCTCCGCGGCTACCGGGACAGCGCGAGCGATGGAAAGGTGAGTTAACTTTCTGCTTTTTATTTATTTTTTTTCCCACCTTCGCCTGATAAGACGCATGGATATTTTCCCACAACTTTTTGGGAAAAATAAGTGCGTCTTATAGGGCGAAAAATAAGGTAGGTACAATACACACCACATAATACACAACAAACAATACCATAGCAAACAGGAAATAATAATTTTGTTAGGTTTTACAGCCTTAGAACATAGTTTGCAACAATTCCATTAGAAATAGCTCTGTGAGACAGAGACAACTGTTCATTGCTAGAGCCTGGAAATCACAAGATTTAAGTTTTAATGAGTTTATTATCAGAGTTAATAATATTATGGCCATGAAAAAACTGTCAGCAATTAATATTGGGAACCTAGTGGGATTTCGAGAGGTTTGGGCTTCGTGGATAGAAAATCTTTTACCTTCCGATTTTGATTCTAACCTTTTATTATTATAAGGTTGTGTTATATGCTGATTTCTTTGTTATAATTTATGCTTGGGTTTTTTTTTTTACTTTAATGTGTGTGAAGGGGTTAGATTTAATAAAATTGATAAGATGTACTGTGTCTAGTTTTTTATGACATAATATGCCTTTATATTTTATAATGAGAATATAGAATTTAAATGATGTGTGTTAGGGCGAGCGCTGCGCGCCCATCTCGCAGCACTTCCCTCACCTCCGTTGTTGCTCCCGCTGCCCGGGTGAGCGCTGCGCGCCCATCTCACTGCGCTCCCATCTCACTGCGCTCCCCAGTCCCTCTCCTTACCCGCTCCTGCCGGCGGGTCCACGGCTTCCGGCGCGGTGGATGACCGTGCGCCGGCTGCTCCTCCTCCTCGTGCTGCTTCCTCGCCCTTTCCAGTGCGCGCGCCCTCTAGTGGACGGGGGCGTGCGCGCACTGGATTCCTGAAATTTAAAGGGCCTGTACACCACTGATTGGTGCCTGGTCATCCAATCCTGCATCCACTTCCCCTATTTAAAGGGCACTTCCTTTTCCATCAGTGCCGGATCTTGGTCTTCCTTTGTATGCAGAAAGTCAGTTGTTTTCAGTATTGCTCACCCGTGTACCGACCTTTGCCTGTCCCCGACTCTGAACCTGTGCTGCCAGCCCTGACCTCCTTTGTACCATGCATTACCTCGGCTGACTGTGTGGCTGAGCTGCTGTTGGGGGGTAGCGACCTGGGGGTTACTTGCCGCTGCAAGACCAACCTGCTTTGTGGCGGGCTCTGGTGAATACCGGTGGCCTCTTAGACTCCGCCCCTCTGACGCGGCACTCGCTATCAGTATCAGTCACAGCGGAGCCACACCGGTGCCGCCACACCCGGTCCGTGACAATGTGTTTATGTGCACAAATTGGTTTATATAAGGATGTCTATGATCTGTTATATCAGATAGACCAAAATAGTTTATATATCTTCAATAAAAATTATTGAAAAAGAACATAGTTTGCATATGATTGATCGCACCCATGCAGTTAGCCATGCATTAATTGTTATCAGCAGCCATTCTTGCTCAATGTGCAGTTGTTTTTTATGTTATTTCTAAAATCAGGCTTAGCACATAGGAAGAGATGGAGAGGCTGATGTAGTGTTACAAGATTCTTGCATTTCCTCTCTGAAGGGGGCATTGCCACCTCCAGGCATTTATCTGGCCCTATACAGACGCAGATGAGCGTCTGTACTGCGGCGCTAAGAGAGTGGTCGCTCTGATCGTCCGTGAGTCGCTATTACAGAGCATCTCAGTCTCTGTAGTAACATTGCCGGCATTGATGAATTTGATGAGTGAGTCGCTATAACACCAGTACAGCGCTATATGGGAGCGAATGGTAGCAACTGGTCAGTATGAGCGACTCAAACCATATTCATCAAAAAAACAGCCTCACACAGCACCGGCACTCAAAATTGTGATGCTGTGTGATTAAAGTCTATTTTTGAACACATATCCACCAGTAACAAAACGAAAACATATGGAATGACATTGTTATTACATTGTGACATTAACACTTTAATACCAGACCTGTAATGACAATTCTGCATAAAAATATAAAAAAAATTTTCAAAAATGACTTTTTCTAGGTCAGGAGAGGTCACACAATGATTTGTTAAAAAATAAAAAAAATAAAAAATAAAAAAATTAAAAGGAAAACCCTGTTTAAACAGAAGAAAAGGAACGTCAATTGAAATGTATGGGAGAGCGACAGGTAGCGACCGGTAATACCAGGCACTCTGGAAGCCTGAGCGCCGGTGGTATACGCTGAGCTGTCTGTGATGATGAATCGGACGCAACATGGCACTGTTAGAGTTGCTCACCAGAAACGCTTTGATAAATGTGGTATTGCATACAGCCCCCGGCGTTCACCATTCGCTACCTGTCGCTACGAGGCGCTACCTGCCGCTATCCTTTGATGAATAAACCCATAAGACAACACAGAGAAAGAGAGCACAGCAGTTATTCAAGCTTAATCATTTTGCATATCACATGACCCAGGACTGTAGAGTTTTGGGACTCAAATAAAGGGGTAAAACATTTGTCTAAGCTGCTAAAGCATTTCCAGCCAGAACCTGCATAAAGTCACAGACCAGAAATTTCCAGTTCAGATATTTTTGACGTTATGGTTTCCTATTCCAGGCTCTGGAGAGGCTCAACGAATTATATCAGATCACTGTAAGTAAGGAAGGGAAGAAGCTGGAAAATCGAGACAAGAACCATGACCCCAACATCCTGCCAGGTAATGAGGCCCCATTCGGAAAATACAAGACATAGGTATTGCTGTGCATTGTTGTGGTATTCTTGGTCACGGCCAACTACAACCATCCCAATTTGAGTTTGATATCCCCCCCCCTCCCGTGTCCTTCCCGCTTGGTTGTTTTGTCCCTCCTTACCAGGGCCCTGGGGACCATCGGGGCATGACAGACTTTGCGCAAAAGTTACTCTCTGTATTAATTACCCTTGCAGCCCTCGGCGGGCGCCCTATGTCCCAGGAGGCACTTGCCCAGCTCGGAGCACCCCCCGCTTCTTCTTTTTTTGTTGTGCCTTCTCTTCTTTGTAGCAGTTCCGGCCCACGCTCACTGGAGGCGGGAAGGTTGTCCCACTCACCTATATTTCGACTATGTAGACTTCTGCCGCTGGGGGGTATGGAATGCAAACACTGGTGGTCGGTTACTACGAACATTCCCTCCCATCAGCAGCCTCCTGCCGTGTGGGCAGGCGCAGGTGGGAGTGAATAACATTGTCATGGCTTGTAGATATGGGGGCACCAGAGCCCACACCGGTTAATTGTCTACCTTTTGTTTGTGTATATTTGTATTGTGTATACTTATGCAACTTGAAAAATCCAATAAAACGAGATTAAACTAAAAATAATATCACTTACCTGCCAGTCCCCAGGCTCAATCCTGTGGAGTACAGTGGGCAGCAGGCCACCAGTTTCAACACTGTCAGCTCTGGTTCTGACAGCACACTCCCTTGGCGGACCATGGTGCACATCTTTCACTTAGTCACTGGGGAGCAGGCAGCCTTGTTGATTGGAAGCACGGGCATCATGTGACCTACAAAGGAGACAGATCTCACAAGGCCAGATATTTGGATGGGAGTTTAAGGAATTGGGATGCATTATCTCTACCTCCTGCTGTGACTATAACAAACAAGATGAGTCATTCTGGAAAGCCTGCCAGCTCCCTGGCGAGAGATACATTGTCTTAGCTAGGCTGAAGCTGATGTATCATATTTGCCTGCTTTGTAACACAATATAAATGGCTGATCGTTACAATTGTAATAACAGATGCACCAGCTGTGATACATTGTATATCATATATGAGTCTATTAAGCCAAACCTTCACCTTCAATAAGAGCCCATTTTGTCTATGTCCCCCACCATGTACTTACAGATTGCCCACATTAAAAATCATCCTACCTGTACCTACTGCATTTTCTGAGCCTTTAAATATCCAGAATGTTTGCCCGTGGAGTCTCAGGCTGTCTGCAGACAGGAAGGGTCTTCTGACTATGCAGCTCAGCATTGTGGGAATGCTTTCCTTTTTCCTGACCTTAGCTCTGCTCTGTCTGTGCAGCTATAGCATGCCACCCTACACTCCCCCCTCCTCTCATCATTATTGCTTCTGAGGCACCCATATCCTAGAGTCCTGATGGGGGAAAGAACAATAAGTAATTGACTAAAAACTTATTTTAATTTTAGATGCTGGGGTATAGTTTTTTAAGGGTTTGGGCTTTTTATTGAATGATACTGAAGGTCCAGTTTAAGGTAAACAGCTCACAGCTAACTCCCAGTTCTGCGATGGTGAGATTACAATAAAGAATGCTGCATGTATACAAGTTCAGAGGTGTATCCTGATGGAGCCCTAAAACCCAACACTGGTCATGCACAGTATTTCTATATCTGCCCACATATCGGCTATCAGGCAATCCTCACATCATGTGCTTCCCTCCTGCTTTTAAAACAATTTATTCAACCTCAATTCCGCCATCTGCAGGTGATGACTGTCGTCCTGTCCTGATGTCCATCCTGACCAGACAGGGGTCTCCCGGCTACATCAACGCTGTGTTTGTTAATGTAAGGAGCCCTGTGACCTTATCCATCACCTAGTAATGAACCTATGGATCCTTCTCCTGTCTGTCTATTGATTAGTCTCCTGTCTGTCTATTGATTGGTCTCCTGCCTGTCTATTGATTGATCTCCTGCCTGTCTATGGATTGGTCTCCTGCCTGTCTATGGATTGGTCTCCTGCCTGTCTATGGATTGGTCTCATGCCTGTCTATGGATTGGTCTCCTGCCTGTCTATGGATTGGTCTCCTGCCTGTCTATGGATTAGTCTCCTGCCTGTCTATGGATTGGTCTTCTGCCTGTCTATGGATCTTTCTCATGTCTTCCAATGGATCTTTCTCATGTCTTCCTGTGGATCTTTCTCGTGTCTTCCTATGATCTTTCTCATGTCTTCCTATGGATCTTTCTTGTGTCTTCCTGTGGATCTTTCTCGTGTCTTCCTGTGGATCTTTCTCGTGTCTTCCTGTGGATAATTCTCATGTCTTCCTGTGGATCTTTCTCGTGTCTTCCTATGATCTTTCTCGTGTCTTCCTATGATCTTTCTCATGTCTTCCTATGGATCTTTCTTGTGTCTTCCTGTGTATCTTTCTCATGTCTTCCTGTGGATCTTTCTCGTGTCTTCCTGTGGATCTTTCTTGTGTCTTCCTGTGGATCTTTCTCATGTCTTCCTGTGGATCTTTCTTGTGTCTTCCTATGGATCTTTCTCGTGTCTTCCTGTGGATCTTTCTCGTGTCTTCCTGTGAATCTTTCTCGTGTCTTCCTGTGGATCCTTCTCGTGTCTTCCTGTGGATCCTTCTCGTGTCTTCCTGTGGATCATTCTCGTGTCTTCCTGTGGATCATTCTCGTGTCTTCCTGTGGATCATTCTCGTGTCTTCCTGTGGATCATTCTCGTGTCTTCCTGTGGATCATTCTCGTGTCTTCCTGTGGATCATTCTCGTGTCTTCCTGTGGATCATTCTCGTGTCTTCCTGTGGATCATTCTCGTGTCTTCCTGTGGATCTTTCTCGTGTCTTCCTGTGGATTTTTCTCGTGTCTTCCTATGGATCTTTCTCGTGTCTTCCTGTGGATTTTTCTCGTGTCTTCCTATGGATCTTCCTTGTGTCTTCCTATGGATCTTTCTCGTGTCTTCCTATGGATCTTTATCATGTTTATCTCTGGATCTGTCTTGTGTCTTCCTATAGATCTATCTCTTTACCTGTCTCATGTCTTCCTATAGATTCATCCATCTTATGTCCTTTTAAACCCACACCCATGTCATATGCCCGCCTCAACGCTGTGTTTGTTAATGTAAGGAGCCCTGTGACCTTATCCATCACCTAGTAATGAACCTATGGATCCTTCTCCTGTCTGTCTATTGATTAGTCTCCTGTCTGTCTATTGATTAGTCTCCTGTCTGTCTATTGATTGGTCTCCTGCCTGTCTATTGATTGGTCTTCTGCCTGTCTATGGATTGGTTTCCTGCCTGTCTATGGATTGGTCTCCTGCCTGTCTATGGATTGGTCTCCTGTCTGTCTATGGATTGGTCTCCTGTCTGTCTATGGATTGGTCTCCTGCCTGTCTATGGATTGGTCTCCTGCCTGTCTATGGATTGGTCTCCTGCCTGTCTATGGATTGGTCTCCTGCCTGTCTATGGATTGGTCTCCTGCCTGTCTATGGATTGGTCTCCTGCCTGTCTATGGATTGGTCTCCTGCCTGTCTATGGATTGGTCTTCTGCCTGTCTATGGATCTTTCTCATGTCTTCCAATGGATCTTTCTCATGTCTTCCTGTGGATCTTTCTCATGTCTTCCTGTGGATCTTTCTAGTGTTTTCCTGTGGATCTTTCTCGTGCCTTCCTGTGGATATTTCTCATGTCTTCCTGTGGATCTTTCTCGTGTCTTCCTATGATCTTTCTCATGTCTTCCTATGGATCTTTCTTGTGTCTTCCTGTGGATCTTTCTCGTGTCTTCCTGTGGATCTTTCTTGTGTCTTCCTGTGGATCTTTCTCATGTCTTCCTGTGGATCTTTCTTGTGTCTTCCTATGGATCTTTCTCGTGTCTTCCTATGGATCTTTCTCGTGTCTTCCTGTGGATCATTCTCGTGTCTTCCTGTGGATCATTCTCGTGTCTTCCTGTGGATCATTCTCGTGTCTTCCTGTGGATCATTCTCGTGTCTTCCTATGGATCTTTCTCGTGTCTTCCTATGGATCTTTCTCGTGTCTTCCTATGGATCTTTCTCGTGTCTTCCTATGGATCTTCCTCGTGTCTTCCTATGGATCTGTCTCGTGCCTTTCTATGGATCTTTCTCATGTTTATCTCTGGATCTGTCTTGTGTCTTCCTATAGATTCATCCATCTTATTTCCTTTTAAACCCACACCCATGTCATATGCCCGCCTCAGGTGTTTTTGAATGGCCAGTACGGCCCTGTTAGAGGGTAGGGGGGGATGCGCCCACCAGCGTGCTTGGATCTGCTCGCCTTAGACAAGCTCTTAGACGAAGGGGCGGGACAGGATCCGAGCCCGCTGATTGGAAGAGAGGCTGCCCCAGGGGCAAGAACCAAAACCCAGGATAGTCAAAATCCCGGGTTTTGGTCCGTTTATCCACCTTGCCATGTTTCTCTACCTGTGTCTGTCTATCTGAATTAAGCGCTTGAAGTATAATATCCTCTCCATTGATCATCCACCATTTTTATTGCAGAGCAACAGCCAGGAGGACCTCCTCATCACCACCCAATTGCCTATGAAGCAGACACTGGTGGATTTCTGGGCGCTAGTCTGGGACTACAAGTGTACAGCGGTGGTGATGATGCAAAGTGCGAAGGACCTGCAGAAGGTGAGATTTATCCTGACCCACCATTGGCTGTGGCAGTTGCGTAGGCCAACATATTTTTTATTAAAGCAGATCAACACCCTCCACGACGAGGGTCTTGGTGGCCGCCAGTGGCACCACTAAAATGACAGTCATGCACACCAAAATATGCTTGAAGCTTCCTATTAGGGGATATATTGTTCTTAAAGAGTACAGAAACGAATGAGCTTTTTGTGTACAACACACAACACAATGTAGGACATCTAAGCACAGTCTAGAGCCCTGTATAAACAGTGGGTGTATGAGTCATAAGGCTACTACAGCATACAATGAAAACAGGATCCATTCACTGTGCATCCCATGTCTCACAGATAATCAGACAGAGCTACATAAAGTATATATAGTTCTCTCTAGAGACATAGCCACAAAGGCTAATTACATAGTAAAAATTGCCTAGTTTAGGTGAATAGGACAAACAACATATACCTATTAACTTATGTACAATGTCACCAACAAGTACGCTCAATAAATCACTTCAGTGACACACGTTTCGGGGCCTAGCTTCTTCGTCAGAGTGAAGCTGTGCTTAACTGTGGCGCAATTGCACCTTTAAAAAGTCTGTAAAGATTACCCCGGGCCAGTGAGGATACGGTGCGCTTCGTCCCGCAGTGCCGTAACATCACTTTCGGATGGCGTCATGCCAGCAGCAGATGTGATGCTGCCACACGGGGTGGCAGCGGCCCAATTACTGCTATTAAAGACACAAATTATATCTTTATATAGCGTTATCAAAACTGCAGCAGCAATTAGTGTAGTCTTGAAGGGGGGAATAAGGATGGGATGTGGATGGCACGTGCCAAGGTAAATTTGCCACACTTCGTCTTGGCACGCCCCCCTTTAATGCAATGGAGTAGGTGTGTTGGGGGGCGTTTTATGGAGGCTGCTATGTCTGTCCAAGTATGGGGGATTAAATTGCTCGTTCTTCCTCATTGGTAAGTGCAGAAGCGACAAAGTTCAGGGAGCCATACATTGAGATTTGATGTTAAAACCTTGGGATGGGCTATTTCCCCCCCTGCTGTGACTGTAACAAACAAGATGAGTCATTATAAAAAGCCTGCCAGCTTCCTGCTGAGAGTTACACTGTGTTGCATTATTTAAGCCAAATAACAATTCATTTATCTTAATTGATTCTATTGTAATCAGTTGTGATACTTTCTAAAGCAGTCATGAGCCTAATATTGGAATGTAGATAGAATACATTGCAACGTGATGTGTGCATTGTGCTGTGGGATGGGAAGGACTCCTCTGATTGTCACTCTGTATAAAACTGTAGCTTTAAGACATCGATCTGTCCAGACATAAGTGATGAGTGAAACCACCTTCATCCCAACAGACATGCCCCAGATTCTGGCCGGACAAAGGAGAAGTCTCTTTCGGTACGTTCCGGGTCAGGATGATCATGAAGAAAGGAGGAGATGGATACTCGGGCTTAGTTCTTGGCCTGAGGAAAAATGATGAGGTAGGTAGACGGGCACCCCCGAGCCATTGGTTGCTCTCTTATTCTGCTCTAGCCCTGTTCTACATATGGTTAGATGTATTTATGTTTAATCTTATTTTACTAGATTTTCAGCATTTCACATTTACATTTACACAAATAGACACAACCTAATACAAAGTGCAACGTACATAACATATGACGTTGTATTGCACTCCCATAACCTGCATAGGTCCACCTTAACCGCCTCAGTCTTCTCCTGATCTCCTCATTGTTCGTTAAATCTATCTTCCCCCCCCCCACCATAGCTTCATCAACTGGACTAGTATTTCCCCTTCTCCCGTTCTATCCCCCCAACCATTGGGGGTGTGTGGGAAGCTTAGCATTACTGTAACCGCACTCTGTGAAGAGGAAGTCTATGTCCCCCAGGGACGTTCTGAACAATGTCATCTGACACGGATCTGTATTCACGCAAATCACTCTGATTCCTGCTCATCTATCCATCTGTAGGTCAGGCAGTCTTACAACGCAAAATGAAGAACAGACATACACCCCACATGGACAAAGACACATTAGGGTTGGGGGGAGGGGTGAGAAAAAGAAGGGAGGGGGAGGCAGAGCGAAAAGGAGAAGAGACCAAGACCACCCACTCTCCCCAGGGCCTATTGTAGTTCCATTATCTTTCTTCGCCCTTGGTCCAAGCCCTTGAATATAATCCATGCTACCCACGTATTCCTTAACTTCTCGCCTTCACCGTTTAGGTCAGCTGTCAGCTCCTCCATTCTCATAATCTTATTAAGCTCTTCACACCAGAACTCCCCCTTTACATGATTGCCTACTTCCTGGAAGCATGGACAGCAGCGTTATCTCGGGGGTGTTTGGGATTGGGGAGCCATAAGTCTCTGCATACAGCGAAAGGATACCGGCCCAAATATGCAAGAGGGTTCCCCGAGCTACGCTACATCTCCAGCACGTATCCGGTATTAGGGGGAAGATCTGATGGATGCGGACTGGGCTTCTGTACCACCGCAAGATCAATTTGAAATTTTTTTCTTGGGCTTTACACGGTTTTGCCATCTTGTGAGTAAGGAAAAAAAACCTTCTCCCACTCCTCCCCCTCAAAGGTCCTCCCAATCTTCCTCTCCCATTCGGCTACAAAATCCAGCTTTGCGTCCCCCTCCCCCATCATAACCCCATACAGGACTGAAATTACTCTTTTTGGTCTTTCCGTTGCTTCCAGCAGGTTCTCAAACTGGGAGCTCTCTCTTGTAATCCTGCCTAGGTCCCCCAGTGAACCCAAGTAATTTCGCAATTGGTTCGCTGCCAGCCAGGACACCCTCCCCCCCCGGCACTAAACTCTCCCGCTGTGGGCGGCCTGTCCTGAACTAATGTATGCCTCAACTTAGTGCATGGAGACGAGTTCCAAATGAAACATTTTGGGACCCCCACTCCCGGCTCGAACTCTGGATTGTCATTGGACCTGGTATTGTTGCTATTTTCAAATTTTTGAGGCAGTCTTTCCACATCAGAAGGAGCTGGGCCGTGAGTAACAGCAACCTCTCTCTCGACCTTGCTTTCGGATCCACCCATGGGAGAGATGTTACCCTATACACCTGCATGTCCTGCTCTATTGTGACCCACTGCTTAGACCCTTTCACATGGTACCAATCCACCATCCTTATTAGTACCGCTGCTCTATGGTAATTCTCTACATCTGGTAGTCCAGCCCCCCCCCCCCCCCCAGCTCCTTGCGCCTAGCTAGTTCATGAAGGCTTAATCTCGGCTGTTTTCCTCCACATACAAACCTCACAATCTCTGATCTAATTTGTCTAAAAAAACGTTTATTACCATGTATGGGGATTGCCTGAAAAATGTATAATAGTTTCAGTAGCACATCCATCTTTAGGACATTTATTCTCCCTAGCCAGGAGATACCTTTATTTCCCATACACCTCCAGTTCCCTCCTAATCTTTGCAAGTAAGGGGTCATAGTTCAGACCAAACAGCGAGCTGGGGTCAGCCGGGATGAGAACTCCCAAATATTCTATAACCTCTTTACACCATTTAAAAGGGAAGTTCCCCTCTAACCTCCGGACCAGGGCCTGATCCTCTATACTGATGTTCAGCATTTCCGACTTGGACATATTAACTTTAAAATTACTCTAAAAAAACTCTACTGAACCTCTGGAACTCCTTTATTATCGATGGTAAAGATATATGGGGCGATGTGATATATAGCAGTAAGTCATCTGCATAGAGTGCCAGTTTATGCATCTTGCCCCCTATCTCTATCCCTTTAATGTCAGGGTGCCTACGTAGCGCCACCGCCAGTTGTTCCATTACCAATACAAATAACAAGGGTGATAATGGACAGCCCTGCCTAGTCCCATTTCCTGTCTGAAAAGCTGAAGATAAAAGTCCATTCATTCTCACCTTTGCTGTGGGGCCACTATAGAGAGCCTGTATCTTCCCCCTCAGAACCGGACCTAGCCCTGCCTGCCTCAAAGTCTGTTCCAAAAATGTCCAACTAACCTCTAATGCCTTTTCAGCATCAACTGACAGAAGGCACATAGGGATTTTATTTGTTCTGGCATAGGAGTTCAGGAGAATGGTCTTTATTGTATTATCTCGAGCCTCCCTTCCCGACACAAACCCTACCTGATCCGTATGCGCCCAAGCAGGTAGTAACCTCTTTAGTCTGTTAGGATTAGATGTATTTATTCATAAATGGATGTCACTGTTGTGTCACAGGCCTCCGGCTCCAGCCTGGAAGTGAAGCTGTGGCAACTGGACTCGTGGCCCCTGGACAGACCCCTCCCACAGAAGCCCGGGGCCCTCATTACCCTGATTGGAGAAGCAGAGAGATGCCAACAGCAGACGCCCGACAGCCACATCCTGGTCACCTGCTTGTGAGTTGCACTATTGCTACGAAGTACTGGTTGTATATGAGCAGCTGAATGGACCCAGCAGTGTAAAAGCACCAGTGAGACATTCCCATGCGTCCACGGCCGGCTCCAGGTTTGTGGGGGCCCTTGGGCAGGTGAGCCTTAGTGGGCCCCAAAGTAGTGAGTCACATGATGTAACCTTTCAGCTCCGCTGCTACAAATGGCTCATCTTCTGCTGCTGATCGCCTCCAGTCCTTAATGCCTTCCCTATAGCCACCAATCGTCATCTAGTCCTTGTTGCATTCTCAACTGCCACCAAGCACCCTTCAGCCCTTACTGCTTGCTCTGCTGCCACTAAAGACTCCATCATTGCTGTCACTTGTCACCTGGTTCTCACCACCTTCTGAGCTTCCATCAATTTCCCCCCCATTCCATGCTACCTTCTCCATTGTTGCTCCTCATCCCCTGTTGCTGAGGCCAGCCATGAGCAGGTCTGCACACAGCACACAACACACATTTGGTGGTCCGGTACACTGTAAAAAAATACCAAGGCCAATTGTGAGCCTGAGTGGGCCCCTGGGGCCCTGGCAATTGCCCAGGTTTGCCCTGTGCTGGCGCCGGCCCTGCATGCGTCCTTTATGAGTCCTTTATGAGAGGAGCTTGCACTCTTATGCCCCCTCTACACTCACTCACTATTATACATGTAAATGCTCTGACAGAGCCTATTGCATTATGTCTTTCAGTCTTCTACCAGAGGAGCTTTCAATCTAATGTTGTCTCTACACTGAAAGCCCCCGGGGCATCTGAAATGGGACGCCCCGCTGTGTGAAACCCCCCAGTTTACCCAGTAAAACTCACCTCTCCTCAGTCCAGAGTGGGCTCTCCTTCAATCCGAGCCCTTTGCCTTGTTTACATGCTTCGGCAAAGGGATCTGATTGATTTCGATGGGGAGCGCATCCCCGGCATATTTGGGCATTGTGCAGGCTCCCACCCCAGTCTATTTGAATGGCTGAGAAGGGAGCGTGTACACTGTGCAAAGATGCTGGGGATCCCGCCACTCCTGCTCCCCATTGAAAACAATTAGAGCCTTTTGCCGAAAGGCAAGCAGCTCTGATTGGACGAGAGACCACGCACATGCAGTTGAGCGGGGAAAGGTAAGTAATTACTGGTGATCTGGGGGGTTTCACACAGCCCTGGAGGGAATCTAAAGCCGGGATCCACTTTAAGACTTGAGGGCCTTTGGTCTCCCTCTTCATGGGGCTTACCGAATTGGAATGCCCTGCTGTGTGAAATCCCCCCCAGTCGTCCAATTCACTCACCTCCTTCCAGAGCCCATGCTGCATCTTGGCACCGTGCCCACATCCCCAGCATACCTCTCTGCCCCTATCTGAGGCACTAACCCAGTGCAGGCATGCCCATAGTTGGGGGTTGGGGGGGATGTGTCTGCCGGTGTGTGCTCTGTGCAGGTAATCTGAATCAAACAATTGCCACTGATTTGCTGAGCATCCTATGTGGAAACTAGGAAGAGGTGAGTTTTTGAGCGATCACGGGGGAAATACACAGCAGGGATGCCCCATGAGGGAGGAACAAAAGTGAAATTTGGGGTTTTATTATATATTTAGAGAGGCGCCAGCACTCACAGTGCTATATATCACATTGGGGGTTTAAAAAATTGCAATATGTCTCCCTCCCGCTGTGACTATTAAAAAACAAGATGAGTCATTCTGAAAAGTCGTCATCTCCCTGATAAGTGTTACATTGTTATGGCCAGGCTGCAGCTGATTATGTGAAGTATCATTATTGTTTCTATTACATAGCAATGGAAATGTAAATAGCTTACAGATAGCTTACAGCTTTATCTTTTGTGCTGCTGGAATGGAGAGAACACTGTGAATATTGTCTCCTCTGCATTGAGCTGCGCTGTGCTGAGAACACTGAGCTATTACCATTAGTATTTCAAGCAGGGGCGCTCATGATCCAATAGCCCATCTACAAGCTATTTTGTTAATAATTCTGCATTTATATGACTCTGACATATTGTACTCTAATGTCTCCTCCTGTTTCATATATAAGAGTTCTGACATGTTCATTGGGAATATATAGAGAGCACCTAAACCTTTTACTAATTATCTATGCTAGGGGAGCTTACACGTTCAGCTCCCTGCTGAGAGTTCCACATTATTTAAGCCAAATAGCAATTTATTTATCTTAATTGATTCTATTGTAATCACTTGTGATACTTTCTAAAACATCCATGAGCCTAATATTGGAATGTAGGTAGAATAAATTGCAATGTGATGTGTGCATCACGCTGTGGAATGCGAAGGAGTCCTCTGATTGTCTCTCTGTATAAAAATTAACGGAGCTGCAGGGGACAAAAGGTGAGTATCAACTTTATGCTATTGCCTGGACAGGAACTTTAACCCCCCCAGATTGCCGATGCCAACTCACCTCTTCCTGGTCCTACGGTGCATGCACGGGCACTTGTCCAATCAGTGCGCTCGGAGCCGCCAATGTCATGTCATCTATGCCTTAGTCTAAGTCGGGGAGGCCGATTCATTAATAGCGCCAGGTAGCGACAGATGAGCGACAGTAGCGGCATTTTCAGAGCGCCCGCTAGTAGTCGCTGTGCTTGGCCGTTGTTCTGTAGTTGATAGCGACTCAGTCGGTGTGCGGTAATGTTGAATATTGGGTGAGGAGTCGCTATTTGACAGGTTCCGCGCTGTATGGGAGCGCATGACAGCGAACGGCCATAGCGAACGGCTCCCAGCATATTCATTAACAAATCACGCTCAAAAAATTCTTGCGCAGTGAAATGCTTGTTTAAACCCCAGAGCGCTGGCGGCGATGGGTTAAAAGTAGTTTTTTAACCCCCAAACATCCATATTTTTGGAAAAACAAAAAAACAAGTTTTTGAAAACATTTTGTAATATGAATACATTAATATCAGACCTGTAATATCAATTCTGCACAAAGTTTTTTTTTTTTTTTTTTTAACCTTAAAAAAAATATCTAACATTGCAGAAGTGGTCACAGAATTTTTGACATTTAAAAAAAAAATAAAACATTAATAACAATTAATTATTAATATTTAAAGATTGTTCCATTGAAATGCATTGGAGAGCGCCAGGTAGCGAGAGGTCATACCTGGCGCTGTTCAAGGTCGCTCGATGGCGCTGTGGGGTGAGGCTGGAATAATGATGAATGATTCGCTATCTGGCGCTCTGTCAGTCGCTAAGCAGGATCGGCTTGATAAATGTGTGATTGCGGAAGGGAGCCGGCGTTCTCGTGGCGGTGACCGTCATTACCGTTCGCTCACCATTCGCTACCTGGCGCTATCCCTTGTTAAATAAGGGCCTTAGTCTTAGTCTAAGGCCAGGGAGCGTGCCATTCACAAATGCATGGCGCCCTGCTTGAGGGATAGCGGAAATGCGGCCATGGCTTGCGCATGCGCTATTGGACCAGGAAACAAGTGTGTGGGGGGTTTCAAACTGCGGGGCATCCTGATTTTGGATGCCCCGTGGGGAGGGAATCGATCAGCCCGGGAATCTTATAGATTCCCGGGCTGATTGCGATGGGTTTTGGTCCACTTTAAATGCATCGCCCCATATTCATACATTAAATAGCGCTGACGTATTCAACAGCACTACACAGGTAAGTAATAACGGGCAAGCTTGTGAAATAATGAAGTCTCATTCTTTGCCGTGTCTATGCAGTGATGGCGCGAGCCGGTCAGGTCTCCTGTGTGCCGGGATGATTCTGTGCGATCAGATCCGAAGCGACGACTGTGTCGATGTGTCACAGGCTGTACGGTCAATCCGGAAGAGGCGCTGCCAGTTCATCCCTAGCGTGGTAGGTGGTAAAGGGTGATCCTGCCATGTACATATTATACCCGGGGCCTGAAGTGACTCATGTGTCCCTGAGCACAGAAATCCTGCACCCAAACATCTCAGCTAGTCCCCACCTCTAAGGTAAACTAGGACCCCCAGGCTTTACCAGGTATTGCCAAACTGCAAGATGGGAAATTAACAGCTACTACTTTAGGCACATTGATGTATTCATTTAATATGCTTTAGCAATACAAATGAGCAATTACATGATATAATGAAATACTATTAAATAATATAAATACCAAATAAGTACATTGATCAAGCAATATACGCAACACAATTAATAACTTACTGAAAGTCCTCATCCTGCCGACCACGCCAAATATTGTATTGCCTTATTAGCAAAGTAGTAAATACATAACTACCACTTAATTGATTTATTCAATAAATATTATTTAGTAATACAATTTAGCAGTGCAATAATATAATAAGTAATATAACATAATATAATTAAGTAATTAAGCATTATATATAATAAACTCAATGAATTGATCAAGCATTAATCACAACACAATTAATTTACTGAGGGAAGCATCATCCTGCCGACCACGCCAAATAATGTATTGCCTCATTAGCAAAGTTGGAAATAATTAAGTAATTAAGCAAATCATTGATTTATTCAATAAATATTATTTAGTAATAAAATTTAGCAGTGAAATAATATAATAAGTAATATAATATAATAAGTTATTAAGCATTATATATAATAAAATCAATGAAACATTAATCACAATACAATTAATTTACTGAGGGAAGCATCATCCTGCCGACCACGCAAAAAATCTATTGCCTTTTCAGCAAGATAGGAAATAAATGACTACGACTTATAGCAAACAATTGATTTATTCATTAAAGAGGTGCAGGACCCATTTTTCTAGTCTAGGGTTCTAGACCCCGGCTGTGCACCCCCCTCCCCCAAAAACGCACCCCCACCACGTTTCCATTAGTGTCCAAAAAAGCAGTAATGGCAGCCAGTTGGGCCGGATTTCACTGGGGGAATGCATTGGAGGTTTTGTATGGGGGGTGGGGGTGCATAGGATGAGGCTCAGGGCTGGGTTAAGTGTGGTGGAGGCCCCTGGGCACAAAATTTGCTGGAGGCCCCAGATACAGTATTTGTTTCCTTTAAAATAATAGTCCAGTCAAGTAACTGATTGATGGTTGTCTGGCACCCGCCCACTTACTGGAACATCAGATCAAGTCCCTTGTGCCCCCCTTGTGCGGGTGTGGGCTGCTTGGGAACTCCTAAGCCACTCCTTGTGGCTTATGTGCAGTGAGTGGCCGCTGACTGACAGCTCTGCACCCACCCATCACTGTAGTGTTGTTGACGGTGGCTTTGCTCAGAAAAATGGGGGGATCGGTGGTTATCCAGGGGTCATTTCACACAGTGGGCATCCTGATTTAGAATGCCCAAGGGGCAAGGTCAATGGCCGGGTCTTATAGACTTCAGGGTCGGCCACTCAGGGTTTTGTTCCACTTTAATACCTTTCGATTTTCCTGCACAGTTATTCAAAGAAGAATTTCAGTCATTTTCAGTCAGTTATTTTATTTTGTATAGATTTTACACATTTGAGTCAACTGGTCTCATCACAAAAGCAGCACCTCACACACACACAGCCGTTACCACTGATTACAGTGTCAGCCTCTGAGGTAAAGTGTTGCTAGGAGACCAGTGGGCTAAATGAAGCAGCTCACTAAATGCAACCCAGCAGATCCCCCTATTCAGCAAATGGACTGAGCCATTGGCATTATACAATTTAAAAGAAAGGCATAGATTTTTTCCTTTTTCTATCGCCAGCTTTTTTATACACATGTTAGAAGCTATTGTGTGGCTATTTAATTATTTCTCTTTTTTAATGCAAATTTCGCGATACTGCTCCTTTAAGTGGATATGCCATTTCCAGTGGAAAAGATGGACCCCACACCTTCTCCAATAGCTACCACCACCCCATCCTACATGACTGCTCACACATAAGCCTAGACTGTCACCTCTGCCACCCTCAACACCACTGTCCTCTCTATTAAAGTGGAACAAAACCCAGGATTTTGACTCAAAAATAGGAGTAGGGGCCCCACGCGCCTTGATGTGGCATGGGGGGTTTAATACATGCCATTACATTTGTATGCAAACTAAGGCTCCTAGTTTCTGTACAGGATTCATATGCCTGTTTGCTGAATATTATATAGTGATGAGAGGGTTAAACAGGGCTCTAAATTTGTTCCCAGGCCCTGAATAATTTTGTATAAATAGTAGTAATGGAGCAACTCCCACCCCTTTACTCTACTTAATACCCAACCTAAAACAATAGAACAATAAAATAAATTTTAGTAACTTAATATTCTTATGCTATTCATATACATATATTTATTTATGCTCCTTGGCTAGCATTGGCTATGAATGCACCCAGGGCCAGATTATAGGCAGGGCCTGAGGAGCTTGCACCACTTGATATAACCACTAGTAACAGAAATGTAGGAAATTCTTGCAATAGCAGCATTTACACAAGGCACAGGGTGAAACTGACTATTGGCTCTGGTTCACTTAAATGGGTTGGCAGGAGGGTGCACCAAGTGTGGGGGGGGGGGGGGGGCGCAGCTCTGAGCGGCCACCATCCTGTGCTCTGTCGATAACACTGGTTACAGAGCAAGATAAGTCATTTTTTTTTTGTTGTAACCCCGCCACCAGGAGAGTGGGACAGGATGGAGGGGTTATGTTATGACTAGTCATCCACTTGCAGGAAAAAGATTTACGGTATGGGGGGCCCCCACCAGATGTTATTGCCCAGGGACCTCTACCACACTTAACTCTGTCCTGAATGCACCAGGGAGTCTATGGACTCTAGAGCCATGCTTGCTCCTCTTTAAAGTAGTCCCACACCCATTTACAATATAATGAGTGTGGGTCTGCATTGCCGGATCCCCCTGGAGAAATGAGGCCACACGATTGCCGGCAGTGGTCCTGTGGTTCCGGTCACTTTTCCGGCCGCAAGTCAAGCCCGGATCACATGACCGTCGGCGGCCTATCGTGTAGCCTTTGCTGGGCTGGGGGTTTCAGGTCCAGTTAATAATTGTGGGGTTCTTTGCACCGGGGGCTCCAGAAATCTGGGTGCCGCCCTCCTAAGCAAATAGATAGACAAGCTCCAAAAGAATGTGGGACTAGTAGGGCAGGTATGGGTTTTGACGGGCATGAGTAGCAGGTCGCTGTTGCAAGGGGTAAAATTATGAGAATCGGTTGTTTGCTTTTTTTGTCCGGGAAATCCTTCTTAAAGAAAGTCCATTTGTGTGGCCTTTTACTAAGACATCAGACCAGGGGTGCCGTATAGGACATGCGGCAACCTGCTTCCCTCATTAACGGTGCCATGCTGCCGACTGGGCTCCAGCAGCCCTGGTTTGTGCAGCCAGAAGCTGTGCTTCCTGGTTCCGACCAGCGGGTAGGTGTGGTCTGTTTACATTCAGCTGCCCTTGTGAACCATGGGTGCTTCTGTACATGATTATTGTACAAAGTCTACGCAGTGCAGCTGGTTGGAATCATGAAGTGTTGCTTTGGGAGCCCAAATGGTGGCACAGGGGGGCGGGTGTTAAGGTGCCTCATACCCAATATGGCTCTGTTGGTTTGAGTGAGATCTTTGGAAAAGTCTAAGAAAGCTGACTTTTCACAGTATACACAGTATACATGTTATCTTAACAATGCGAGAGTTCTATATCCCTTGCCATTGTTTTTGGCGTGTAGAACATCATTTCATTAATTAAAAGAACAGATTCAAAGCACCGAATGCTGCCATGACGGCGGTTCTTCTGGACACTGTTGCAGAACTGAAAGCTGCTCTATTTCCTCCCCAGCAGCCTATCTGACAATACTTGAGATTATGGAGAAGAATCTGTGGTTCTATGTAGAAGCCTATCCTAACAGCACCAAGTGATCAACCTTTTGGCCTATTCCCCAACTGTTTCCTCGAGAGCCAACAACAGGCCAGGTTTTGCGGATTTCCACACAGATGGACGGGTGAAGTAATTAGTGCTCAGACAGAGCTAAAAGCTGGTGTGGATGTGGAGACCCACAAAACATGACCTGTTGGCGGCCCTCAAGGAGAGAGTTTGGGAACACTGGCATTTAGCATGGAGTGTGTTGGTGAGTTTGGTTGTGGTGCTTCTGGGATGTCTCCAGCAGGTGTTGTTTATGTGTCATCTCTTCCTCTCTCCATGCAGGATCAATACTCCTTCTGCCACACTCTGGCTCAGAGTTATCTGGATTCATTTGAGACCTACAGCAACTTCCGATAACAAATAATCATGAAGCCTCGCACTGTCATAGGCATTGCCGCAAGCAGAACCGCCAGAGTCAAGGGCCAGAACTTGCATCAGGGCTGGCAGTCGATTCCTACAGAGACACTGCAGATGAGGAAATATCTAAGATGAAGGCTTTGGAATGCACTCACTTAAGTGGAAAAAGATCTGATACCCCATTTCCAGTAAAAAAGAGGGACTCCAACCCTTCTCTAATAGCTACCACCACCCCATCCTACATGACTGCTCACACATAAGCCTAGGCTGCCACCTCCCCCGCCCTCCACAGCACCCAGGATTTTGACTATACCGGGTTTTGTTCTTAGCATCTTGTTGATATCAGAGTGTGAGAGTGGGATAAAGTACAGGGGGGCAGGTTATAGCTGTGCTTTGCTCAGACAGAGCAAAGCTGGGGTCAGGAAAAGGTCAGCAATCCCAGAATGCACAGCAGCACAGTCAGAAGGCACTTCCTGTTTGCAGGCTGCCTGATGGTCCATGAGCCGCCATCTTGGATGTTTAATGGCTCATAACATGCAGTAGATGCAGGTAAGATGATTTTTAATGTGAGCAATCTGTATGTACAGGGTGTGGGAAACATATAAGATAGGCTCTTATTCAGGGTGAGGGTCCGGATTAATGTGAGCAATCTGTATGTACAGGGTGTAGGAAACATATAAGATAGGCTCTTATTCAGGGTGAAGGTCCGGGTTAATGTGGGCAGTCTGTATGTACAGGGTGTAGGAAACATATAAGATAGGCTCTTATTCAGGGTGAAGGTCCGGGTTAATGTGGGCAGTCTGTATGTACAGGGTGTAGGAAACATATAAGATAGGCTCTTATTCAGGGTGAAGGTCCGGATGAATGTGGTCAATCTGTATGTACAGGGTGTGGGAAACATATAAGATAGGCTCTTATTCAGGGTGAAGGTCCAGATTAATGTGGGTAGTCTGTATGTACAGGGTGTGGGAAACATATAAGATAGGCTCTTATTCAGGGTGATGGACCGCTTTAACTTGATAGCAACCCCATCCTGCCTCTCACACCCTCCACACCACACCTTTCCTACACCAACCTATTCTACACCATTCCAAAACCCCATCATCAATGACTGCCCCTACCTCACCTGCCCCACACACCGCAGTTACCTCCCCAATCGCTACCAACTCCCCACCCCTGCTCAAATCTCAGCTGCCCTCAATACCAGTATCACTTCCTGTAACTGATACAAACACCCCCTCCTCCATAACTGCCTCTACCTCGTCGGCCCCACACACCACAGGCACCTCTTCTGACTGTTACCAACACCCTGCTCCCATCCCTGATCAAACCTGCCCTCCATACCGGTATCTTTCCCTGTAACTGATACAATACATGACTGCTGCACCTTATACCATTTGTAATATATGGATTGATCTGTATCGTTTTTAAGCATGTGTGTAAAATAGTCAAATATTATGTATCTGTATTATGTATCTACTTTTATAATATAAGCTGGGTTTTCATACTGAAACTCCACGTCCAATATATATATATATTGTGGTAAATTGTATCAAAATGTCTATTCCTTCCCCTGCTTGGCTGTATAAAGCACAATCCGGGCTGAGTTTTCAGGACCCGGGTCACTTCCCCAATTCCCTAACGGGTTGTTACATGTTCTAAGGCCCTCCACAAGTGTGCACGCTGATTACAGGGGAAGCCTGTATAAGAAGAGAGCACACGGCCTTTCCTTTGTCTATGACCAGCCTGTTGGAGTGAGCCCAGGCTGAGCTGCACCGTGGTGAAGGATAGCACTGGAAATTGAGCAGAGGGCTGATACACCCTGTAAAGTGGACTGGAACTGATCAGCTTGCTGGACTATCTACTGAACTTTGCTGAATAAAAGCCGTTTTGGAGTTCAAATCCGTTGTCGTCACTGCTGATTGTTTGCCCGCTTAAAAAATATATATATATATATATTCTTGTCATATACCCTGTGCAGAGTGGTATGAACCTGAACAATCAGAAAACGATTTAGTCCCTCTGTGTCTCAGCATAAGGGCCTCACAGTCCGCTAGATTTTTACTCACATGTCGGTAAGAAGGTAGACTGGGTATTCACATGTCACATGGTCCAGGCTTAAACCGGCGGGCAGGAAATAAGAAGCTTCCCTAGACCACAGTACTACTTGCCGCCATTCGCAGGGCTGCATGATAAAGGTTCAGGTAAGGATTACTGGTAGAGATGAGCGAACTTTTGAAAAGTTCGATTCGACTGATTCGCAGAATTTTCCGACAAAAATCGTTTCGACCCGAATTTATTCGCGACGAATCGCTATTAAAAACGGCTATTTCTGAGCCTCCTAGAGCCTCAATAGGGTTGTAAACCATTTTGCCTTGCTGTAACACGCATAGGATGCGTGCTGGGCTAGTTAAATAATACTGTAAATAATTATCACATGCAGATCAGAGGCATCGCTAATAGAATCGCAGAGCGGCACAATTGCAGAGAATTGAAGTGGCATCACTATGAGGGGCAGGAGCCCAAACATTGCTTTAAAGAGACACTGGAGTTGGCAGCAGCAGGAGCCCAAAAATTGGATGAATCACACCCTGGAGTTGCAAGCACCAGCAGGAGCCCAAACATTGGCTGAAAGAGACACTGGAGTTGGCAGCAGCAGGAGCCCAAAAATTGACTGACACACCCTGGAGTTTCAAGCAGCAGCAGCAGGAGCCCAAACATAGCTTGAAAGAGACACTGGAGTTGGCTGCAGGAGCCCAAAGATTGGATGAATCACACCCTGCAGTTGCAAGCAGCAGCAGCAGGAGCCCAAATATTACTTTAAAGAAACACTGGATTTGGCAGCAGGAACCCAAAATTGGATGAATCACACCCTGGAGTTGGCAGCAGCAGCAGGAGCCCAAACATTACTTTAAAGAGACACTGGAGTTGGCTTCAGGAGCCCAAAAATTGGATGAATCACACCCTGGAGTTGGCAGCAGCAGCAGGAACCCAAATATTACTTTAAAGAGACACTGGATTTGGCAGCAGGAGCCCAAAATTGGATGAATGACACCCTGGAGTTGGCAGCAGCAGCAGCAGCAGGAGCCCAAACATTACTTTAAAGAGACACTGGGGTTGGCTTCAGGAGCCCAAAAATTGGATGAATCACACCCTGGAGTTGGCAGCAGCAGCAACAGCAGGAGCCCAAACATTACTTTAAAGAGACACTGGGGTTGGCTTCAGGAGCCCAAAAATTGGATGAATCACACCCTGGAGTTGGCAGCAGCAGGAGCCCAAACATTACTTTAAAGAGACACTGGAGTTGGCAGCAGGAGCCCAAAGATTGGATGAATCACACCCTGGAGTTGGCAGCAGCAGCAGCAGGAGCCCAAACGTTACTTTAAAGAGACACTGGGGTTGGCTTCAGGAGCCCAAAAATTGGATGAATCACACCCTGGAGTTGGCAGCAGCAGGAGCCCAAACATTACTTTAAAGAGACACTGGAGTTGGCTTCAGGAGCCCAAAAATTGGATGATTCACACCCTGGAGTTGGCAGCAGCAACAGCAGCAGGAGCCCAAACATTACTTTAAAGAGACACTGGGGTTGGCTTCAGGAGCCCAAAAATTGGATGAATAACACCCTGGAGTTGGCAGCAGCAGCAGCAGCAGCAGGAGCCCAAACATTACTTTAAAGAGACACTGGGGTTGGCTTCAGGAGCCCAAAAATTGGATGAATCACACCCTGGAGTTGGCAGCAGCAGCAGCAGGAGCCCAAACATTACTTTAAAGAGACACTGGGGTTGGCAGCAGGAGCCCAAAAATTGGATGAATCACACCCTGGAGTTGGCAGCAGCAGCAGCAGGAGCCCAAACATTACTTTAAAGAGACACTGGGGTTGGCTTCAGGAGCCCAAAAATTGGATGAATCACACCCTGGAGTTGGCATCAGCAGGAGCCCAAAAATTGGCCTAAAGACATAAATATGTTTTGCACCATTTGGAAAGTGTAAAACGTGGCACCATGCTGAATCTAGTCGCATGCATCAGGCATTGGTGGGTGGAAATCCTGGCTGATCCATCCCTGATTCATTTTGACAAAGGTGAGTCTCTCCACATTTTTAGTTGACAGACGAGTTCTCCTCGCCGTAACTATGGCCCCCGCCGCACTAAACACCCGCTCAGATGGTACGCTACTTGCCGGGCAGGACAGCTTTTCCAGGGCAAACTCTGCTAGTTGCGGCCACAAATCAAGTTTGGCTGCCCAGAAGTCCAGCGGATCCTCAAGGTGTGTTGGCATGGTCATGTCAAAGTATGACATGACCTGCTGGTTCAGGTCCTGCTCCAGATCTTCCTGCTGCTCATGAGTAGCCTCACTATGCGGGTGTAGAAAGCTACTCATTAGCGACTGAAGACTGAGGCTGCTGCTGATGGAGCTGCTGCTGCTGCTCCTGCCAACATCCCCAGCAGCCATGACAGTGGAAGGTGAGCGCAGAGGTCCCCTCGAGTCAGACCTGCGAGAGTATGGACCATGGCGCAGATAGGCATCGGCCAACTGCCTACGTAGAATGTCTTTGTAGTAGTTCAGTTTGTCCTCCCTCTCCGTGGGTTTAAAAAATGCCCCCATTTTGTGCCGGAAGCGAGGGTCCAATAAGGTGGACAGCCAGAAGTCATCCCGCCGACAGATGGAAACAATTCTGGGGTCACTACGCAAGCACGTGAGCATGCTTCCTGTCATTTGCGCAAGTGACTCGGATGGACTACCTGTCTCCATCTCCACTGCATACTGCCACGGTGTGCCTGGGTCCTCTGTCTCGCCTTCCTCAAAAACCTCTAGCTCCTCTGGCTGCTCCTGCTCCTCCTCTCCTGTCCGCTGACTAGATAAACCAGCCATTTCGCCAAGCCTAAACTGTGTTTCGCTGGGCAACTCCTCCTCATCTTCCTCCTCCTCCTCCAGTTCAGCTCCAACGGGGTTCATGTGGCCGTAAGATGTAAACGCCATGTCTCCAGTGCCCTGACCAGCCATGGTTTCCAACATGTGCTGTAGTACATGAAGCAGTGGAATCACATCGTTCATCCCGTAATCCTGCCGACTGACAAATAAAGTGGCTTCCTCAAAGGGCCTGAGCAAACGGCAGGTGTCACGTATGAGCTGCCACTGGTTGACATTGAAGTTACACAGGGGAGTCCCCCTATCTGCTTGGATCATCAGGAAATCCGTGATGGCTTTTCTCTGTTCATATAATCGGTCCAACATGTGAAGGGTGGAATTCCAATGGGTGGAAACATCGCAAATCAGACTATGTTGGGGGATATCGTTCTGACGCTGTAGCTCAAGAAGGGTGTGTTTGGCGGTGTATGAGTGGCTGAAGTGCATGCAAAGTTTCCTTGAAGTTGTTAGGATGTCTTGCAGATGGGGGGGAACACTTCAGAAACCGCTTGACAACCAGATTGAAGACGTGAGCCATGCAGGGGGCATGGGTCAGGCTTCCTTGGCGCAGCGCAGACAAAATGTTCTTCCCATTGTCGGTAACCATGATTCCCATTTTAAGTTTTCTTGGAGTAAGCCATGTTTGGATTTCCTGATGAATAAATTTAAGCAGTTCCTCCCCTGTGTGACTCCATTCGCCAAGACAAACCATGTGAAGCACTGCGTGACACCTCCGTGCCCTGCACACATGGTAGACTGGAGGGGCACTGAGACTTGAGCCTACAGTGGAGGGTGAGGAGATGGCGGAGGATGAGGAGGCCGAGTCGCACAGTGTCACAGGCCCAACGGGCAGGGAACGCGGAGGCTGAAGCGGCGTGACCTGTCCAAGTTGCTGCTGCAAAGGGACCACATTCACCCAGTGGGCCGTAAACGACATGTACTGCCCCTGACCGTAGTTTCAGCTCCAGGCGTCGGCGCTGCCATGCACTTTGCTACACACCGACAGGCTCAAGGACTGGCCCACCTTCTGTTCAACAAAAGTGTGTAGTGCTGGTACTGCCTTCTTGGCAAAGAAATGACGGCTTGGGACTCTCCACCTCGGCTCGGCACAAGCCATCAGTTCTCTGAAAGGTGCAGAGTCCACCACCTGAAAAGGGAGCGACTGCAGCACCAGCAACTTGGACAGGAGCACATTCAGTTTCTGCGCCGTAGGATGAGTGGGCGCATACTGCTGTCTCTTGGACATGGCTTCGCTGATGGATTGCTGGCGGGATGCATGACTTGGAGGAGGAGGAGGAGGAGCAGGAGCGACAGAGGTTGGGTATGACGCACAGCTGCCTTCGGCTGAGGTGCTGGAGCCTTGGCTGACAGAAATTGGGAGCGGCGTGCCACTCGGTGAGTAAGCAGTCTGGCCCACCTCTCCGGAGCCTAGGTTCTCCCACGCCACTTTATGGTGACGCTGCATATGTTGGCGCAGGGCCGTGGTGCCAACATTTGGACCCTGGCCACGCTTCACCTTCTGCCTACATATCTTGCATGTGGCCATGTTACCCTCCTGCGGATGCTTCAGGAAAAACTGCCACACTGCCGAGTAGCTACTTTTCCCACCCCCTGGCCTCACTGATTCACTGCTGCTGTTGCCAACTACAGGAACCCCTGCTCCACTACCTCCCAATAAGGTAGACTGCCGCACAGCAGGTGCTCTACCCCGGCCCCGGCCCCGGCCGGCTCCAGCCTTTGGAATTTTGCCCCCATGCTGACTGCTACCACCTTGCTGCCTCAGCTGCTGACTCCGGGGCAACCTGCGCCCCTCTTCTCCTGATGATGATGATGATGAAGCCCCTTCATCATCCGGCTCCCAAGTGCGATCGGCTTCATCATCATCATCATCATCATCACCGAGTTGTGGCTGTAGCTCCCTGATCTTATCGGTTTCAGTGTCTGGCGCAGGAGCTGGAAAGCTCCCAAAACCCACATCACTCTCCACATCACTATTTCTGTGCAGAGCTAAAGAAGGCACCTCCATTTCATGGCTGGCCAGTAGCTGCTGGCTGTCCTCCAGATGATCGTCCTCCTCACTAAAAAGTGGAGCTGAACCCAAAGCATGGGATACGTCGCTGGGGGAGGGAACGGCGTAGGACAGAGTCAGTGGGAGGACAGGGACTGCTCTCGGGGCATGCCAACTCAGGGTTGTGTCTGAGGAACCGACCGACCCTAGACTGGGGCTCTCAGACGTAAGTTGTGATGATGTTGTTGATGAGCGCGTCAACCAATCTACCACGGCAGATGCGTTACTGGTGGAGACCCGACCGCTAGCAGATACTGACAGATTAGGTCTCTCAGCGTGACTCCTGCTGCTACTGGCCCCCAGTCTGCTGCGACCTCTGCCTGCGGAATCTTGGCCTCTGCCACTCCTCTTTTCACTTCCAGGCACTTGTCTGCCCGACATAGTCTAACTGGCGTGGTAGTAGGTGATATTTTAAGAACCCCCAGGCAGCGGTGGGTCTATATGAAACAGAATATAATGCACACCAAAAGTGAGCAGTAACACTCAGCCTCCAACAGGCCTGCTTAGTGTAAATAAAGAGGGGTATGGTATGTTACAGAATGGGATGCCCCAACAGCAGAGCACCTGGGAGCAGTAGTACTATGCACAGCAAAAGTGTCTTTATCAGGCCAAATTACTTTTAGAATAAGTGCAAAGGGTTATAGTAAATAGAGGCTGGTGTAGTCACAGAATGGGATGCCCCAACAGCAGCGCACCTGGGAGCAGTAGTACTATGCAAAGCAAAAGTGTCTTTATCAGGCCAAATTACTTTTAGAATAAGTGCAAAGGGTTATAGGAAATAGAGGCTGGTGTAGTCACAGAATGGGATGCCCCAACAGCAGTGCACCTGGGAGCAGTAGTACTATGCACAGCAAAAGTGTCTTTATCAGGCCAAATTACTTTTAGAATAAGTGCAAAGGGTTATAGGAAATAGAGGCTGGTGTAGTCACAGAATGGGATGCCCCAACAGCAGTGCACCTGGGAGCAGTAGTACTATGCACAGCAAAAGTGTCTTTATCAGGCCAAATTACTTTTAGAATAAGTGTAAAGGGTTATAGTAAATAGAGGCTGGTGTAGTCACAGAATGGGATGCCCCAACAGCAGTGCACCTGGGAGCAGTAGTACTATGCACAGCAAAAGTGTCTTTATCAGGCCAAATTACTTTTAGAATAAGTGTAAAGGGTTATAGTAAATAGAGGCTGGTGTAGTCACAGAATGGGATGCCCCAACAGCAGTGCACCTGGGAGCAGTAGTACTATGCACAGCAAAAGTGTCTTTATCAGGCCAAATTACTTTTAGAATCAGTGCAAAGGGTTATAGTAAATAGAGGCTGGTGTAGTCACAGAATGGGATGCCCCAACAGCAGCGCACCTGGGAGCAGTAGTACTATGCAAAGCAAAAGTGTCTTTATCAGGCCAAATTACTTTTAGAATAAGTGCAAAGGGTTATAGGAAATAGAGGCTGGTGTAGTCACAGAATGGGATGCCCCAACAGCAGTGCACCTGGGAGCAGTAGTACTATGCACAGCAAAAGTGTCTTTATCAGGCCAAATTACTTTTAGAACAAGTGCAAAGGGTTATAGTAAATAGAGGCTGGTGTAGTCACAGAATGGGATGCCCCAACAGCAGTGCACCTGAGAGCAGTAGTACTATGCACAGCAAAAGTGTCTTTATCAGGCCAAATTACTTTTAGAATAAGTGTAAAGGGTTATAGTAAATAGAGGCTGGTGTAGTCACAGAATGGGATGCCCCAACAGCAGTGCACCTGGGAGCAGTAGTACTATGCACAGCAAAAGTGTCTTTATCAGGCCAAATTACTTTTAGAATAAGTGTAAAGGGTTATAGTAAATAGAGGCTGGTGTAGTCACAGAATGGGATGCCCCAACAGCAGTGCACCTGGGAGCAGTAGTACTATGCACAGCAAAAGTGTCTTTATCAGGCCAAATTACTTTTAGAATAAGTGCAAAGGGTTATAGTAAATAGAGGCTGGTGTAGTCACAGAATGGGATGCCCCAACAGCAGTGCACCTGGGAGCAGTAGTACTATGCAAAGCAAAAGTGTCTTTATCAGGCCAAATTACTTTTAGAATCAGTGCAAAGGGTTATAGTAAATAGAGGCTGGTGTAGTCACAGAATGGGATGCCCCAACAGCAGTGCACCTGGGAGCAGTAGTACTATGCACAGCAAAAGTGTCTTTATCAGGCCAAATTACTTTTAGAATAAGTGCAAAGGGTTATAGTAAATAGAGGCTGGTGTAGTCACAGAATGGGATGCCCCAACAGCAGTGCACCTGGGAGCAGTAGTACTATGCAAAGCAAAAGTGTCTTTATCAGGCCAAATTACTTTTAGAATAAGTGCAAAGGGTTATAGTAAATAGAGGCTGGTGTAGTCACAGAATGGGATGCCCCAACAGCAGTGCACCTGGGAGCAGTAGTACTATGCAAAGCAAAAGTGTCTTTATCAGGCCAAATTACTTTTAGAATAAGTGCAAAGGGTTATAGTAAATAGAGGCTGGTGTAGTCACAGAATGGGATGCCCCAACAGCAGTGCACCTGGGAGCAGTAGTACTATGCACAGCAAAAGTGTCTTTATCAGGCCAAATTACTTTTAGAATAAGTGCAAAGGGTTATAGTAAATAGAGGCTGGTGTAGTCACAGAATGGGATGCCCCAACAGCAGAGCACCTGGGAGCAGTAGTACTATGCAAACAACAGTGGTTAACCAGGGTGAAACAGCTAACAAAGCCAGTGACCCAGGCAGTAACACTCAGGCTGCATGAAAACAAAAAAAAAATCCCTGTCACTGCATCCGTTTTTTTCCTACCTTTCCCTGCTTCTCCCTGACTTCCTGCCTGTCTCCCGCCTGTCTACTGGCTGTCTACTGGCTGTCCCTAACTCTCTACCTATCTCTCCCTGAATACAGTCTGCAGTGTCCTCCTGAGTCCTGGCTCTCACGAATGCAATAGACAAATGCGCAAAAGCAAGATGGCCGCCGCCTTATATAGCGCTGTGATGTCACCGGGCTTGCTGGCTGCTGATAGGCTGCATGTGACTGTCCCAGCATACACTGCCCCAGCTTACATGTCTGGACATGTCACGTAGACCATCCTAGAATGCCTGTCATTGAAATGAATGGATTTTAGAAAAAAACTTCGCTCGATCGAATCGCGGGGAAATTGGGATTCGATCCGAATCGAATTTTTCATGAAATTCGGATCGAATCCGGGTTCGTCCGGATCGATTCGCTCATCCCTAGCAGGCACGATCCCTGCCAAAGGGATAGCGGGGGGCGCTGCTGCTCGCGAATGCGCCATTGGACCGGGAACTAAAGTGAGTGAATTGTGCGACTGGGGGGGGGGGGGGGTCACACAGCAGGGCATCCTGATTTTGTATGCCCCAGGTGGATAATGGATCAGCCCAAGAATTTGTCAGCCCGGTTTTGGTCCACTTTAAAGATTAAACCACAGGTCAAGTAAATATCACGGAAGCACTTTTACCAGTAGCAATCTTATTGGGTGCTTGGCCAGCGGTGGTAACCTAGCGCTCACGAGGGGTGGCAGTGAGGCGGCCCGTCAGGCATCATACCTGTTGTGACCGCGTGACAGGTATCTTTAGAAGCCGCTCTGGGGAATTACTTACTTCATGTATTAACAAATAGTGAGATGCTGTTTGTGCATTACTATTCAGGCAGCTAAGGCTGCAGGCATCACAAATGACGTCATTAATGATGTCAGATGGGCTTTTGTGCTGCTTCTAGGGTATTTAACTTTTTCTTTTGTGCAGATCCTCTGTTTGTTCGTTCAACCCTGATGAAGGGGTGCATGCCGCCCTGAAACGTCTGATATAGATTTTGTGGACTGTATCATTCGCTGGATCAAGATTGCATGGATTATATGACCTTGATTCAATAGACTTTATTTACAAATAGAGTGCTGGCTCCTCCTTGGATTAAAGATTAAATCAGGGGGTCCGCTATCACGTTATTACGTTAGAAGGGCCCTAGAGGCTGGGACCCAACATAACCTGTACATCCCTTGAGCTCAAGTCAACCAGACTCAACCCGGGATTCAAACTACTGGGGAAACTGAAGATTAAACTAGGGGCCCAGTCATGCCCTATAGGTTTATGGGGGGTTAGGCACTGTCGTTGTATAGGGCTGTAAAATAACCAATGATGACCTTTTCAAGAGCTGTCCACTTTAAAACTCTATCAATATATCAATAGCAGAAAAAATAAACAGAAAAAGATGACGACTTCTCTATTTAATGACTAACCCTCTATTTAATGACTAACCCTCAAGAGAAAGATAACAAAGGAGCAAAGTACAGGCCTAGAGTGAGATACTGTAACTGGTATCAGGAAAGAAACTGCAGCATGAGGGGACAAATTACTCACATCTACAGTATGTTCTACTGAAGAATAAAAGGGAAGGCGTCAGGTAATTCGAGCAAAAGTGAAAATGTGTTGGTGGTCTCCAAGCAGATCCATCACACGCCCCGTGTATTACAGATAAACTGACCATATGTCCCACTTTGAGGCCCACTGTCCCTCGGAAAACTCTGGAAACACCTAAATGTCTCACTTTGAGGCTCACTATCCTTCAGAAAACTCTGGAAACACCTAAATGTCCCACTTTGAGGCTCACTATCCTTCAGAAAACTCTGTAAACATCTAAATGTCCCACTTTGCTGACATGGGCAGGGCCGGATTAAGTGTGGTGGAGGCCCCTGGGCACCAAATCTGGTAAAGGCCCCAGATACAGTATCTTTAATTCTTTTAAAATCATAGTTCAGCCAAGTAACTGATTGGTGGTTGTCTGGCCCCCGCCTACTTAATGGAACATCAGATCGAGTCCCTTGTGCCACCCTTGTGCGGGTGCGTGCTGCTCGGCGACTCCCGCTTTGCCAGTCTGGGTGGGGGGTAGTGTAGTCGCTCGGCTGGTCCAGCAGGAAACAGTTCCCTGCATTGAGCTGCCAGCGGCTGGGCTTGGTGGCTTATGTGCAGTGACAGCTCTGCATCCATCACTGTAGTGTTGCTGGCTTTGCTGCTCTAGACTCTCCGTCCTGCCCTGTGGTGGCTTTTGCTGCAGGTTTGCAAAAAAAAAAAAAGGCTTGCCCAGGCGCACCCCCACTGCCCAGCACCACGTCAGACCAAAGACTGAAGAGCCTCCTGGACCAGATCATAACCCAAAGGTTGGTGGAGGCCCCCTTTGCAGGGCAAGTGGTGGAGGCTGCGGGGCACCTCCCTGGACATAGTAGAAGACTGTCCTACCAAATGCAGAATTCCGGATTTCCTGGGTTCTTTACAACTGAATTTCAATTCCTATATACAAAACATACCAAAAATCTAATGGGATTAATGTTTTTGTTCTATCAAGTAAAGTTTTGGGATTTAGACAAGAACAATAATGAAAACTAATCATGAATGTTATTACACCTAGATCACTGGTATCTCCCTTGAAAAAGCACACAGGTCAAATGCGTAGGATGCACCAGTAAGATTACATCTGGGTGAACCGTCAGTTGATCATGTACGAGTGATACAAAAATGTAATGTCATTTCATTATGGAAAATTTGCTATACTATTTTAAAGAATATATTGAATAAATAATTACATTTTAGGCATATTTTGGTGGAGTAACTGTAACAAGAAACTTAGGGTTTCCCCGGTTTATGCAAACTAGGGGTTTTGTCCTTTATATCTGCTTTACAACTGCTCTGACTCTTTGGTTGAATAGTGCCAGTGTAATTCATGGACTAAGGAGCATTGGCTCCATCACCAACACCTTTTATGGACCAAATGGTCTTAGAACATGTGACCCGTAGTTAAGCCAGTGGGATGCATAGACTTCTGAGCATTGGCTCCATCACCAACATCTTTTAAGGACCTAATGGTCATAGAACATGTGACCCGTAATTAAGCCAGTGGGATGCATAGACTTATGAGAATTGTCCCCATCACCAGTATTTTTTATGGATAAAATATTCCTAGAACATGTGATCCGTAATTAAGCCATACCCCCCCCCCCCCCCCACCACCATGCCCATCACGCATAATCTGGTTTAAAATGAGGACCCAAAAAAGGTTGGTTTAATTACAAATGACTAGAGAGCAGCAGAGCTATGGACCTGCCATTACTCAGCCTGCCTAAAAGTGCACTGTTTGCGTCTGCAAATGCACAGGTGCCCAGCAGCACTTGCATTCTTCTCATACTGGCAAATAGCAGTGGTGCACTAGCAGAGGAGCACACAATACTGCTGCATCTGTATCCCCCAGATCTCAAGGTAAGGTCTGAATCTAGGTAATCCAACTGATTGTTTCAGAAACAAGAGAGAGAAAAACACGACTGGGTTGACCATCCCTAGGCCACCCTCTCGCCTGGATAAATAGGTGACATTTCTTTTCACCAGGTTCATGCGGTTTCCCCATACCATCTGGAAAAACACGCTGTAGACCCTGGTATAGAGAGACACTGGCAAAACACAGACGAAGCTGACGTATAAAAGATGGGGATCAGGTAGGTCTCGATAAGGTCAACCCTTTCCCTGAGAGACATTTTTCAGTTCTTCCAGATTGCAACCTTGGCATTGGCAATTTCCAGCCTGTGCTCCCAGTTTTTGTGGCCATAATCACCAGGGCCGAAATTAATGCCAAGGATCTGCTGGGGCACTTGAAAGGCATCCGGAAGTTCGAACCCCTCACCATCCTGACCCATTCAGAAAACTTCACTCTTCTCGTGATTGACCTTGGAGCCTGATGCTTCTGTATACTGTGCTATCAGAGAAGCCACCTCCTTGGCCTCATTTGTCCCAGAGACAATCACAGATATATCATCAGCATAGGCAATGACCTTCAAAGGAGGTTCACCAGGCACACCCAGAGGAACCCCACATAACATGCTGCTCTCGACCCTCTTTATAAAGGGATCGATTGCAAACACATACAGTAGGGGACTCAGAGGGCATCCCTGATGCACACCAGAGCCAACTTTGAAGGCCTTCCAACCCAACCATTAACAAGAGGGAAGCTCTCAGCTTCTTCATACAGGGTTTGTAGCCAATTAATGAACCGCCCTGGCAGGCCGTACTTACCAAGAAGCAGCCATAAGTACTCATGACTAACCCTATCAAAAGACCTTGGCCCCACATTTATGGCAAACCTTGGGCTGACCAGAATAAAAGATGATCAGCCGGTCACGGCCAATATAGGCAGAATATGGCAAGTGGGTGACCTGGTTGCCATTCCTGCAGAGCCTCAGAGTCACTGACCAGCCCCCAGTCCAGATGTCACGATCGCCCAGGATCTTCTTCAGAGGAGTGAGAACATCACCATAACGCTTTAGCCAGATGGTCAAATCAGAGGGGGGAATGGACTCATTTCTGATCAGTATGGCAACATTTTTAACAAGCTGCTGTCTGGAGACCTGGATGGGAGTTAACCCCTTCCTGGAACGATCTTGCTTCAGCAGCTCGTACCGCTCCCAAAATAAGTCCATTCCCTCCGGTCTGCCAAAGCTCAGGTCATGCTCTGCACCCCCACTGGACTGATTAGTGCAAAAATGTCTACGGCTTTGAATCCCATGCCAAGGATGAGATCCACCGCCTGCCGGGTGATAGCTGGACCCTCCCACCTTAGCTGGACCAGGTTGCGCCTATTGAAGCAGCTGGCAGGGGCGTTGGCCTCACTGGACACAGACATCCTCTTACCAGCAGCTTCTCCTCTGCGCCTGGCAACCTGGGCATAGGACACAGGGGGCTGCACTGCAGTACCAGAACCACCACCACGCTGGATAAAGTACAAGGCAGGACGCTTTGCAGCCAGGGCTCCAACATTTGAGGGCACAGTCTTGTCCACATGGGTAGACATAGGGGTAGATGTAGGGAGATTAACTGGACAGTCAGTGGCCTCCTTCACAGCAACAGCAGTTACAGCTTAGTGTTCCGAAGTAAAATTATGAACTGCAATAGGCCTGGGGGAAAGTTTATCAGTGACCACAGGGGAAAGTTCAGCAGTAATAGTTCTACTGTATAGGCTAGCAATAGGAAGGGACAGTCCAACAGCAGGCACAGGAGGCAGGTTGGCACCCAACAACAGGCCAGCAGAAGCAGCAGCAGCAGTTACAGTGGACAGGCTAGCAGCAGCAGTGGTAATAGGGGGCAGAGTTGGAGGGCAGGCCGGCAGAAGACACAGTAGGCACAGGAGGCAGACTAGAAGGAGACAGAGAGGGCAGGCTGGCAACAGACACACCAGAGGATGCAGGAACATTCAAAGCCTTCCCAGCCAGACCCAATCCTGCGGATGAAACACCCATTGTCCGGTGCTCACCAAGATCAGCAAGCCCTGGACCAGAGATAGGTGCCAGGACAGCATACAAGACTGGCACCACCCTATCCACTGCTGGACAAGGAGCACCAAAATCCTAACTACCACCTGACACAGCGCTATCAGCGCCCTCTGCAGGATGGCTGGCTAGGGTAGCATCACACTGAGCTGGCATCAGCTCCTCACATACCTGCTGGTGGTCACCCTCTGGCAGGTCTCCTCCACTGCACTCCAACGCTGCACACACCTGGTGAACTGCTCCAGACATAGATGTTACATTCACCGGTTCCGCGCCCCCAACTCTGCCACTGCCATGGCCTGGGGTGAACATGTAGCCGGTGAGTCCTCCATTGGCGTCTCCACCAGGGTCAGCCTCCTCTTCCATGGCTTGACCTGAGCGCTGCATGGTCTTAAAGCGCAGATCATTCCTGTATTTCTCCTGAAATGCACCACTGCCTTCCTTCAGTGATTTCACCAACCTCTCCTGTTGCTTCACCTGCGCCTCCAAATCTGACAATTCCGACTTGGCAGTGCGGCGATCCGATCCTTTCACCCTGCTGACATCTGCACGCTTCTTTTTTAAGGACAATTTTAAATTGCAGAGTTTCTCCTCCTTAGCCACAGCTATAAGATTGTTGCACACACACTTTCGAAATGCCGATAAACTCTCACCGGGCTGGGGCACTGTAGTGGTAATAGTGCCGCTAGATGGAGTCCCGGGATCTGGTGGCTTAATATTACTCCGGGGGTAACTGCGAGACTCACCCCCGGAATCATCCATCTTGCCTGGGATAGCACTCCCAGCAAGGCCCCTGACATAGCTCTCAGCTCTCAGCTAGTCAGCTGCAGGTAATCAGAGAGAAACTCCACACACAGCAGAAGGTGACCACACCCTCCTCATTACTCCTATAGATTATAAGCTCTTCTCCTTCTGTATCCTCCCTTATACCCTAATAGAGTGTAAGCTCTTCTCCTTCTGTATCCTCCCTTATACCCTAATAGAGTGTAAGCTCTTCTCCTTCTGTATCCTCCCTTATACCCTAATAGAGTGTAAGCTCTTCTCCTCCTGTCTCCTCCCTTATACCCTAATAGAGTGTAAGCTCTTCTCCTCCTGTATCCTCCCTTATACCCTAATAGAGTGTAAGCTCTTCTCCTCCTGTCTCCTCCCTTATACCCTAATAGAGTGTAAGCTCTTCTCCCTCTGCATCCTACCTTATATCCTAATAGAGTGTAAGCTCTTCTCCTGTATCCTCCCTTATATCCTAATAGAGTGTAAGCTCTTCTCCTGTATCCTCCCTTATACACTAATAGAGTGTAAGCTCTTCTCCTTCTGTATCCTCCCTTATACCCTAATAAATTTTGTAAGCTCTTCTCCTCCTGTATCCTCCCTTATATCCTAATAGAGTGTAAGCTCTTCTCCCCTGTATCCTCCCTTATACCCTAATAGAGTGTAAGCTCTTCTCCTTCTGTATCCTCCCTTATACCCTAATAGATTGTAAGCTCTTCTCCTTCTGTATCCTCCCATATATCCTAATAGAGTGTAAGCTCTTCTCCTCCTGTATCCTCCCATATATCCTAATAGAGTGTAAGCTCTTCTCCTCCTGTATCCTCCCTTATATCCTAATAGATTGTAAGCTCCTCTCCTTCTGTATCCTCCCTTATACCCTAATAGAGTGTAAGCTCCTCTCCTCCTGTATCCTCCCTTATATCCTAATAGAGTGTAAGCTCTTCTCCTTCTGTATCCTCCCTTATACCCTAATAGAGTGTAAGCTCTTCTCCTTCTGTATCCTCCCATATATCCTAATAGAGTGTAAGCTCTTCTCCTCCTGTATCCTCCCATATACCCTAATAGAGTGTAAGCTCTTCTCCTTCTGTATCCTCCCATATATCCTAATAGAGTGTAAGCTCTTCTCCTCCTGTATCCTCCCTTATACCCTAATAGAGTGTAAGCTCTTCTCCTTCTGTATCCTCCCTTATACCCTAATAGAGTGTAAGCTCTTCTCCTCCTGTATCCTCCCTTATACCCTAATAGAGTGTAAGCTCTTCTCCTTCTGTATCCTCTCTTGCATTATGTTGCTATCAAACAACATATTTGCTAACATAAGAATAAGTAAATCCAGGTCTGCTCAGCACTATGAGAACTTCCTTTTGGCATTAAAACATAAACAATTAGAAGGTTGTTGCTCTTCCGCGTGTATTTAGTTTCACTTTCGCTTCTTTTTGTCAGCGTAATGAGAAGCAGCGCTTGCTATTCGCTGCGAGGAAGCGCTCCTCTCCTGACTGCAGGACGCCCGTCTCCAGGTAAAGGTGTAAGTTACACTATATTTTCTTTTGTTTCTTTTTCTCATCTTGTGCGTGTTTCTTTTTTCAACACTATTATTTTGTTTAAAGGGTTATTAAAAGAGGGACATGAGACCTTTTCTGATGTTTCTCTTTAAACATTCCTCACTGCCTTCTGCATACCTACCAACTTTTCAGGGTGAGAAAGAGGGACATTTGTTAAATTAGGCCACGCCTCCTCATTGATTGATGGATAGGAGACACATTGCAACAGTTACAATAGAAACACTTTGAATACGCAAATGAATCATTTATTGCTGCAGATCTGCATGCTACACCTCAAAGAGGGACAATATGTAAATGAAGCCATGACTCCTCATTGCGGGATAGGCGATAGGCTGTAACAGTTACAACAATAGAAACTCTTGAAACAAATCCCAGGATAGTCAAAACTTTTGACTATCCTGGGTTTTGGTCCACTTTAAACCGGAGGGGCGGGGGACTGAGCAAGCCAGGTTTGGGGAGTTTTTATTAAAGCAGACCGACAGTCAAAAATGACTTAAACCAGACCAACACACAGTGGGGATGGGCACAGTGGGGTTGGGCACAGTGGGGTTGGGCACAGTGGCGATGGGCACAGTGGGGATGGGCACAGTGGGGATGGGTACAGTGGGGTTGGGTACAGTGGGGATGGGTACAGTGGGGTTGGGCACAGTGGGGATGGGTACAGTGGGGTTGGGTACAGTGGGGATGGGCACAGTGGGGATGGGCACAGTGGCGATGGGCACAGTGGGGATGGGTACAGTGGGGTTGGGCACAGTGGGGTTGGGCACAGTGGGGTTGGGCACAGTGGGGTTGGGCACAGTGGGGATGGGCACAGTGGGGATGGGTACAGTGGGGTTGGGTACAGTGGGGATGGGTACAGTGGGGTTGGGCACAGTTGGGTTTGGCACAGTGGGGATGGGCACAGTGGGGATGGGCACAGTGGGGATGGGCACAGTGGGGTTGGGCACAGTGGGGTTGGGCACAGTTGGGTTTGGCACAGTGGGGATGGGCACAGTGGGGATGGGCACAGTGGGGATGGGTACAGTGGGGTTGGGCACAGTTGGGTTTGGCACAGTGGGGATGGGCACAGTGGGGATGGGCACAGTGGGGATGGGCACAGTGGGGTTGGGCACAGTTGGGTTTGGCACAGTGGGGATGGGCACAGAGTGGGGTTGGGCACAGTGGGGATGGGCACAGTGGGGCTGGGCACAGTGGGGATGGGTACAGTGGGGTTGGGTACAGTGGGGATGGGTACAGTGGGGTTGGGCACAGTGGGGATGGGTACAGTGGGGTTGGGTACAGTGGGGATGGGCACAGTGGGGATGGGCACAGTGGCGATGGGCACAGTGGGGATGGGCACAGTGGGGTTGGGCACAGTGGGGATGGGCACAGTGGCGATGGGCACAGTGGGGTTGGGCACAGTGGGGATGGGTACAGTGGGGATGGGCACAGTGGGGATGGGCACAGTGGGGATGGGTACAGTGGGGATGGGTACAGTGGGGTTGGGCACAGTGGGGTTGGGCACAGTGGGGATGGGTACAGTGGGGTTGGGCACAGTGGGGTTGGGCACAGTGGGGATGGGTACAGTGGGGTTGGGTACAGTGGGGATGGGTACAGTGGGGTTGGGCACAGTGGGGATGGGTACAGTGGGGTTGGGTACAGTGGGGATGGGCACAGTGGGGCTGGGCACAGTGGGGATGGGCACAGTGGGGATGGGCACAGTGGGGTTGGGCACAGTGGGGATGGGCACAGTGGGGATGGGCACAGTGGGGATGGGCACAGTGGGGTTGGGCACAGTGGGGTTGGGCACAGTGGGAATGGGCACAGTGGGGATGGGCACAGTGGGGATGGGCACAGTGGGGATGGGCACAGTGGGGTTGGGCACAGTGGGGCTGGGCACAGTGGGGTTGGGCACAGTGGCGATGGGCACAGTGGGGTTGGGCACAGTGGGGTTGGGCACAGTGGCGATGGGCACAGTGGCGATGGGCACAGTGGGGATGGGTACAGTGGGGTTGGGCACAGTGGGGATGGGCACAGTGGGGATGGGTACAGTGGGGTTGGGCACAGTGGGGTTGGGCACAGTGGGGTTGGGCACAGTGGGGATGGGCACAGTGGGGTTGGGCACAGTGGGGATGGGTACAGTGGGGTTGGGTACAGTGGGGATGGGTACAGTGGGGTTGGGCACAGTGGGGATGGGTACAGTGGGGTTGGGTACAGTGGGGATGGGCACAGTGGGGATGGGCACAGTGGGGATGGGTACAGTGGGGTTGGGCACAGTGGGGATGGGCACAGTGGCGATGGGCACAGTGGGGTTGGGCACAGTGGGGATGGGTACAGTGGGGTTGGGCACAGTGGGGTTGGGCACAGTGGGGTTGGGCACCGTGGGGATGGGTACAGTGGGGTTGGGTACAGTGGGGATGGGTACAGTGGGGTTGGGCACAGTGGGGATGGGTACAGTGGGGTTGTGTACAGTGGGGATGGGCACAGTGGGGCTGGGCACAGTGGGGATGGGCACAGTGGGGATGGGCACAGTGGGGATGGGCACAGTGGGGTTGGGCACAGTGGGGATGGGCACAGTGGGGATGGGCACAGTGGGGATGGGCACAGTGGGGTTGGGCACAGTGGGGATGGGCACAGTGGGGATGGGCACAGTGGGGATGGGCACAGTGGGGTTGGGCACAGTGGGGATGGGCACAGTGGGGATGGGCACAGTGGGGATGGGCACAGTGGGGTTGGGCACAGTGGGGATGGGCACAGTGGGGTTGGGCACAGTGGGAATGGGCACAGTGGGGATGGGCACAGTGGGGATGGGCACAGTGGGGATGGGCACAGTGGGGTTGGGCACAGTGGGGATGGGCACAGTGGGGCTGGGCACAGTGGGGATGGGCACAGTGGGGCTGGGCACAGTGGGGATGGGCACAGTGGGGATGGGCACAGTGGGGATGGGCACAGTGGGGATGGGCACAGTGGGGTTGGGCACAGTGGGGATGGGCACAGTGGGGTTGGGCACAGTGGGGATGGGCACAGTGGGGATGGGCACAGTGGGGTTGGGCACAGTGGGGATGGGCACAGTGGGGTTGGGCACAGTTGGGTTTGGCACAGTGGGGATGGGCACAGTGGGGTTGGGCACAGTTGGGTTGGGCACAGTGGGGATGGGCACAGTGGGGTTGGGCACAGTGGGGATGGGCACAGTGGGGATGGACACAGTGGGGTTGGGCACAGTGGGGTTGGGCACAGTTGGGATGGGCACAGTGGGGATGGGCACAGTGGGGATGGGCACAGTGGGGTTGGGCACAGTGGGGATGGGCACAGTGGGGATGGACACAGTGGGGTTGGGCACAGTGGGGTTGGGCACAGTTGGGTTGGGCACAGTGGGGTTGGGCACAGTGGGGATGGGCACAGTGGGGATGGGCACAGTGGGGATGGGCACAGTGGGGATGGGCACAGTGGGGTTGGGCACAGTGGGGATGGGCACAGTGGGGATGGGCACAGTGGGGTTGGGCACAGTGGGGATGGGCACAGTGGGGTTGCGTACAGTGAGGCTGAGGGAGAGACTAAGGGGGTAGGAATTGAATGTGGGTGTTAGAAGCAGCATCCCAATGCAGTGCGGCATTGTCCTGGGTCTCCTTATGGGCAGTCCACCCCCTGGTTACATCCTATCTCCTATCTATCCCTCTATGAGGGGTGTGGCTTCATCCATCCCTCGATGAGGGGGCGTGGCCTAATTTAACAGATGTCCCTCTTTCCCACCCTGAAAAGTTGGGAGGTATGAATGTTCATATGTTCAGAAATAGCAGCTTTCAGCCTGAAGCCTTCATTTATGCTGGAAACCGGCATTTACTAAAGAATCTAATAATAAACTGTCCTGAATTGTAACTTGTTAAGTCATAAAGGGCATCCTCCGCCCCTACATTACTCATTTGGATTGAATATGACCTCTTTCCCTGCCTTAAAGCGGACCAAAACCCACTGCAATCGGCCTGGGGCATCATAATTTGGGATGCCCCACTGTGTGAAACCCCCCCGGTCTTCCAGAAATGTACCTTCTTTTCCCGTCCAATGGCACATGTAACTGCAACCCCCGCTATCCCTCTAGCAGGCGATTGCCCGTGCCAGGCATTTGTGAATGGCCAGCGTGGGCACACTCCCTGTAGGGTAGCAGGGGATGCGGCCGTCAGTGCACTGATTGGACGAGCTGATGCGTATGCGCCATAGCACCGGAAAGTCACTAAAGAAGCAGCAGGCACAGCCTATATCTAAACAATGTGCCACAGGTCCGTGCCACACCAACGAGTCTACAATACTATAAAGGCACAAGAGGACCTACCACAAAAGGGCACAGCACGAAATATTATCAAAAGATAACACTTTATTTTTGTGACTCCTCTCAGGGCCGGATTAAGAGCATCCCGGGCCTGGTGCTGTAGATTTTGAGGGGCCTATTTATCGAAGTCTATAAAATGAAAATGCAACACAAAGCAATTTTGTTTAAGACAAAGTGCATTTGTCACATGTCTAATGTACATTAAATTACCAGGATAGCTGAATACATGTTAGTGTGTGAAAAATGTGCATATCTTCATAGAGTTTGTTCTTTAGCTAAAAAAAAAAAAAGAACCAACTCACTTTTGGGGGGCCCAGAGTGTCAAAGAGGTGTTGTAGAGGGTTCACTATCCCTCAGTACAGACAAAGCGGGGCATCCCTCAGTACAGACAAAGCAGGGGCATCCCTCAGTACAGACAAAGCGGGGCATCCCTCAGTACAGGCAAAGCGGGGCATCCCTCAGTACAGGCAAAGCGGGGCATCCCTCAGTACAGGCAAAACGGGGCATCCCTCAGTACAGGCAAAGCGGGGCATCCCTCAGTACAGGCAAAGCGGGGCATCCCTCAGTACAGGCAAAGCGGGGCATCCCTCAGTACAGGCAAAGCGGGGCATCCCTCAGTACAGGCAAAGCGGGGCATCCCTCAGTACAGGCAAAGCGGAGCATCCCTCAGTACAGGCAAAGCGGGGCATCCCTCAGTACAGGCAAAGCGGGGCATCCCTCAGTACAGACAAAGCGGGGCATCCCTCAGTACAGACAAAGCGGGGCATCCCTCAGTAAAGACAAAGCGGGGCATCCCTCAGTACAGGCAAAGCGGGGCATCCCTCAGTAAAGACAAAGCAGGGGCATCCCTCAGTACAGACAAAGCGGGGCATCCCTCAGTACAGGCAAAGCGGGGCATCCCTCAGTAAAGACAAAGCAGGGGCATCCCTCAGTACAGACAAAGCGGGGCATCCCTCAGTACAGGCAAAGCGGGGCATCCCTCAGTACAGACAAAGCGGGGCATCCCTCAGTACAGGCAAAGCGGGGCATCCCTCAGTACAGGCAAAGCGGGGCATCCCTCAGTAAAGACAAAGCAGGGGCATCCCTCAGTACAGACAAAGCGGGGCATCCCTCAGTACAGGCAAAGCGGGGCATCCCTCAGTAAAGACAAAGCAGGGGCATCCCTCAGTACAGGCAAAGCGGGGCATCCCTCAGTACAGACAAAGCGGGGCATCCCTCAGTACAGGCAAAGCAGGGCATCCCTCAGTAAAGACAAAGCAGGGGCATCCCTCAGTACAGGCAAAGCGGGGCATCCCTCAGTACAGACAAAGCGGGGCATCCCTCAGTACAGGCAAAGCGGGGCATCCCTCAGTAAAGACAAAGCAGGGGCATCCCTCAGTACAGGCAAAGCGGGGCATCCCTCAGTAAAGACAAAGCAGGGGCATCCCTCAGTACAGACAAAGCGGGGCATCCCTCAGTACAGGCAAAGCGGGGCATCCCTCAGTACAGGCAAAGCGGGGCATCCCTCAGTACAGGCAAAGCGGGGCATCCCTCAGTACAGACAAAGCGGGGCATCCCTCAGTACAGGCAAAGCGGGGCATCCCTCAGTACAGACAAAGCGGGGCATCCCTCAGTACAGGCAAAGCGGGGCATCCCTCAGTACAGGCAAAGCGGGGCATCCCTCAGTACAGACAAAGCGGGGCATCCCTCAGTACAGGCAAAGCGGGGCATCCCTCAGTACAGACAAAGCGGGGCATCCCTCAGTACAGGCAAAGCGGGGCATCCCTCAGTACAGGCAAAGCGGGGCATCCCTCAGTAAAGACAAAGCAGGGGCATCCCTCAGAAATTGAGAAAGAGCCACACACAGAAAAAGGCACACACACAGAATGAGAGCAACAGCCGACCCCCCCCCCCGCTCAACATGAGGCCAGCACACTGATCTCACTCTCAATATAGGGCGCACCCTCCCAATCTCCGGCTGTCTCTCACTCCTGCATGCCGCCGATCTCCCGCCGCTCACCTCCTCAGGGCCATACGTCCGCCATCTTCACTTGTCGTCTTCAGCGATGCTGAGAAGGGAACGCCCCCGGACGCTGCCATTATCCGCAGGGGGGGTGTTCCCATCTGGGGAGGCGCCATCCAACAGTACTGCCCCCGATGACACGCATACAGTCACTCACCCCTGCCTGCGGCCTGACAGGTACCGCCGTCTTCCCCCTCCTAATGCCGCGTGACTTCCTCTCATTTCAGGTCTCATCTTAAAAATTGATTTAATGCCGGCTGTTGCGCGCTGGGCCGCTGGCCGGTGGGCGTGCCCCAGATGGCCAGCATCCATTGAAAGCAATGGACGCCGCCCACTGAGCAGCGCGCAGCACCCGCAAAGTGTGTGTGTGTCGTGCTGTGTCGGCCAGGGAAGGGAAGGGAACAGTGACTGGCAGACCAGGCGGCCGCGGGCGCGGCCTATGCGGGCCGTGTTTGCAGGCTGCTGGGCCTGTCTTAACATAGGGGCCTGGAGCGGCAGCTCCATCCGCCCCTACGTTAATCCGGCCCTGACTCAACTACATTTAAAAACAAATAAAAACAAATTAAAAACAATTACACCGGTGCATACCCCTCCTGCTCTGATACATATGTATATAATACAACAGAGACTTTATCTCGTCCATACAAAGAAATGTCTCATCTTAGGCAGACCTAAATTTATCCATGTTATTGCAAACATCCCAATTTCAAGTTCATAAATAAGTAACCAACAATGTGCAAAAAAGATATATAAATTGATAAAGCCTAATAAGGACATCTAACTAATCCTATTATAAAGTGCTAGTGCCGAAATCACAGTGCAATCTCAATGAGTGTAGGTCCACTTTATGGGACTTTATAATATATTACCATAATAATGGCATATACCCATAATATCCATGTTATTGCTAACAAACCAAATACAAATTATAACAAAGAGCAATATACTTGGGGATAAGGAAGAAAAAATATAGATGCAAGAGATAAAGCCAAGTTGATAAGCCAAATATAACAGATACTTTCCCGTATGGAGATCTCTATCTTATCTGGGAGCTGGTGTAAGGAGGACAGACCTCACGCGTTCCGCCACTACCTGCTGCTTCTTCAGAGGTGACCTCTGTGGTGTCCTCCTACGATGCCCTCCTGTCTTTGGAATGTGAACTTAGATTTTATTTCTTATTCTTTGGGAAGTGGGGAGGGGGCTTTTACCTGTGATCTCATCGTCCCGTTATACTGATTCACTACATAATTACAGACAAGGTAAAACATGTAGTACAGGGGTCAATACAAACTAGATGATACGAGGTTCAAACCAAATATTGTGAGCACAGGAGACAATAGGAAAGATCTACTACTCTTTAAGTAAAATAATATTTTCTAACGTTGCTCCTGACATTCTCTATGGTTAGCTGCAGGTTGTGTCCCATTGCTCTATCATTGAGACCAATTGTGTTTACAGAGTAGGAGGCATGAACTGCGTCTAGACTCAGGAGCGGATCCGAGCACGCTGATTGGCTTGCGCCATAGGACTGGGAAGAGGTGAGTTTGTTTCGGGGACCTGGGGGGTTTCACACAGCAGAGCAATGTCTCTAATAAGCGTACATGTTGGTTCTATCCTTATCTGGTCAGCGCATTCCACACAGACGCAGTAGGTCACATCTGGGCCACCTGAGGCTGTGGTGTCCTCCTCATATGATGTCGTCTTGTCTCTGGAATGTGAACTTAGATTTTATTTCTTATTCTTTGAGAAGTAGGGAGGGGGCTTTCACCTCTGGGCTCATAGGTCCCATTATAAAGCATAACATATAGTACAGGGGTCAATACAAACTAGATGATACGAGGTTCAGACCAAAAGTGAACACAGGAGACAATAGGAAAGATCTACTACTCTTTGGGTAAAGTAATATTTTCTAACGTTGCTCCGGACCTTCTCTATGGTTAGCTTCAGGTTGTGTCCCATTGCTCTATCATTGAGACCAATCATGTTCACAGAGTAGGAGGCATGAACTGCGTCTAGACTCAGGAGCGGATCCGAGCGATGATTGGAAGAACTAATACGCATGCGCCATAGAACCAGGAAGAGGTGAGTTTGTTTCGGCGACCTGGGGGGTTTCACACAGCGGAGCACCCCCGATCATGGTGCCCCGGGGGCAAGGACCAAAACCCAGGCTAGTCAAAATCCTGGGTTTTAGTCCACTTCTAACGTTGCTCCGGACAGTCTCTATGGCTAGCTTCAAGTTGTGTCCCATTGCTCTATCATTGAGACTAATCGTGTTCACAGAGTAGGAGGCATGAACTGCGTCTAGACTCAGGAGCGGATCCGAGCACGCTGATTGGAAGAGCTGATGCACATGTGCCATAGGAAGAGGTGTGTTTGTTTCGGGGACCTGGGGGGTTTCACAAAGCGGAGCAATGTGTCTAATCAAGCGTGCATGTTGGTTCTATCCTTATCTGGTCAGCTCATTCCACACAGACGCAGTAGGTCACATGCAGGCCACCTGAGGCTGTGGTATACTACAATGCCGTCTTGTCTTTGCAATGTGAACTTAGATTTTATTTCTTATTCTTTGGAAAGTGAGTAGGAGCTTTTACCTCTGAGCTCATCGTCCCGTTATACTGATCCACCACATAATTACAGACAAGGTAAAACATATAGTACAGAGGTCAATACAAACTAGATGATACAAGGTTCAAACCAAATGTTGTGAGCACAGGAGACAATAGGAAAGATCTACTATTCTTTGAGTAAAATAATATTTTCTAACATTGCTCCTGACCTTCTCTATGGTTAGCTTCAGGTTGTGTCCCATTGCTCTATCATTGAGACCAATCATGTTCACAGAGTAGGAGGCATGAACTATATTCAGTAAGGGCCCTTCCAACGTTCTCAATAGGCACCTTCATACATGAGGACCGTACCGGGGACTTTTTAGGCTACTAGATTATATATTAGATTACTATTATTTCAGACATACATAACAAGACAACATTACGTTGTTTTTTGTTTTGTCTTCTCAGGATTTCTCTGGAGGAACACCATGCCGCTCTTCTCCGTAGGCCAGTTCTGATGTTGCTCATTCTCCCACCTACAGGGAAAGATGGGGAGCTCTCCCAGCTGTGAAGTGAAAAATGAGACTCCTTACGCTTTCTCCTACTCCGTTTCCTATACAAACCATAATGTCCAATTTAGTGACAAGGTAAGTCAAGCACTGACAACACCATACCTTCCAGGTGTCCCTGATTTGAAGGGACTGTCCCTCTTTGTAGTCTGTGTCCCCCTGCCCCTTGTTGTTCTTATTTGTCCCTCTTCGAGGTGTAACATGCAGATCTGCATCAATAAATGATTAATTTGTCTATTTAAAGTGTTTATATTGTTGTAGCCAGGGCCGGATTAAGTGTGGTGGAGGCCCCTGGGCACAAAATCTGGTGGAGGCCCCAGATAGAGCATTTTTTAAAATAATAGTCCAGCCAAGAAACTGATTGGTGTTTGTCTGGAACCTGCCCACTTACTAGAATGTTCAATCGAGTCCCTTGTGCCCCCCCCCCTTGTGCGGGAACTCCTGCTTTGCCATTCTGGGTGGGGGGTAGTTTAGTCACCTGGCTGGTCCAGCAGAAAACAGTTCCCTGCATTGAGCTGCCAGCGGCTGTGCTTGGTGGCTTATGTGCAGTGACAGCTCTGCACCCATCACTTTTTGCGTTGCCGATGGCGCCTTTGCTGCTCTAGACTCTCCTCCGTCCTGCCCTGTGGTAATAGCTCTGTTGCCGGCCCCGCCGATCGGCAGACCAAAGAGTGAAAAAGCTCCTGGGCTAGACCATAACCCGAAGATTGGTGAAGGCCCCCCTTGCAGGGCAAGTGGTGGAGGCCCCAGGGTGTGTGCCCCTTGTGTCCTCCTCATAATCCGGCCCTGTTTATTACCTAGCCATCCCTCAATGAGGGGACGTGGTCTAATTTAACATTTGTCCCTCTTTCCCACCCTGAAGAGTTGGTAGGTATGACATCACCATTGTAAGGTCAATGATGAGAATGCTTGGAGGAAGACATAGAGACAATGATGTTGGTGAATGAGCTATAGAAACTGTTGAGAACAGATTAAAGGTTATCTATACTCAGAGGGACGTTTATGTCATCAACTTCCACCCCCAGCCCAGTGCCCTAAAACAGCCTGTGTGTTTCTTTTTACTAAAGCCTTTGCCCAATATTCGTAACAGGATAACAGGAAGTAGAATTATGGTGTCAAATCCTTAAATTAATTCAGTTACAACTAAACTGTCACATTATGGCAGTTAGCTTGACGTGCTCCCCATTGCTGAGCTGTGTGCGCCATAACTGAATGTTTCATCGATGGGGGTGGGGCTGCTCAGCAAGGGAGCAAAATATATTAATGTTTGATGCTGGGAAATAGTATTTTAAGGGTTTGGGCTTTTCATTAAGTCATGCTGAAGGTCCACTTCAAGAAATGTTTGCACACAGCTAAGATGCAATTTTGACTGAGGGTTTTTCAGAAGCAGGTCTCTCATATGTGTGGCAAGATGGCCGCCACCATGCATGTAAGAGAGTGCAGAATCTGCCTGCTATTCCAAACATCTGCATGTTTGCATGTTTTTGTTAATGATTGCCAGAGGTAGGGCTTTAGGGGAGCAATTTATTAAGCTTTGATTTTTTGACTGGAGGTCCGTTTTAACCAATGCATGGTGAGCAGTGTTTGATACTGTCTTGGCCAAAGAAACTCCTACCCAGACAATAACAAGCAGAAGCCCGGAAGGGCTGCTAATAAAAATATTAATAAGGTATGTTTATGCATACAGGACTGGTCTCTAATCATGGGCGAGCTGCTGGGAAATCGCTGACCCTCCAGGACAGATAACTACCCCTCTGTGTCAGTCAATGTGCCTGGAGCATGCCCGTTCCATTCACTACAATAAAGGGACATGCCAAGCCTCTGCATGCCCCCCTCATCGCAATGAATAGAGGGCACAGGGGCAATAAATTCCTTATCCATAAACATAAAGCACCACTGATAAGGAAAGGTTGGGGGAAGCAACTTGGAGCACAAATTTACAAATGACAAAAAAGGGTGACTACAAATAATTTACTCCCAGGCTAAAGGCTAATAAAAGATTAGCCTGCCCCCAGCACCCAACCAGGGGGGACGGCATCTGTCCTCCAGACGCTTGGAATCTACGATAAATCCAGGGAGAGAAACTGTTTTCGGGGTCACATACAGAGGGTCCGATCCGTGATCATGGTGCGTCTGACCCGCTGCTCCTCTAACCCTCGGAGGCTGAAGACTTTGTATCCCTTTATGAGGTGCAGGATTTTCAATGCTTTCTCCCCTTTTCTTTTTTAACAGTTTTTTTCTGCACATGTTTGTATGTTGTCTTTTTTGTTTATTATTTATATTTTTGTCTTTTTTTTTTTTATTAAAATGTTAAAATTTCCATCTAAGCACGGGCCGACCTTTTTGGCAATTAGAAATCCTCTAACCTGGTTTACTTGGAGCTCTGAGAACTACCCTGTAAGATCGATTGTAACTAATCCATTGTATGATTGGGAAAGCGGATATAATTTTATAGTGTTACAAGGTTGAATGACTCACAATTAACTTGGAGTGCTGCCTGGTGAATGTGTGAACCAGCAGATTGCAGGCTGATTGTATCTGATCATTCGACAGCAGAACTGATCAGACTCTCCACAAGTGTGGGACGGAATTAGTGAGTATTGCCTGTTCCCTGCTTGTATGTGGAGAGGGGTGTGTAGGTGTGTGTGGTGTCTGTCTCAACTATTTGAGTTTGATCGGACGGTCATTGAGGAGGGTTTCACCTTTAATCGTTTAAAGTGTAGTTACCATGGTGGTGGCAGCTTGTTGTAATTGGTGTGTGGGTGTTTCTGGTGTGATTGCTCTCAGTGCTGGAAGCTGCCCGCACCCACGTTGCAGATCGTTGAACAATCGATTTTGTGACACATATGACTCTTATGTTTTAGGTATTCAATGTGATCCCTCCCTGGGGTAGCAAGGATATCAGTCTTTCACACTGGTATTATACGCTTCATGTGAAATATGGCCTCCATTCAGAACACAAGACTCATAACCAATCAGATTTGCATTGGTATTACCCCGGGGGAGAAAAGCTGATCTTCACCATCCGAGAAGCCGGTGCCAGCAGGTCATTATTCCAGCTTTCATGTAGCAATGATGGAGGCTGTCGAACTTGCACAAATTATGGTAAGAATGAGTCTGTAGCTTTTGATTTAGAATACCTGACTCAATTGTAAAATAATTACACTTGCTAAATCCCAGGGGGTAGGAGTGTAACTATAGGGGGTGCATGGGGTGTGACCGTTACGGGTCACAGGGGGGCCCAGGGGGTAGGAGTGTAACTATAGGGGGTGCAGGGGGTGCCACCGTTACGGGTCACAGGGGGGCCCAGGGGGCAGGAGTGTAACTATAGGGGGGGCAGGGGATGCTACTGTTACAGGTCCCAGAAGGTCAGGGGGGCCATTGTTGTTGACAAAAGAGAAATGGCAAGCAGCACCATCAATTTATAGCTGGACTCAGAGGCGTAGCTGGGCTTTCTGGCACCCGGGGAATAGATTTGAAACGGCGCCAACCCCACGTGTGCTCAGGCTGCTTCTCTCTGCAGCTATGAAACCCCGCCCTCATCCCTCCTTTCTGGTCACTGACACGGACTATGTGCTGGCGGGCTGGAGACGCTCTTAGCCTGCGGCATCTCTCACCCCCTTTTTCTGGTCACACTATGTGCTGGCAGGCTGGAGACGCTCTTAGCCTGCGGCAACTCTCACCCCCTTTTTCTGGTCACACTATGTGCTGACAGGCTGGAGACGCTCTTATCCTGCAGCATCTCTCGCCCCCTTTTTCTGGTCACACTATGTGGTGGCAGACTGGAGGCGCTCTTAGTCTGCAGCATCTCTCACTCTCTTTTTCTGGTCACACTATGTGCTGGAAGAATGGAGACGCTCTTAGCCTGCAGCATCTCTCACTCTCTTTTTTTGGTCACGCTATGTGCTGGCAGGCTGGAGACGCTCTTATCCTGCAGCATCTCTCACTCTCTTTATCTGGTCACGCTATGTGCTGCAGGCTGGAGGCTCTCTTATCCTGCAGCATCTCTCACTCTCTTTTTCTGGTCACACTATGTGCTGGCAGGCTGGAGGCGCTCTTATCCTGCAGCATCTCTCACTCTCTTTTTCTGGTCACATTATGTGCTGGCAGAATGGAGACGCTCTCAGCCTGCAGCATCTCTCACTCTCTTTTTCTGGTCACGCTATGTGCTGGCAGGCTGAAGACGCTCTAAGCCTGCAGCATCTCTCGCCCCCTTTCTCTGGTCACACTATGTGCTGGCAGAATGGAGATGCTCTCAACCTGCAGCATCTCTCATTCTCTTTTTCTGGTTACACTATGTGCTGGCAGAATGGATACGCTCTTAGCCTGCAGCACCTCTCGCCCCCTTTTTCTTATCATGTTATGTGCTGGCAGGCTGGAGACGCTCTTAGCTTGCAGCATCTCTCACTCTCTTTTCTGGTCACACTATGCACTGGCAATAATAACCAGAGGCACAACAATTCTCTTATTTTGTTACTATGAAATATATAAAGCGCACAGTGTGCTTACATCACATCACTGTGGCCACACCCACTGTTTCTCATTTTTTCTCTGCATCTCCAATGTTCTAATACTTTTACTAATAACTTAGGAACTACAGGGTCTTTTTAAAAACAGATAAAAGTTTGGGATTGTGTAGCCCGAGACAATTTGAAAACAGTCGGGCTCTCGCCTTTACTATAACTTTAATGTGTTTCAAGGAAAACAAGATGAGGAAAAAAGAGAAATGGAAAAGAGACGAGTCGAAGAGGAAGCCCAGCGACGGCAGGAGCAGATTGAACGGGAGAGGCGGATTCAGGAGGAGATCGAGAAAGAATGTGAAGCTCTGGAGAAAAAACAATCCCAGATCAACGAGATGCTGGAAATGAGAAGGAACAAAGCGATACAAAGAGATAAGCAAGTGCAAGTCCTTCACCACCTGGTAAAAGATGACGCCCCGCCCATAGAAGATACAGAGGTAATATATCGCTTTGCTCAGTCCTTATTTCTACAAGCGATGTTACAGATAAAGCACACTTCAAAATTATTATTTAAAGGAGCACTATCGCAAAATTGTGTAATATTAAAAATGCAAAAATTAAAAACACGTCGGCTAATGTAAGAAGGTTCCAGAGTAATAAAATGTTTATGATCTCAATTATTAATGAATAATTATTAAATCACTTATATCGATGTATATAGTTAACTTGGATCAATGTGGAATCTGTGGATGTTTGCCTGCCGTTTATTATGATTCTGATCCGGGGCTGGCTGATTCAAGGGAAATCATACACATATAAATATAATATAAGGTTTACTTAGGTGAATTGTATCAATATTCATTATAGTCATATACAAATGATAATGTTTGGGTTATATCTGGGTTTTTTTCCCAGAAATTACTTGATATATGGTCTTTGAACTATTTAACTGGAACCATCTGCTTTGTGTAGGCATAGTGTTACATGACGGCTTCTTTGTAACAGGAAGACTAAGGGGCAGTCAGGAGGAGAAATGTTGGTTTGACCATATTTAAGCAGGGAAGACGTGGGAAGGGGGGGTATTCCTTATTGCCCTTATTTTTACAGCATGCAGGAGACATGAAGGGCTGCCACGCAGGCAGTATGGCAGGGGCTGGGCAGAGGACAAAATGCGCTGGTTGAATTAGCTTGAGATAGATTGCTGTCTTTTTGTATGGACACTCTTATTACATTTTGGACATTGCAGGTTTACATCATATTTACATCGTTCATATTATTACTTTTTCTGTAATGTAACCGGCCTGATTTTAATTAAGTCCACTCATCGATTTTTGGTTTCGGGCCAATATTTGTTTCTTGAATTACCATAGCTGAGATTATATCTGAATGGTCCAATAGTCCTTGAAAAGTAAAAACAAGAAACAAACTTCTTACAGCTAATGAGAGGAGGGGCCACGTCTACCCCCCGAATCGAATAAAACTCCTGCCAAGTTTGTGGTATATTCTTTAATGGTCGGTATAAAATCCAGGGGTGGCAGAGCCTGTCACCCCGGATGTCCTTTTCCTTCTATAAAAAGAAAGAAAAACAAGCCTGGCTGGATATTTCTTGATGTTGGGTGTATAATTGACCCCTCCCCCTGCCATCCAGCATATTTATATGGATTTTTTGCGATAGTGCTTCTTTAAGTAGATGTCCAAACTCTCTTTATCAATCTTTTAATTGTGTATATTCTGAACATTACTCTATAAGCTTAATACTGTTCATACACAGAATTTAAAGATTACAGACAACTTAAGTCACAGTAGCATGTTCACTGCATACAAGAAAATTGAATAAGATTCAAGAGTTACTAAAGAAGTTCAAATCAAATAAATTAAAGAAAAATAACAACCCCTATGAGGGGGGGAAGGAGGTAAGGGGGGGTAAAAGAAGGGGTCGAGGAAGGATCAGATGCTTATTAGGTTTACATCAAAATCTGCAGGCAGAAAATTCCGAACCCAATGATTCCACACCTCCCTGAACAGCTCTAAAGTCCCATTGTGAATGGTGGGCATTTTTTCCATGGCCATAATGCAGTTAACCTTGTTTTTAAAGGCGTTGAAGCTCAAGGTGGGAGACCTCCGAGCCCCAGCTATCACCAGCTTTGCCCCTCATAGGATATAATACAAGGTGGGGGACCTCCAAGCCCCAGCTATCACCAGCTTTGCCCCTCATAGGATATAATACAAGGTGGAGGACCTCCAAGCCCCAGCTATCACCAGCTTTGCCCCTCATAGGATATAATACAAGGTGGGGGACCTCCAAGCCCCAGCTATCACCAGCTTTGCCCCTGATAGGATATAATACAAGGATGGGGACCTCCAAGCCCCAGCTATTACCAGCTTTGCCCCTCATAGGATATAATACAAGGTGGGGGACCTCCAAGCCCCAGCTATCACCAGCTTTGCCCCTCATAGGATATAATACAAGGTGGGGGACCTCCAAGCCCCAGCTATCACCAGCTTTGCCCCTCATAGGATATAATACAAGGTGGGGGACCTCCAAGCCCCAGCTATCACCAGCTTTGCCCCTGATAGGATATAATACAAGGTGGGGGACCTCCAAGCCCCAGCTATCACCAGCTTTGCCCCTGATAGGATATAATACAAGGTGGGGGACCTCCAAGCCCCAGCTATCACCAGCTTTGCCCCTCATAGGATATAATACAAGGTGGGGGACCTCCAAGCCCCAGCTATCACCAGCTTTGCCCCTGATAGGATATAATACAAGGATGGGGACCTCCAAGCCCCAGCTATCACCAGCTTTGCCCCTCATAGGATATAATACATCAACTGCTTTTGCAGTCTAGAACGGTGGGGGATTGGGGCATTGAGGAGAACTACTCAAGGGTTCTACCACATACCTTGCTGAGAACTCTAAAGATTCTTGACCAAAATCCCCTAACTACTGGGCAATCCCACCACACGTCAGTACGACCCAGTAGAGAGGCACCCCCCCCCCCCAGAAGCAGTACCCCTGGAACTCAGTGGAAAAGTGTTTGGATATCCAATCTATATGTGACCCTGCCTCCCTTCGCTAGTGCTGTGGCAGGACATGGGGGGGGTTTAAAAAAAAAGGAAGATCTCTCCCATAATCATAAGTCACCAGGGCATGGGGCGGCTGCTCGGAGCGGCAACCCCCTCTAGTGAAGGGGTGGGTGTTGCAGATCGGGGGATGCCATTGTCTTCAAGATGGCTGTGCCTAGAACCCAAGGCCCTGGAGAAACAGCCCTGTATTCTGGCCAAGGTAAGCCTTTTGTTACATAGAGATTGGACTTGCCCTCTAAATCCTATCATCCATCCTAAATCCTATCATCCATCATCTGCCATGCATATCCATAACTGCGGTGCCAATGTAACTATAGTAAAAGGGGCGGGAGTCACTCCATCACTACTATTTATTTTTCCTTTCCTTTCATTTAACTATATAAAGGGTAGCCCAAGAAAAAAAAAGGTAATCACCTTTTTAAAAGTCGAGGGGTGATTGCGGTCTACTGGTAAGAAAGCGGCCTTGTGAGGGTTGCAGGTTTGATTCCCAGCCATGGGACATAACTAAGTGCTCTTGAGCAAGGCACCTAACCCCCAACTGCTCCCCGGGTGCCATAATAGGCCATCCCACCACTCCAGACATGTGTACACTCACTGCATGGATATGTGTGCGCAAGCATACAATGGCCATCTATGTACCAAAAAACCCACCCCAAAATTCTCCCCAACAGCAGCTTCCGGCCCGTACAGTGCACAAAAGCATCAGCCTCTCCAATCAGGGCAAAGGAGGGACGTGCCAAGCACTTTGACTGATGGAGGGGTGGGGGACAAACGACGACCAGTGGTGAGACACTCAATGAATTCTGGGGCATGTAGCAGCTTATACTATATTTCAAGGTATACCATATTTTGGCAATATAAGATGCATCTGACCATAATACGCAGCTAAGGTGTATAGGAGAAAAAAAGGAAAAACATTTCTGAACTAAATACTGTGCTATAATCCCCCCCCCCCCCAAAGAACCTAATAAGAGGAAGTGGCAGCCCCCCCCCCTATTCCCTTATAACATGCAGTGTGGCAGAATTCCCCCCAATCACCCCATAACAGGCGTGTGTCAATACCCCCCAGTCACCCCATAATAGGCAGTGTGCAGAATCTCCCCTAATCACCTCATAACAGGTAGTGTGCAGAATCCCCCCAATCACCCCATAACAGGCAGTGTGCAGAATCTCCCCTAATCACCGCATAACAAGCAGTGTACAGAATCCCCCCAATCGCCCCATAGCAGCCAGTGTGCAGAATCCCCGCCAATCACCCCATAACAGGCAGTGTTTAGAATTCCCCTAATCACCCCGTAACATACAGTTTGGCAGAATTCCCCTAATTCCCTGTAAGAGAATTCCCCAATCCCCATATATCAGGCAATGTGCAGAATCCCCCTCCAATCCCCTATACCGGGCAGTGTGGCATAATTTCCTATAGTCCCCCTATAACAAGCAGTGTAGCAGAATCCCATAACCCCCTATAGCAGGAACTGTGGCAAAACACCCCCAATCCCCTAAAACAGCCAGTGTGGCACAATCCCTCTAATCCCCCCCAATCACAATGGGGCCGTGCACGAGTGGGGAAAGCTGCTTTGTGCATAAACCTAAGATCGCTACACATGGCAATGGGGAATATAGGTGTTTTATATTGTAGTAACCCTCCCCCCAGCCTTGTTCATTCTCTTTACCAGCTCTTCCGCGCCCCTGTGGGCTAAATCTGAGATGATAAGGTGAGTGGACATTTGCTACATAAGGCGCACAGCCATTTCCTTCCACTTTTGGTGGAGAAAAGGCGTGTCTTATGGAGCAAAATACAAGAATAGAGGGATATGCACAGCCTACAAAAAGCACATATGGATGAGAAAATCACAAATAAATAAATACATAAATATATGGTTGCTGGCCAAAAGATGGGGAACCCACCTCTGATAGGACTCTAAAAACATAGGGACACCGGAGACGCCCCCAAAGGAACCTCCAATAAAGAGGGTCGCAATCCCAAGAATATTATCAAAAATTCTAGATAAATGTATTTAGCAATACATGACAACATATAACAACATATAACAATAAAAAGACCCATGAAAAGCATATAAGACAAAAAGCTGTGGGGACTCACAAAAATGCTCTAATATACTCTCATTTAAATCAATGAATGTACGGCACTAAGTGTATGTGACCTATGAAATGCCGAATAAATTAATATGTGAACATGCTATAATCTAATACACAAAAATGTACAAAATATGAGCCCAATATCGAAAGTGCAAGTGCTAAAGTGCCAATTCTGAGGCAGTGAAGAGCAATCCCACAATTATATAGCAAAAATAAAGTGACAAGTGTGAAAAGGTGAGCAAAGCTCAATGGACGGTCAACAATCAATAATAAATAAATAATAAATATCTAGATCACAATTTTGAGAGCCGTAGGTCCCCCAGCAGCAGCAGCCTACCGACGCGTTGCGTGACGTGCAGCCACTTTATCAGGGTAAGTGCTGTGATTTTGTTTTTTTTTTTGCTCTCGGGGGTTAGTGCCGTACATTCATTGATGGTACATTAGAGCATTTTTTTGTGGAGTTCCCACAGCTTTTTGCCTTATATGTTGTTATATGTTGTCATGTAATGCTAAATAAATGTATCTAGAATTTTTGATAATATTATTGGGAGTGTGACCTTCTTTATTGGGGGTTCCTTTGGGGGCGTCTCTGGTGTCCCTACGTTTTTAGAGTCTTATGGAGCAAAAAACATGGTACTTAAAAACATTGATCATGAACATGAACATTGACCATTTGACACCTTTTTTTCAGAATAAAGATGTGGAAGACAAATTAAAAAACCTCCTAATGAAGTATGGCATTCTGGAAGATGAACCTATGCAATCCAGAAATTTGACCGAGAGGATGACGACTCTGCAATATAAAATGATAGCGGCTTACGCTCTAAAAAACGAACTACCTATTGAAGCCCTCCAGAGTTTAGACCACGTGTTTTATTATGAGGATCTCTCACTGACCGAACAGGTTAGGACACTGACAGCCCTGATGGAGGTCACATTGGCACATTCTGCAGCAGAAGACCATCCACTTTTATCTTGTCTTGAATATAAGGATAAAAACATGTATTTTCTAGCCTGTGTGCTGAATAAGCTTTATCAGGAGAGTAAGACAATGGCTGGAAATATTCTCATGACTGTTATCCAGGAGTTCTCCGACGTCTGTAAAGAACAATTAGGGCTCATCTTATTTAATGGAATTTGGGATCTGGCCCAGACGTTGACATTTTATCTCGAAGCATTAAACATTGGCACCTCTCAGGAGCAGATTACAAACATTCTTCATCAAGTGCAGACTTACCAACTAGCTTTTGATATCTCCGTTGCTGCACTTTATCAGAACGGCCCCATAAACTATTTGGTGACAGAAACTGAGAAGGAAAATGATAAAGATGTTAAGACAATTATAGAGGAGATGAGACAATTTGGCCATTCAGATGCAGTTTTAAAGTTTCTTCAGAATGTTTTAGGAAAGCTAACAAATGTTCTTCTCCAGAATACTATGAAAGATCTTGATGCTGACTTGAAAAATGAGGCAATCAGACTGATAAGGAATTTTGATCCCTCTAACCCCAATGTGAACAATGTGGTGAAAATCTTGATTATTTTATCAGTGGCAGTTGAAGAGATCACAAGAGTAGCTTCTGAAGACCTATCGAAGCCAGTAAATGGTTATTTTCCTCGAGTCACTCAGTTTGCTTCTCTACTGATCCTATTACTATCAGATTCTCCTGATGGCAAAGGTTGTCTTCTGGAAATTGGTACAGGAGAAGGAAAATCATGCATTGTGGCATTGTTTGCCCTAATACAGGCAATACGAGGGAGGACAGTAGATGTAGTTACGAGCTCTCCAGTCTTGGCACGTCGAGATGCAGAAGAATGGAGCAAACTGTATGAAAAGTTTGACGTGAGCTGCAGCGTTATTCCTCCACCCTCTTTACACACAAGTTCTGATTCCCGGGACATAGATGCAGCCATATGTAAGGCCTATAGGTCACACATTATATATGGAACTGTTGAAGATTTTGCTGCCGATATTCTCAGGCAGGAGTTTGAAAAAAAGAATACAAGGAATGAGCGCAAGTTTGACATTGCTATTGTAGATGAGGTGGACTACATGACCTTAGACAATGGGATACAAATCACCTTTCTTTCCCATGATGCTACAGGGATGAGACACTTTGACCAACTACTGACAGCGATTTGGACAAAAGTTCATAAGTACCAGAGAATCATGGAAGAATCAGGGGACATATTTTGGGCTACAGGAATACAATATTTTCACAAACTTGCAACAGACACAATTGTGGGACAGCACACAACCGACCGTTTTAATTCTATTCATATTCTAAAATCTGGCTTGGAGCTTGGTCTAATCAGTGAAGAAGATCTACAAGAGGTCCAGACACAGACATCTTCTGAGGGCAGTGATGTGAAATTTGAGAGGTTGATAAAAAAGTTTGGACCAAAACAGCAAAGGGATCTTTTAGAAATCTTTGGTAAAGTTCTAAATGATTCTGTACAATTTTGTTTTTTTGAATTGAAGAACGACAAAGCTTCATTTACAGGAAATAGCTGTGACACAGGGGAGCCGTTGCGCATTCTTCTTTTGCCAGAAGGACTAGCTTGTTTGCTCATGACTGAGAAAGAGCTGGTCAATATCACGGTTGAGGAACTATCTGACAAAATTAAATACTCAGATGAATACAGTTCTGTAGATGTGACAATTAAAATAGATGAAAGTGTTATTATTCTACCGAAACACCTGAAGAAATACACACAGGATCGGCTGCCGGTGTTTGTGGAGAATGCTTTACTAGCAATCCTAATGGAGAAAGGTAGGGAATATGCTATAGACAGCAGAGACAGGTCAGATTCTCCTGAATCTCACAGCATCATTCCCATTGACTACAAATCAACAGGAGTGTTGGAGAAAAACAAGTGCTGGGGAGATGGTCTACAGCAATTTCTGGAATTAAAACACAAACTAGCCTTATCCCAAATATCCAGTGTAACCAACTTTATGTCTAACTTCCATTTCTTCCAACAATACATCGCCGGCTCTGGAGTATATGGAGTGTCCGGTACATTAGGGGATGAAGTTGATTTCACCTTTCTTAAAAAACATTATAAAACATCCTGTTATCCAATGCCCACCCATCGTTACACCAAAAAGCTGGAGCTGCCAGTTCTACACATCAGTGGAGGGCGGGAGGCCTGGATTTTAGAAATATGCACATTGGTGAAAAAAAGAACAAGTCCAAAGTGTGGTACAGAAGGACAATGTGTCCTGGTCGTCTGTGAAGATGTAAAAACTGCAGAAGAGCTTCAACTCAAGCTAATAGAGCTAAATGCAATATCAGATCCTGCCAAAATTACCCTGTACACCAGAAGTGACAAACACAATGTAGAAACAAAGATCTTTCAACCAGGCGAGGTCATTCTGGCGACAAACCTTGGTGGTCGGGGAACAGACATTAAAGTCACACAGGAAGTGAATAAAAGTGGAGGATTAAGTGTAATTCTCACCCATTTTCCTGCCAACAGACGAGTGGAAAAACAAATATTTGGACGTACATCACGGAAAGGCAATCCAGGAGTGGTGCAGATGGTATTAAATCAGCAGGATCTGCCTCCTGCTTATCAGGGACAAACTGTGGAGGAAATGAGGAAACTAAGAGAAAACTATGAGACAAAAAGAATTGCAGACATGGAAAATGATGAGCTGGTGGAGGTCAGCACACGCCAGGAGCTTTTCAATATGTTCTGTGATCATCTAAAGATGTTTAGTAGCCACTATTCTAATGACGAGAGACAGGATTTTCATAGTCGATGTCACACATTACCTAGGGACTACCTAAAGAAATCAGGCTCACATAAATTGGATTACCATCCTGCCTTAAACTCCATGAAAGAGACCTGGGCCTTATGGCTTACAACTCATGAGAAGGATATTAATGACCATAAGGATATTGGGCCATTAAGAGATGACTTGAGCCATGTTCTTACTGTGAAGTCCTTTGATCTTTTACAGGGAAAATCGGAGAATTTCTATGACTATATCAAAGTAGCCATGGATCGGACTCACTTACACATTGGTAACAAGAGCAACGACTATGGTGCTTTGTTTTACTGGGAAAAAATGGGGGAAACTGACAACATGTACCGAGCTATCTCCCTATACAACCGAGCTCTTATCACCATCAACATGGGCAAGGATGGATATAAAGAGAAAGCCATTACCTTACTGCAAGAAGCCAAAACAGCTCTAGCAATATACACTTCAGAGATCTGTAATGTAATAACTTTTGGAAATGTGACACAGAGTTCAAAATTTGAGCCACACAACCAAGAGACAAATTTTTCTTTGCAGACCCAGATGAAGATGCAACTGATTAGTTCCTGGGAGACGTACATCGAGAATACAATAGAAAAATTAGGTTTGCTAGAAGAGAAGAAAAAGGGTGCAATAACTAAGGAGGCCAGTGTGTTTACACTTTCGGAAACACTTAACAGAAGCAAGGTAGAAGCAGATGAAGTATCCCTGCTCTATGATTATGGACTTTCACTTGTCTTTGAGGTGGAACAAAAGCCAGAGTTTTGCTTTGATGCCCTTATTTGTTTCATATTTGGCGGACTACAAATTCTAGCAGGAATTCTGATTTGTGGCTTAACGTGTGGAACAATGAGTCCACTTGGATTTGGTCTGATTTCTGAAGGTGTTAGCGACATGCTGATCGGCATAGAAGGGATGATCAAAGGTACCTTTGATTGGGCACAATGGGCAATTGCAAAAGCCTGTTCTATTGCACTATCTCTAGCAATTCCGGGGTTCAAGATCTTGTTCAAATCAGGTAAAGCAATAGCCAGCGCCACCAAAGGTCTTTTGAATGGAACACAGACATTCAGCGCACTGTCACAGAGCATAGTTAAATCAGGAAAGACAGTCCTTTCTTCAGCCGCTTCTAATGGTACATCATCAGCAATGAGAAATTATATTGCCAAATCCATTGTTCCCACTAATGCAAAAAAAGTCATGGTAGAGGCCGCAAAATTTGCTGGAAAACAATTGGTCAAGCAGAACATAGAAAAAGCTTTAAAATATGCAATCAACACAGCCACCAAAAAAGCGCTGAAGAAAATTTTCATGGACCAGTTTTTAAAGGATTTACGCAGGACGTTGCGTGACGATGAAAAGTTGGACAACGCTCTTACAAGCTATATCGTAGCACAGACCGTTCCAATGTCTGTCTTACAAAAACAGCACCCTGACAGTTACATAATTTCCCCAAGAAGCAAAAAATTTATAACATGTTCAATAGAAAACCTAGTCAGCTCTGCTTTGGAAGAGGTGTGTGGCGATCACAAGACCTACAGTTCATGGAGATCAAACCTAAAGAACGTTTGTAACGTTATAACAACATTGGCAGAGACAAATATTTCAGTAAGTGGGTTGAAAACATTTGAGATGAGTGTATATATCGCCGACTATGCCCTACAAATTGCAGACATTGTGAAATATCTTCCTGTCAAGTCAATAGTCGCCGAAAAAATAATACCCCCCATTATCTCTTTTTTATCTGAGTTTTCTTCCCCTGTGAATGATGCCCGCTGCAAGCTGAATGATGTGCGAAGCCTAAATAAAGACATACAGCGTATAATATCTGATAAAGTCACCGCGGGAATGACTGACCTTATGACTGAGCAAGTTGTTGACCTTCTGCAAACCACATGGCACATGCCTTACGTCAAAGAGAAGGTAACAGAGTTGTCAAACACGGCAGGGCAGTGGCTTGAGAAGATACCAAAGAAAGTCTTTGGATGCAACTTAACAGCCTACCCGAGGCATGATGGCACTAACCCAGAGTCAGTTGCCCAAGTCAAGGATATTACTGAGGAAGCGAGGTCATACCTAAAGGAATTGTCAAAGGGCAGCTTCCAAAACATTGACTTGGAATTCAATGCCCTCGCCAGGAGTCCTCTTCTTGAAGGCCGAGGAGTTAAAGTGACACTAGTGAAGGAGGATGGAGCAAAAGCAGCCACACAATATTATCCTGGAAACAACACATCAGCTGAACCTATTGAGCTTCAGATGAAGAAGAGGTAGGAGGCTTTTTATTCTCTACATTCAGGGGGTAGAGAGGCAGCATTCCTTAATGTGGGCCAAAACCCACAGAGATCGGCCCAGGAATCTATAATATTTCAGGGCCGCTTGATTCCATCCCTCCCCACTCTGGATGCCCCGTTGTGCAATACCCCCCAGGTCATCTGGCTCACCTTCTTTCCCGGTCCAATATCACATGCTCAAGCAGTGGCCGCATCCCCACTATCCCTTTAGCAGGGGATATGTCAATGGCCGGCGCCGATGTACTCCCTGTTAGAGGCTTGGATCTGCTCGCTGAAAGGGCGGGAATGGATCAGAGCACGCTGAGGAGAGGTGAAACCTGGGGGTTTCACACAGTGGGGTGCCCCAGGGGCAAGGACTAAAACTGACTAATAGTCAAAATCCTGGGTTTTGGTCCACTTTCAAGAGGAACTTGGGGGTCTTTTATATTCCAGAGCTGTCCAAGTTTCACACCTACTCCTGCTGTGTAAAACCAGCCGGAACCCCCTATAACACTCACCTTCTCTCAGAGCCCTCACCACATCTCTGCGCTGCAGGTGCATCCCTGATCAACTCTGAGTGCAGGAAGTGGCTGGCGGTGCACGCGAGACACTTCTGTGCCACTCGGCTGAGTCAGATCATTGAAAGGAAGGTGAGTGTATGGGGCGACATGGGGGGGTCATACACAGAAGGGCATCCCAATTCGGGGACATCCCACTGGGAGGAACAACACACAGGAACATGAAATTCCAAAGCGGTCCAACATTTTCCAGCAAACGAGTGCTGGATTGCACTGCGACAGGCTTGGGGGGGAAGGATCTAGATTGCTGTCCTCCCTCCCTGTACATAACCCTTCGCAACCATGAGTTTCACTCACTCGTGCGGTCCCTGCGATTGGCCACTGGCAATCCCGAGTTCCATGTATCAGCTGGCAGCCGTAAAAGCAGATGCCTCTCCGAACCACTTGACCACTGTTGGAAATTTACAAGGCCGCATGTCCCTGGGGGGATTGTGGTTCAGGTGACACAAATTGGGGGTTGCAGGTGTTCCCCCTGAAGCCTGTCCCAGTGTGGTCCAGCACCCATTTTCTGGAAAACGGGTGATGGACCACTTTAATGGTTGCACAGTAACTTAATAGCCTGCAAACTTGATAGGCTGCTCCGAGTCACGAGGGATGGGGGGCTACAGGACACCGGACCTTCCCTTTATATTAAATGCCTGTTTTGCAGTGGTTTGTGAAAAAGGCTATTAGGCAGTGGACAGTGTTCATGTAAGTATACCTTTTTTTTCCTGCGGGGTTGGGGGGAATGCCACACTGAATACGGGGATGGGAGGAATGCCACCCTGCCTATATGGGGAATGGGATGGGGGTGCCATACTGCCTATGGGGAATGGGAGGGGGGGAATGCCACACTGCCTATGGGGAAGCGGAGGGGGAATGCCACACTGCCTATGGGGAATGGGATGGGGGGAATGGTTTTCTGTCTATATGGGGAATGGGATGGGGGTGCCACACTGCCTATGGGGAATGGGAGTTTGATGCCACACTGCCTATGGGAATAAGATGGGGGGAATGCTTTTCTGTCTATATGGGGAATGGGATGGGGGGTGCCACACTGCCTATGGGGAATGGGAGGTGGAAGCCACACTGCCTATGGGGAATGGGAGGGGAAATGCCACACTGCCTATGGGGAATGGAAGGGAGAAGGCCACACTGCCTATGGGAATGGAAGGCGGATGTCACACTGCCTAAAGGGAATGGGAGGGGGAATGCTACACTGCCTATGAGAATGGGAGGGGGAATGCCACACTGCCTATGGGAATAGGAGGGGGAATGCCACACTGCCTATGGGAATGGGAGGGGGAATGCCACTCTGCCTATATGGGGAATGGGAGGGGGAATGCTACACTGACTATGGGAATGGGATGGGGAAATGCCACACTGCCTATGGGAATGGGAGGGGAAATGCCACACTGCCTATGGGAATTGAAGGGGGAATGCCACACTGAATAAGGGGATGGGGGGAATGCCCCACTGCCTATGGGAATGGAAGGGAGAAGGCCACACTGCCTATGGGAATGGGAGGTGGATGCCACACTGCCTATGGGAATGGGAGGTAGATGCCACACTGCCTATGGGAATGGGAGGGGGGTGCCACACTGCCTATGGGAATGGAAGGGGGAATGCCACACTGAATAAGGGGATGAGGGGAATGCTCCACTGCCTAGGGGAATGGAAGGGAGAATGCCACACTGCCTATGGAAATGGGAGGGGGATGCCACACTGCCTATGGGGAATGGGAGGGGGGATGCCACACTTCCTATATGGGGAATGGGAGGGGGGATGCCACACTGCCTATGGAAATGGGAGGGGGAATGCCACACTGCCTATATGGGGAATGGGAGGGGGAATGCCACACTGCCTATATGGGGAATGGGAGGGGGGATGCCACACTGCCTATATGGGGAATGGGAGGGAGAATGCCACACTGCCTATGGAAATGGGAGGTGGATGCCACACTGCCTATATGGGGAATGGGAGGGGGGATGCCACACTGCCTATGGGAATGGGAGGGGGAATGCCACACTGCATATATGGGGAATGGGAGGGGGAATGCCACACTGCCTATGGGAATGGGAGGGGGAATGCCACACTGCTTATATGGGGAATGGGAGGGGGGATGCCACACTGCCTATATGGGGAATGGGAGGGGGGATGCCACACTGCCTATGGGAATGGGAGGGGGAATGCCACACTGCTTATATGGGGAATGGGAGGGGGGATGCCACACTGCCTATATGGGGAATGGGAGGGGAAATGCCACACTGCTTATATGGGGAATGGGAGGGGGGATGCCACACTGCTTATATGGGGAATGGGAGGGGGAATGCCACACTGCTTATATGGGGAATGGGAGGGGGGATGCCACACTGCCTATATGGGAAATGGGAGGGGGGAATGCAACACTGCCTATATGGGGAATGGGAGGGGAAATGCCACACTGCTTATATGGGGAATGGGAGGGGAAATGCCACACTGCTTATATGGGGAATGGGAGGGGGGAATGCCACACTGCTTATATGGGGAATGGGAGGGGAAATGCCACACTGCTTATATGGGGAATGGGAGGGGAAATGCCACACTGCTTATATGGGGAATGGGAGGGGGGATGTCACACTGCCTATATGGGGAATGGGAGGGGGGGATGCCACACTGCCTATATGGGGAATGGGAGGGGGGAATGTCACACTGCCTATATGGGGAATGGGAGGGGGGATGCCACACTGCTTATATGGGGAATGGGAGGGGGGGGATGCCACACTGCCTATATGGGGAATGGGAGGGGGGAATGCCACACTGCCTATATGGGGAATGGGAGGGGGAATGCCACACTGCCTATATGGGGAATGGGAGGGGGGGATGCCACACTGCCTATATGGGGAATGGGAGGGGGGATGCCACACTGCCTATATGGGGAATGGGAGGGGGGGATGCCACACTGCCTATATGGGGAATGGGAGGGGGGATGCCACACTGTCTATATGGGGAATGGGAGGGGGGAATGCCACACTGCTTATATGGGGAATGGGAGGGGGGATGCCACACTGCCTATATGGGGAATGGGAGGGGGGAATGCCACACTGCTTATATGGGGAATGGGAGGGGGGATGCCACACTGCCTATATGGGGAATGGGAGGGGGGAATGTCACACTGCCTATATGGGGAATGGGAGGGAGAATACCACACTGCCTATATGGGGAATGGGAGGGGGGATGCCACACTGCCTATATGGGGCATGGGAGGGGGGATGCCACACTGCCTATATGGGAAATGGGAGGGGGGAATGTCACACTGCCTATATGGGGAATGGGAGGGGGGATGCCACACTGCCTATATGGGAAATGGGAGGGGGGATGCCACACTGCCTATATGGGGAATGGGAGGGGGAATGTCACACTGCCTATATGGGGAATGGGAGGGGGGATGCCACACTGCCTATATGGGGAATAGGAGGGGGAATGCCACACTGCCTATATGGGGAATGGGAGGGGGATGCCACACTGCCTATATGGGGCATGGGAGGGGGGATGCCACACTGCCTATATGGGAAATGGGAGGGGGGAGTCACACTGCCTATATGGGGAATGGGAGGGGGGAATGCCACACTGCCTATATGGGGAATGGGAGGGGGGAATGCCACACTGCCTGTATGGAGAATGGGAGGGGGGAGTCACACTGCCTATATGGGGAATGGGAGGGGGGAATGCCACACTGCCTATATGGGGAATGGGAGGGGGGAATGCCACACTGCCTATATGGGGAATGGGAGGGGGGATGCCACACTGCCTATATGGGGCATGGGAGGGGGGATGCCACACTGCCTATATGGGGCATGGGAGGGGGGATGCCACACTGCCTATATGGGAAATGGGAGGGGGGATGCCACACTGCCTATATGGGGAATGGGAGGGGGGATGCCACACTGCCTATATGGGGCATGGGAGGGGGGATGCCACACTGCCTATATGGGGCATGGGAGGGGGGATGCCACACTGCCTATATGGGAAATGGGAGGGGGGAATGTCACACTGCCTATATGGGGAATGGGAGGGGGGATGCCACACTGCCTATATGGGGCATGGGAGGGGGGATGCCACACTGCCTATATGGGAAATGGGAGGGGGGAATGTCACACTGCCTATATGGGGAATGGGAGGGGGGATGCCACACTGCCTATATGGGGCATGGGAGGGGGGATGCCACACTGCCTATATGGGAAATGGGAGGGGGGAATGTCACACTGCCTATATGGGGAATGGGAGGGGGGATGCCACACTGCCTATATGGGGAATGGGAGGGGGGAATGTCACACTGCCTATATGGGGCATGGGAGGGGGGATGCCACACTGCCTATATGGGAAATGGGAGGGGGGAATGTCACACTGCCTATATGGGGAATGGGAGGGGGGATGCCACACTGCCTATATGGGGCATGGGAGGGGGGATGCCACACTGCCTATATGGGAAATGGGAGGGGGGAATGTCACACTGCCTATATGGGGAATGGGAGGGGGGATGCCACACTGCCTATATGGGGAATGGGAGGGGGGAATGTCACACTGCCTATATGGGGCATGGGAGGGGGGATGCCACACTGCCTATATGGGAAATGGGAGGGGGGAATGCCACACTGCCTATATGGGGAATGGGAGGGGGATGCCACACTGCCTATATGGGGAATGGGAGGGGGAATGCCACACTGCCTATATGGGAAATGGGAGGGGGAATATCACACTGCCTATATGGGGAATGGGAGGGGGGAATGCCACACTGCCTATATGGGGAATGGGAGGGGGAATGCCACAGTGCCTATATGGGGAATGGGAGGGGGAATGCCACACTGCCTATATGAGGAATGGGAGGGGGATGCCACACTGCCTATGGGTAATGGGAGGGGGATGCCACACTGCCTATATGGGTAATGGGAGGGGGAATATCACACTGCCTATATGGGGAATGGGAGGGGGGATGCCACACTGCCTATGGGGAATGGGAGGGGGAATATCACACTGCCTATATGGGGAATGGGAGGGGGGAATGCCACACTGCCTATATGGGGAATGGGAGGGGGAATGTCACACTGCCTATATGGGAAATGGGAGGGGGAATGTCACACTGCCTATATGGGGAATGGGAGGGGGGATGCCACACTGTCTATATGGGGAATGGGAGGGGGATGCCACACTGCCTATATGGGGAATGGGAGGGGGATGCCACACTGCCTATATGGGGAATGGGAGGGGGAATGCCACACTGCCTATATGGGGAATAGGAGGGGGATGCCACACTGCCTATGGGTAATGGGAGGGGGAATATCACACTGCCTATATGGGGAATGGGAGGGGGGATGCCACACTTCCTATGGGTAATGGGAGGGGGAATATCACACTGCCTATATGGGGAATGGGAGGGGGATGACACACTGCCTATGGGTAATGGGAGGGGGAATGCCACACTGCCTATATGGGGAATGGGAGGGGGAATGCCCCACTGCCTATGGGTAATGGGAGGGGGAATATCACACTGCCTATATGGGGAATGGGAGGGGGGAATGCCACACTGCCTATATGGGGAATGGGAGGGGGATGCCACACTGCCTATATGGGGAATGGGAGGGGGAATGCCACACTGCCTATATGGGAAATGGGAGGGGGAATATCACACTGCCTATATGGGGAATGGGAGGGGGGAATGCCACACTGCCTATATGGGGAATGGGAGGGGGAATGCCACAGTGCCTATATGGGGAATGGGAGGGGGAATGCCACACTGCCTATATGAGGAATGGGAGGGGGATGCCACACTGCCTATGGGTAATGGGAGGGGGATGCCACACTGCCTATATGGGTAATGGGAGGGGGAATATCACACTGCCTATATGGGGAATGGGAGGGGGGATGCCACACTGCCTATGGGGAATGGGAGGGGGAATATCACACTGCCTATATGGGGAATGGGAGGGGGGAATGCCACACTGCCTATATGGGGAATGGGAGGGGGATGCCACACTGCCTATATGGGGAATGGGAGGGGGAATGCCACACTGCCTATATGGGTAATGGGAGGGGGAATATCACACTGCCTATATGGGGAATGGGAGGGGGAATATCACACTGCCTATATGGGGAATGGGAGGGGGATGCCACACTGCCTATATGGGGAATGGGAGGGGGAATGTCACACTGCCTATATGGGGAATGGGAGGGGGGGTGCCACACTGCCTATATGGGGAATGGGAGGGGAATGCCACACTGCCTATATGGTGAATGGGAGGGGGAATGTCACACTGCCTATATGGGGAATGGGAGGGGGGAATGCCACACTGTCTATATGGGGAATGGGAGGGGGAATGTCAAACTGCCTATATGGGGAATGGGAGGGGGGATGCCACACTGCCTATATGGGGAATGGGAGGGGGGATGCCACACTGCCTATATGGTGAATGGGAGGGGGAATGTCACACTGCCTATATGGGGAATGGGAGGGGGGATGCCACACTGCCTATATGGTGAATGGGAGGGGGAATGTCACACTGCCTATATGGGGAATGGGAGGGGGGAATGCCACACTGCCTATATGGGGAATGGGAGGGGGAATGTCACACTGCCTATATGGGAAATGGGAGGGGGAATGTCACACTGCCTATATGGGGAATGGGAGGGGGGATGCCACACTGTCTATATGGGGAATGGGAGGGGGATGCCACACTGCCTATATGGGGAATGAGAGGGGGAATGTCACACTGCCTATATGGGGAATGGGAGGGGGGGTGCCACACTGCCTATATGGGGAATGGGAGGGGGTGCCACACTGCCTATATGGGGAATGGGAGGGGGGATGCCACACTGCCTATATGGGGAATGGCAGGGGGGAATGCCACACTGCCTATATGGGGAATGGGAGGGGGGAATGCCACACTGCCTATATGGGGAATAGGAGGGGGAATGCCACACTGCCTATATGGGGAATGGGAGGGGGAATGTCACACTGCCTATATGGGGAATGGGAGGGGGAATGTCACACTGTCTATATGGGGAATGGGAGGGGGAATGTCACACTGTCTATATGGGGAATGGGAGGGGGAATGCCACACTGTCTATATGGGGAATGGGAGGGGGGATGCCACACTGCCTATATGGGGAATGGGAGGGGGAATGTCACACTGTCTATATGGGGAATGGGAGGGGGGAATGCCACATTGCCTATATGGGGAATGGGAGGGGGGAATGCCACACTGCCTATATGGGGAATAGGAGGGGGAATGCCACACTGCCTATATGGGGAATGGGAGGGGGATGCCACACTGCCTATATGGGGAATGGGAGGGGGAATGTCACACTGTCTATATGGGGAATGGGAGGGGGGAATGCCACATTGCCTATATGGGGAATGGGAGGGGGGAATGCCACACTGCCTATATGGGGAATAGGAGGGGGAATGCCACACTGCCTATATGGGGAATGGGAGGGGGATGCCACACTGCCTATATGGGGAATAGGAGGGGGAATGCCACACTGCCTATATGGGGAATGGGAGGGGGAATGTCACACTGCCTATATGGGGAATGGGAGGGGGGATGCCACACTGCCTATATGGGGAATAGGAGGGGGGGATGCCACACTGCCTATATGGGGAATGGGAAGGGGAATGTCACACTGCCTATATGGGGAATAGGAGGGGGGGATGCCACACTGCCTATATGGGGAATGGGAAGGGGAATGTCACACTGCCTATATGGGGAATAGGAGGGGGGATGCCACACTGCCTATATGGGGAATAGGAGGGGGGGATGCCACACTGCCTATATGGGGAATAGGAGGGGGGGATGCCACACTGCCTATATGGGGAATGGGAAGGGGAATGTCACACTGCCTATATGGGGAATAGGAGGGGGAATGTCACACTGCCTATATGGGGAATAGGAGGGGGAATGCCACACTGCCTATATGGGGAATAGGAGGGGGGGATGCCACACTGCCTATATGGGGAATGGGAGGGGGGATGCCACACTGCCTATATGGGGAATAGGAGGGGGAATGTCACACTGCCTATATGGGGAATAGGAGGGGGAATGCCACACTGCCTATATGGGGAATAGGAGGGGGGGATGCTACACTGCCTATATGGGGAATAGGAGGGGGGGATGCCACACTGCCTATATGGGGAATGGGAGGGGGAATGCCACACTGCCTATATGGGGAATAGGAGGGGGAATGCCACACTGCCTATATGGGGAATGGGAGGGGGGATGCCACACTGCCTATATGGGGAATGGGAAGGGGAATGTCACACTGCCTATATGGGGAATAGGAGGGGGGATGCCACACTGCCTATATGGGGAATGGGAGGGGGAATGCCACACTGCCTATATGGGGAATAGGAGGGGGAATGCCACACTGTCTATATGGGGAATGGGAGGGGGATGCCACACTGCCTATATGGGGAATGGGAGGGGGGATGCCACACTGCCTATATGGGGAATGGGAGGGGGATGCCACACTGCCTATATGGGGAATGGGAGGGGGGAATACCACACTGCCTATATGGGAAATGGGAGGGGGAATGTCACACTGTCTATATGGGGAATGGGAGGGGGGAATGCCACACTGCCTATATGGGGAATGGGAGGGGGGGGGTGCCACACTGCCTATATGGGGAATGGGAGGGGGGATGCCACACTGCCTATATGGGGAATGGGAGGGGGGAATGCCACACTGCCTATATGGGGAATGGGAGGGGGAATGCCACACTGCCTATATGGGGAATGGGAGGGGGAATGCCACACTGCCTATATGGGGAATGGGAGGGGGAATGCCACACTGCCTATATGGGGAATGGGAGGGGGGGAATGCCACACTGCCTATATGGGGAATAGGAGGGGGAATGTCACACTGTCTATATGGGGAATGGGAGGGGGGATGCCACACTGCCTATATGGGGAATGGGAGGGGGGACGCCACACTGTCTATATGGGGAATGGGAGGGGGGAATACCACACTGCCTATATGGGAAATGGGAGGGGGAATGTCACACTGTCTATATGGGGATTGGGAGGGGGGATGCCACACTGTCTATATGGGGAATGGGAGGGGGGAATGCCACACTGCCTATATGGGAAATGGGAGGGGGATGCCACACTGCCTATATGGGGATTGGGAGGGGGGATGCCACACTGTCTATATGGGGAATGGGAGGGGGGAATGCCACACTGCCTATATGGGAAATGGGAGGGGGATGCCACACTGCCTATATGGGGATTGGGAGGGGGGATGCCACACTGTCTATATGGGGAATGGGAGGGGGGAATGCCACACTGCCTATATGGGAAATGGGAGGGGGAATGTCACACTGCCTATATGGGGAATGGGAGGGGGAATGCCACACTGCCTATATGGGGAATGGGAGGGGGGATGCCACACTTCCTATATGGGGAATGGGAGGGGGAATGCCACACTGTCTATATGGGGAATGGGAGGGGGGATGCCACACTGCCTATATGGGGAATGGGAGGGGGGATGCCACACTGTCTATATGGGAAATGGGAGGGGGAATGCCACACTGTCTATATGGGGAATGGGAGGGGGGATGCCACACTGCCTATATGGGGAATGGGAGGGGGGATGCCACACTGTCTATATGGGGAATCGGAGGGGGGATGCCACACTGCCTATATGGGGAATAGGAGGGGGAATGTCACACTGTCTATATGGGGAATGGGAGGGGGGAATGTCACACTGTCTATATGGGGAATGGGAGGGGGGATGCCACACTGCCTATATGGGGAATGGGAGGGGGGATGCCACACTGTCTATATGGGGAATGGGAGGGGGGAATACCACACTGCCTATATGGGAAATGGGAGGGGGAATGTCACACTGTCTATATGGGGAATGGGAGGGGGATGCCACACTGCCTATATGGGGAATGGGAGGGGGGATGCCACACTGTCTATATGGGGAATGGGAGGGGGGATGCCACACTGTCTATATGGGGAATGGGAGGGGGATGCCACACTGCCTATATGGGGAATGGGAGGGGGGATGCCACACTGTCTATATGGGGAATGGGAGGGGGAATGTCACACTGTCTATATGGGGAATGGGAGGGGGTGCCACACTGCCTATATGGGGAATGGGAAGGGGAATGTCACACTGCCTATATGGGGAATGGGAGGGGGGATGCCACACTGCCTATATGGGGAATAGGAGGGGGGGATGCCACACTGCCTATATGGGGAATGGGAAGGGGAATGTCACACTGCCTATATGGGGAATAGGAGGGGGGATGCCACACTGCCTATATGGGGAATGGGAGGGGGATGCCACACTGCCTATATGGGGAATGGGAGGGGGAATGCCACACTGCCTATATGGGGAATGGGAGGGGGGATGCCACACTGCCTATATGGGGAATAGGAGGGGGGGATGCCACACTGCCTATATGGGGAATGGGAAGGGGAATGTCACACTGCCTATATGGGGAATAGGAGGGGGGGATGCCACACTGCCTATATGGGGAATGGGAAGGGGAATGTCACACTGCCTATATGGGGAATAGGAGGGGGGATGCCACACTGCCTATATGGGGAATAGGAGGGGGGGATGCCACACTGCCTATATGGGGAATAGGAGGGGGGGATGCCACACTGCCTATATGGGGAATGGGAAGGGGAATGTCACACTGCCTATATGGGGAATAGGAGGGGGAATGTCACACTGCCTATATGGGGAATAGGAGGGGGAATGCCACACTGCCTATATGGGGAATAGGAGGGGGGGATGCCACACTGCCTATATGGGGAATGGGAGGGGGGATGCCACACTGCCTATATGGGGAATAGGAGGGGGAATGTCACACTGCCTATATGGGGAATAGGAGGGGGAATGCCACACTGCCTATATGGGGAATAGGAGGGGGGGATGCTACACTGCCTATATGGGGAATAGGAGGGGGGGATGCCACACTGCCTATATGGGGAATGGGAGGGGGAATGCCACACTGCCTATATGGGGAATAGGAGGGGGAATGCCACACTGCCTATATGGGGAATGGGAGGGGGGATGCCACACTGCCTATATGGGGAATGGGAAGGGGAATGTCACACTGCCTATATGGGGAATAGGAGGGGGGATGCCACACTGCCTATATGGGGAATGGGAGGGGGAATGCCACACTGCCTATATGGGGAATAGGAGGGGGAATGCCACACTGTCTATATGGGGAATGGGAGGGGGATGCCACACTGCCTATATGGGGAATGGGAGGGGGGATGCCACACTGCCTATATGGGGAATGGGAGGGGGATGCCACACTGCCTATATGGGGAATGGGAGGGGGGAATACCACACTGCCTATATGGGAAATGGGAGGGGGAATGTCACACTGTCTATATGGGGAATGGGAGGGGGGAATGCCACACTGCCTATATGGGGAATGGGAGGGGGGGGTGCCACACTGCCTATATGGGGAATGGGAGGGGGGATGCCACACTGCCTATATGGGGAATGGGAGGGGGGAATGCCACACTGCCTATATGGGGAATGGGAGGGGGAATGCCACACTGCCTATATGGGGAATGGGAGGGGGAATGCCACACTGCCTATATGGGGAATGGGAGGGGGAATGCCACACTGCCTATATGGGGAATGGGAGGGGGGGAATGCCACACTGCCTATATGGGGAATAGGAGGGGGAATGTCACACTGTCTATATGGGGAATGGGAGGGGGGATGCCACACTGCCTATATGGGGAATGGGAGGGGGGACGCCACACTGTCTATATGGGGAATGGGAGGGGGGAATACCACACTGCCTATATGGGAAATGGGAGGGGGAATGTCACACTGTCTATATGGGGATTGGGAGGGGGGATGCCACACTGTCTATATGGGGAATGGGAGGGGGGAATGCCACACTGCCTATATGGGAAATGGGAGGGGGATGCCACACTGCCTATATGGGGATTGGGAGGGGGGATGCCACACTGTCTATATGGGGAATGGGAGGGGGGAATGCCACACTGCCTATATGGGAAATGGGAGGGGGATGCCACACTGCCTATATGGGGATTGGGAGGGGGGATGCCACACTGTCTATATGGGGAATGGGAGGGGGGAATGCCACACTGCCTATATGGGAAATGGGAGGGGGAATGTCACACTGCCTATATGGGGAATGGGAGGGGGAATGCCACACTGCCTATATGGGGAATGGGAGGGGGGATGCCACACTTCCTATATGGGGAATGGGAGGGGGAATGCCACACTGTCTATATGGGGAATGGGAGGGGGGATGCCACACTGCCTATATGGGGAATGGGAGGGGGGATGCCACACTGTCTATATGGGAAATGGGAGGGGGAATGCCACACTGTCTATATGGGGAATGGGAGGGGGGATGCCACACTGCCTATATGGGGAATGGGAGGGGGGATGCCACACTGTCTATATGGGGAATCGGAGGGGGGATGCCACACTGCCTATATGGGGAATAGGAGGGGGAATGTCACACTGTCTATATGGGGAATGGGAGGGGGGAATGTCACACTGTCTATATGGGGAATGGGAGGGGGGATGCCACACTGCCTATATGGGGAATGGGAGGGGGGATGCCACACTGTCTATATGGGGAATGGGAGGGGGGAATACCACACTGCCTATATGGGAAATGGGAGGGGGAATGTCACACTGTCTATATGGGGAATGGGAGGGGGATGCCACACTGCCTATATGGGGAATGGGAGGGGGGATGCCACACTGTCTATATGGGGAATGGGAGGGGGGAATGCCACACTGCCTATATGGGAAATGGGAGGGGGAATGTCACACTGTCTATATGGGGAATGGGAGGGGGAATGCCACACTGCCTATATGGGGAATGGGAGGGGGAATGCCACACTTCCTATATGGGGAATGGGAGGGGGAATGTCACACTGCCTATATGGGGAATGGGAGGGGGAATGTCACACTGCCTATATGGGGAATGGGAGGGGGAATGTCACACTGCCTATATGGGGAATGGGAGGGGGATGCCACACTGCCTATATGGGGAATGGGAGGGGGGATGCCACACTGCCTATATGGGGAATGGGAGGGGGAATGTCACACTGCCTATATGGGGAATGGGAGGGGGATGCCACACTGCCTATATGGGGAATGGGAGGGGGAATGCCACACTTCCTATATGGGGAATGGGAGGGGGAATGTCACACTGCCTATATGGGGAATGGGAGGGGGAATGTCACACTGCCTATATGGGGAATGGGAGGGGGATGCCACACTGCCTATATGGGGAATGGGAGGGGGAATGCCACACTTCCTATATGGGGAATGGGAGGGGGAATGTCACACTGCCTATATGGGGAATGGGAGGGGGAATGTCACACTGCCTATATGGGGAATGGGAGGGGGAATGTCACACTGCCTATATGGGGAATGGGAGGGGGAATGTCACACTGCCTATATGGGGAATGGGAGGGGGAATGTCACACTGCCTATATGGGGAATGGGAGGGGGAATGTCACACTGCCTATATGGGGAATGGGAGGGGGAATGTCACACTGCCTATATGGGGAATGGGAGGGGGGAATGCCACACTGCCTATATGGGGAATGGGAGGGGGGGGATGCCACACTGCCTATATGGGGAATGGGAGGGGGGGATGCCACACTGCCTATATGGGGAATGGGAGGGGGTGCCACACTGCCTATATGGGGAATGGGAGGGGGAATGCCACATTGCCTATATGGGAATGGGAGGGGGAATGCCACACTGTCTATATGGGGAATGGGAGGGGGGAATGCCACAATACCTATATGGGGAATGGGAGGGGGAATGCCACACTGCCTATATGGGGAATGGGAGGGGGGGATGCCACACTGCCTATATGGGGAATGGGAGGGGGAATGTCACACTGCCTATATGGGAAATGGGAGGGGGAATGTCACACTGCCTATATGGGAAATGGGAGGGGGAATGTCACACTGTCTATATGGGGAATGGGAGGGGGGAATGCCACAATACCTATATGGGGAATGGGAGGGGGAATGCCACACTGCCTATATGGGGAATGGGAGGGGGAATGTCACACTGTCTATATGGGGAATGGGAGGGGGGAATGCCACAATACCTATATGGGGAATGGGAGGGGGAATGCCACACTGCCTATATGGGGAATGGGAGGGGGAATGCCACACTGCCTATATGGGGAATGGGAGGGGGGAATGCCACAATACCTATATGGGGAATGGGAGGGGGAATGCCACACTGCCTATATGGGGAATGGGAGGGGGGGATGCCACACTGCCTATATGGGGAATGGGAGGGGGAATGTCACACTGCCTATATGGGAAATGGGAGGGAGGATGGCACACTGCCTATATGGGGAATGGGAGGGGGGATGCCACACTGCCTATATGGGGAATGGGAGGGGGGATGCCACACTGCCTATATGGGGAATGGGAGGGGGGATGCCACACTGTCTATATGGGAAATGGGAGGGGGAATGTCACACTGTCTATATGGGGAATCGGAGGGGGGATGCCACACTGCCTATATGGGGAATGGGAGGGGGAATGTCACACTGTCTATATGGGGAATGGGAGGGGGGAATACCACACTGCCTATATGGGGAATGGGAGGGGGGATGTCACACTGTCTATATGGGGAATGGGAGGGGGGATGCCACACTGCCTATGGGGAATGGGAGGGGGAATGTCACACTGCCTATATGGGGAATGGGAGGGGGAATGTCACACTGCCTATATGGGGAATGGGAGGGGGAATGCCACACTGCCTATATGGGGAATAGGAGGGGGAATGCCACACTGCCTATATGGGGAATGGGAGGGGGGAATGCCACAATACCTATATGGGGAATGGGAGGGGGAATGCCACACTGCCTATATGGGTAATGGGAGGGGGAATGCCACATTGCCTATATGGGAATGGGAGGGGGAATGCCACACTGCCTATATGGGTAATGGGAGGGGGAATGCCACACTGCCTATATGGGGAATAGGAGGGGGAATGCCACACTGACTGTAATGGGGTATTTTAGCACAACATTTGGTTTAGAATATTTTTTCTTATTTTCCTGTGTTAGTGCATCTTATAGTGCGAAGAATTTGATATATATATATATATATATAATGTTGTTTTTAATGAAAGTATAGAGACCTTGGTTTGGCTTGATCCTTTGTTTTTCAGGTCTGGGCAGTTTGCTTTCTGTGCTATCGATCCAGAGGATAATAATGGCAATGTCTTATGGGATGGGCTGTATGATGTCATAGCACAGGTGACTGGAGAACGTATAACAGGGGCCGCCATCAAGACATCCATCCATAATGAGGTAACCATGTTTACAGAGGACCAACCACCCTTTATAGCTGGCCCTGGAGTCTAATAGATTCCAAGGCTGGCCTCTTCCCTACCACCATGGCATCCCAATTTGGAGCATTCACAGCCCGTGGCCTCATCCCCACACCTGCGAATGACACACTCATCGTGCCAAGCTCTCCAGATAGGCTGGAGGCGGAAGCGTGCTGTATACTGCAGGTAGACGCGCCCGCTCTTACTTTGCTGGGCTCTGTCTCCTAACTACGCTGTATTGCGTAAACCCTCAACTACTAAAGGAGGAGACTCTACAGTATTCAAGCAGAAGTACAGTCAAATTTAACCCCCCCCCACTCCTGCCCTGCCTCCCTCCCCTGGCGCTGAGGTGGGATGGGTGGTTAGAAAAAAAACCCATATCTCAATTGGGTTTGCTGTTCCCCCAACGTTTCGGGTCCTGGGTGCGGCCTTCCTAGGTCCAGTGAAAAAGCTTAATTTTCTTCTCTGTGTGGGGCTGTGCTTTTTCACTTGAATGGGCAGGTGGGAGTATGGACAGAGTGGAGGTTGCCATTATCGTTGCATCCACCACCCGTGTCCCAGTGACAGCACTAGATTCCAAGTCTGTACACCAAGTAGGTAAGGTTTTTTTTCTTAAGCGCCGATCTTGCCTCAGTGTCAGGGGAGGGAGGCGGGGCCAGGGGTTAAATTTAAATGAAAGGGTAATTCTGCTTTTGATGGAATTTTTGAAAGGGAATATTTTGTGCCAAATGGATGTCTTTAAACCAGACCAACACCTATTTTTTCTTTAAACCCCCCAGAACGCCCAATATCCTAACCTTTACTATGAGCCAGTGCTGGGAACGGAGTCTTGCGTGGGTCATCGCGGGTCATGGCTGGCGCCGAGGACACGGCCATGGCCCACGTGTGCGCCATTGACCAATGGAAGGTGAGTATATCGGGCGTTCTGGCAGGGTATGTGCAGGGGGGGGGGGTCCAGCATTATGGATGCCCCCCTGGAGCTTGTTTTAATTAGCTGTTTGCAGGACTAACACCCATTACAGAAAAAACAGGTGTTGGTCTGGTTTAAAGTGGACCAAAACCCACCCTGGACTCCATAAGCGGAGCATGCGCAAGCAGCGGCTGCATCCCCGCTACCCCTCTAGCAGGGCCCGTGCCTGCGCCAGGCTGTTGTGAATGCCCGGTGCGGGCACGTTCCCTGTTAGAGGAAAGTGGAGGACGCGGCTGCCAGTGCGCTCAGATCGTCTGGCATTAGACGAGCTCCTGGACGAAGGGGCTCGAGCAGATCCGAGTGCTCTGATTGGACGAGGGGCCGCGCATGTGCCATAGGACTGTGATGAGGTGAATTTCCTCGGGCGATCTGGGGGGTTTTGCATAGGGAAAGGGCAAGGACCGAAACCCAGAATAGTCAAAATCATGGGTTTTAGTACACTTTAAATTAATAACGGGTGTTGGTCCCGTTTAAGTTCACTATACTATTTAACATTAAACATTTTAAATAATGTCCATAAATTAGAGTCAAAATTGTTCTTGTTCTATTTTTTCAGCTGACATGTGTTTCGTCCGCAATAGCAATGACATCATCGGTGCAAAAAAAGCTTTATGCTTTGATGATGGCTTTTTTGCTCTGAAGATGTCAAGCTATTGCGGGTAAAATGCAGGTGGGTCAGTAAAAAGAATGGCTTTGTGATGCCCAGTGGGACACCAGCCTTCTGTAATCTGACAACCCCCAATCTCCGCCGCGGCTTCCGTCTATAGACAAGCCCCTGCTCACCAGGATGCGCGATATGCCTCGCCGGACATGGTTGCCCCCAGGACTTAAAAGGCGCAAAGGATGTCAGCTTACAGTGAAGGCAGATGAACCACAAAGGGTATCCCAAAGCAGAGGTCATACACGGGTAGTCAGTCCGAAGGTGCATCTATTCACAAGGGTAAGGCAGAAGAATGGTCAGAATCTAGCTCAGGGTCAGGCCGGGTGATCAGAGGTACGCAGTATCCAAGGGGTCAGACGGAGTTCGAGGTCGGGGCAGCAAACTAGGATTGTCAGACCAAGCCGGGTCAATCACGGGAAAAGCACACACTAAGCAATACTGGCTATAATGGGAAATGGGGTCATGGCTGGACTTTATTTTAAAGGATGACTGGCCAAAGGGAATACAGGGAATAGTGTAGTGTTTGGTGCAACAAAAATACACTACATGATTGGAACTGATCCCAGGGGTTGGACGGCATCAGCTGTGAGCCGCTCTGTTAACCAGCAGGGTGTGCGTGCGCGCGCGCGCGCGTGGCCACATGTGCTGGAACAAAAAAGTTGAGTAGATCTATAGCCGTTCTTCTTGCTCCTATAATTCATTGTACTTCGTTAGACATCACAGACCCTCTTTAGACCAGGACATACGATGCAGAAGAATATTGGTTTAATACCAGAGCCCAATAAGACGATTTTATATGTGTACTTTAGTATCGTTCTATTGAGGCTTCTGTCTGAACTACTTATGAATTATAACATCGTAACGTTTTACAGCAGCAGATTCTTTGGGGTTTGTTCATGAAGGGATAGCGGCAGGTAGCGCCTCGTAGCGGCAGGCAGCGTCTGTTGAACACCGGGCGCTGTACACAAAACCACTTTTGTGAAAGCGATTCTGGTGAGCGACTCTTAACAGCGCCATGTAGCGTCACATGTATTATTACAGGCGGCTCAGCGTATAGCGCCCACGCTCTAGCTTCCAGAGCGCCAGGCATTTTAAAATTATTTAAAATTTCTTAATGCATAGATGCCCATTGTATGATTGCACAAACATAAGAATTCGTCCACTGCATTTAACCCATCCGTGCAGTGAGTGTACACATGCCCGGAGCAGTGGGCTGCCCTAATTACGGCGCCTGGGTATTACCTGTCGCTACCTGTCGCGGTCCCATACATTTCAATTTGTATTTATTGTGTGACGTCTCCTGGCCTATTAAGTCATTTTTGAAAACTTTTTGGATTTTATATATTTTTATGCAGAATTGTCATTACAGGTCTGGCACTAAAGTGTTAATGTCACAGTGTTACACAATGTCATTCCATGTGTTTTCACTTTGTTACTGGTTGATATGTGTTCAAAAACGGACACACTGTGTGTGTGTTTTTTTGTTGAATATGGTGCGAGTCCCTGAGAGTTGGTCGCACTGAGCTGGCGCTACCTCTCGCTCCCTGCAGCGCTGTACTGGTGTTATAACGCCCAACATACATCTCATTCATCAATGCCGGCCAGGTTACTACAGCGACTGAGGCGCTCTGTTACAGCGCCTGATAGCCGATCACAGCGTATACTAGCGGCCGCTCTAAGTGCCTCTGTACAGACGCTCATCTGCCGATACCTGGCGCAAGTAATGAATCAGCCTGCAAGTTTTAACATTGTAAAACCATTTTCCAGATCCAGCAGAATATGGAGCGATACCTCGCACACATTGCCAGAGGGATTCAGCGGCAAAAATGGAATGACCTGGCAAGTCATTACAAGATTCCAGGGCTGGACACCCAGCACGAGTCAGACCCAACAAGAGATGCTCAACAAGCAACACAAAGCACATTGACCATAACAGCAGTATAACGCAGCAGACCCCTATGGCTTGTTTTTCTTTAGGAATACCAGGGGGGGGTTGAAGCACAACTTCAGAGATGCAAGATATCTAGAGAAACTAGAGCAGCGGTTCTCAACCTTTCTAATGCCCTGACCCTCAATACAGTTCCTCATGTTGCAGTGACCTCGCAATACAGTTCCTCATGTTGCAGTGACCCCGCAATACAGTTCCTCATGTTGCGATGACCCCACAATACAGTTCCTCATGTTGCAGTGACCCCGCAATACAGCTCCTCATGTTGCAGTGACCCCGCAATACAGTTCCTCATGTTGCGATGACCCCACAATACAGTTCCTCATGTTGCAGTGACCCCGCAATACAGCTCCTCATGTTGCAGTGACCTCGCAATACAGCTCCTCATGTTGCAGTGACCCCGCAATACAGTTCCTCATGTTGCCGTGACCCCGCAATACACTTCCTCATGTTGCCGTGACCCCGCAATACAGTTCCTCATGTTGCAGTGACCCCGCAATACAGTTCCTCATGTTGCCGTGACCCCGCAATACAGTTCCTCATGTTGCCGTGACCCCGCAATACAGTTCCTCATGTTGCAGTGACCCCGCAATACAGTTCCTCATGTTGCAGTGACCCCGCAATACAGTTCCTTATGTTGCAGTGACCCCGCAATACAGTTCCTCATGTTGCAGTGACCCCGCAATACAGTTCCTCATGTTGCGATGACCCCGCAATACAGTTCCTCATGTTGCGATGACCCCGCAATACAGTTCCTCATGTTGCAGTGACCCCGCAATACAGCTCCTCATGTTGCAGTGACCCCGCAATACAGTTCCTCATGTTGCAGTGACCCCGCAATACAGTTCCTCATGTTGCCGTGACCCCGCAATACACTTCCTCATGTTGCCGTGACCCCGCAATACAGTTCCTCATGTTGCAGTGACCCCGCAATACAGTTCCTCATGTGGCCGTGACCCCGCAATACAGTTCCTCATGTTGCCGTGACCCCGCAATACAGTTCCTCATGTTGCAGTGACCCCGCAATACAGTTCCTCATGTTGCAGTGACCCCGCAATACAGTTCCTTATGTTGCAGTGACCCCGCAATACAGTTCCTCATGTTGCAGTGACCCCGCAATACAGTTCCTCATGTTGCGATGACCCCGAAATACAGTTCCTCATGTTGCCGTGACCCCGCAATACAGTTCCTCATGTTGCAGTGACCCCGCAATACAGTTCCTCATGTTGCAGTGACCCCGCAATACAGTTCCTCATGTTGCAGTGACCCCGCAATACAGTTCCTCATGTTGCAGTGACCCCGCAATACAGTTCCTTATGTTGCAGTGACCCCGCAATACAGTTCCTCATGTTGCAGTGACCCCGCAATACAGTTCCTCATGTTGCGATGACCCCGAAATACAGTTCCTCATGTTGCAGTGACCCCGAAATACAGTTCCTCATGTTGCCGTGACCCCGAAATACAGTTCCTCATGTTGCCGTGACCCCGCAATACAGTTCCTCATGTTGCAGTGACCCCGCAATACAGTTCCTCATGTTACAGTGACCCCGCAATACAGTTCCTCATGTTGCAGTGACCCCGCAATACAGTTCCTCATGTTGCAGTCACCCCGAAATACAGTTCCTCATGTTGCAGTGACCCCGCAATACAGTTCCTCATGTTGCAGTGACCCCGCAATACAGTTCCTCATGTTGCCGTGACCCCGCAATACAGTTCCTCATGTTGCAGTGACCCCGCAATACAGTTCCTCATGTTGCAGTGACCCCGCAATACACTTCCTCATGTTGCAGTGACCCCGCAATACACTTCCTCATGTTGCAGTGACCCCGCAATACAGTTCCTCATGTTGCCGTGACCCCACAATACAGTTCCTCATGTTGCGGTGACCCAGCAATACAGTTCCTCATGTTGCAGTGACCCCACAATACAGTTCCTCATGTTGCGGTGACCCAGCAATACAGTTCCTCATGTTGCCGTGACCCCGCAATAAACTTCCTCATGTTGCCGTGACCCCGCAATACACTTCCTCATGTTGCCGTGACCCCGCAATACACTTCCTCATGTTGCAGTGACCCCACAATACAGTTCCTCATGTTGCCATGACCCCGCAATACAGTTCCTCATGATGCAGTGACCCCGCAATACACTTCCTCATGTTGCCGTGACCCCACAATACAGTTCCTCATGATGCAGTGACCCCGTAATACAGTTCCTCATGTTTTGTCGCCTAAAGCCATGGGAAAATACATATTTCCAATGGCTTTAGCTGCTGAGAAGTCACGCTACCATCTGCAGCGGCGCTATTCAGCTGGAACACACAGCGTTATAGATGCACGTTCCAAACTGAATGCCTGCGCGCATGCGCAGAAGTGATTGCATCATTCGTCCGGGGCCTAAGGGGCGGGGGGGCGCTCCACAGTCCATAGCAGCGCATTACGTGTGTCCGGCGCTTGCTGACATCATCAGTGGGTCGACGCAGCAAGCGCCGGAGGACAGAAGCCAAGAGAGCCTGCGAGACGCCTGCTGGTGTAAAAAAGGTTAATAATGTAAAAACAGTGCACACACCATACACACAATACGGTGTAAGTGCAAGTTGCTTTGATGTGTAGTAATGATGTGTAATCATTACACAGTACACAAAGCAGCTTACACTTACACAAAGCACCAAACATTTACACAGTGTCTTATACTATGAGAGATCACTATAAGATGTAGTTCACACTGTTTCCCAATGTATAATTATCTCCTATATCTCCCACTATTTTCCCATACTCTCAATGAGGAAACATCATTCCGACATTGAATCCGCCTCCTATTGATTGTGAGTGTGGGGGATTTTCTGGAAGAAAGCTCCCGAGAATCTCGAGTTCCCCCACAATCCGCCGCAGCCTCCTATTAATTTCAATAAGAGGCGGAGAAATGACAGTTTCCGACACATGGTATGCCACTGTGAAATGTTATTTATTGGAATTAGTAATAAATATTTCTCAACATATAATTAAATATTGTTGTTGTGATTAATCACTATGTTTAAATTATGTTTGATTTGTAGCAATGAGAATACATAATGCATATCAGGTATTTACATTCCCAATCATATCTGTAGCAAAATTACAGTTTTGAAGTAGCCACCAAAATTATTTTTTGGTTTGGGGTCACCGCAACATGAGCAACTGTATTGCAGGGTCACGGCAACATGAGGAACTGTATTGCGGGGTCACGGCAACATGAGGAACTGTATTGCGGGGTCACGGCAACATGAGGAACTGTATTGCGAGGTCACTGCAACATGAGGAACTGTATTGGGGGGTCACTGCAACATGAGGAACTGTATTGCGGGGTCACGGCAACATGAGGAACTGTATTGCGGGGTCATGGCAACATGAGGAACTGTATAGCGGGATCATGGCAACATGAGGAACTGTATTGCGAGGTCACGGCAACATGAGGAACTGTATTGCGGGGTCACGGCAACATGAGGAACTGTATTGCGGGGTCACCATAACATGAGGAACTGTATTGCGGGGTCACCATAACATGAGGAACTGTATTGCGGGATCACGGCAACATGAGGAACTGTATTGCGGGGTCACGGCATTAGAAAGGTTGAGAACCACTGCAGTATACAATACAAATTGGGTGTAGGACCCAGAATGACCGCTAGATGGTGCCAGAGATCAGCAGACAGTGGTATAGCCACACACCATGTGATCAGAGATAATAGGAAAAATCATTCAACATCATAACAGTAAATAGAGCTGTAGCATAACGTCGTTGGGAGTGTGTGGACACCCCATAATCACAATGTTAATATTAAGGCAAAGGATGCAAATAATGACAGAAGTAGACAAAGCAAATAAGATCTTACAGGCAGCACCAAGAGGAAAACCCCCGAAGTTTCGGTTGCAATAAAACTTCCTCATGAGGGAGCGGTCTAGCGGTCATTCTGGGTCTTACACCCAATTTGTATTGTATACTGTGTTCTTGTATTGTATATATCAGCACCCATGTGCACTGAATCCCCATTAAATCTTTATTTTATTTTGCATACAAACCTGAGTTGTTCGCCTCTCTTCTTCTACAATGCAGTTTGTTTTTCTTTAGGGACATCGGACCAAAAATAAAAAGGGGCCGATTCCCCCCCCGACATCGGCCCCTACTTACCTTTTGGATGTGGTCGCTGCCTGCTGCAACAACATCCGGCTGCCCGATCAGGGCCCGATCCTCTGCCCCCCATAGGCTTAGCCATCTTTAAATGACAGTACAGCTTTAAACATGATCTTTAATGTCCCATGCAGCTCAGCCAAAAATCGCAGGATTTGGGACAGCTTCATTACATTCCATTTATGAGCACTGTGCAGGCGCCATATCGAGAGCCAGGGCCGGCGTTGGCACCCGGCAAGGTGGGGCAGCTGCCGTGGGCCCTCACTTTATGGGGGGGGCCCACTGACAGGGCCGGCCTTTGGGGTGTGCGATGGCGCTTGATCGGTGGTGGACTGGGAGGGCACCTCCACAGCTGATGCCTACATCTCCTCGAATGGCGGAGGTTCCACACTACGGGGCATCTCAATTTAGATTTCAAGGAAGGAAATGCTGGGTTTTATTCTGCTTTTAAGTTGCCCACCCCAGCGATTTCCTATCCCTGGAGTATCTCAATATGCGATACCCTACTGTGTGATACCCCCTGGGATCACTGGTATACCCACTGTACAAGAAATTCCACCCCTGGGTTTTGGTCCGCTTTACAGGGGCATCTCAATTTGGGATTTGAAAGAACCCCCCTGGTTTGCCGTTAACTCAAACTGGTGACCCCACAATGCACTCACCAGTTCCAGGAAACTCATGAACAAAGGGGGGGGGGTCACACACAGGGTCATCCAAAATCAGGAGGATCTAGATTCGTTTAGACTCCAAGGTCAGGTTTAAAGGGGTTTGGTGCTCATCAAAGTAGACCAAACTAGAGTTTTGGTCCAAACAGCCTGATCCTTAGGGGGGCATCCAGATTTGGTCTGTCCCTCTGTGATGTGACGCGACTCTTCACCACAAAGGGGCCCACTGAGACCATGCTGCCCAATGGCCCACATAAACCTGGAGCCAGTCCTGTCGGGAGCCACAGGCTGTGTCTGATGCGATGCGATGCGCCCGTCCATCAGAAGCCCGGCCAGAATCCAGAAGATGGATCCCCCGGGGAGGTGAGTAAACATTGCCCAAATGTAAAACCGGAAGGTGTGGCAGCGGATCGGCGAGGCTTAGGGAAAGTTTTAAAGTGGACCAAAACCCACATTTTTAACTAGCATCCCCTGAATTGCTCTCCCTATGAAAAGTACCTTTTGGCAATTTTCACTGCTCCTGCTTCACTCTAATCCCGGATAATGGCGCCTGTTTTAGCTATAAAGACTCCATTCATTGCCACAGTTGTGTGTGGCAATGATGTCATAGCCACACCAAAGCAATCACTGATCTCCTGCCATCTTACACCCAGGGACAGCAAATAAATCAGTATTCCAGACCAATTCGAAAAGCGAAAATATTGATTTCTAGTTCTACACTATAAAAAACATAAGATAGGCTCTTATTCAGGGTGAAGGTCCGGATTAATGTGAGCAATCTGTATGTACAGGGGGAACATATAAGATAGGCTCTTATTCAGGGTGAAGGTCCGGACCTCCAGAATCCCCTATGAAGACTGTGCTATTGCTCTAAGCTGGAATTGGACCCGTTGGTTCCATCAAGTCATACCAATGCTAGTGACCTCCAGAATCCCCTATTAAGACTGTGCTATTGCTCTAAGCTGGAATTGGACCCGTGGGGTTCCATCAAGTCATACCAATGCCGGTGACCTTCAGAATCCCCTATGAAGACTGTGCTATTGCTCTAAGCTGTAATTGGACCCGTTGGTTCCATCAAGTCATACCAATGCTGGTGACCTCCATAATCCCCTTTGAAGACTGTGCTATTGCTCTAAGCTGGAATTGGACCCGTTGGTTCCATCAAGTCATACCAATGCTGGTGACCTCCAGAATCCCCTATGAAGACCATGTTATTGCTCTCAGCTGGAATTGGACCCGTTGGTTCCATCAAGTCATACCAATGCTGGTGACCTCCAGAATCCCCTTTGAAGACTGTGCTATTGCTCTAAGCTGGAATTGGACCAGTTGGTTCCATCAAGTCATACCAATGCTGGTGACCTCCAGAATCCCCTTTGAAGACCTTGCTATTGCTCTCAGCTGGAATTGGACCCGTTGGTTCCATCAAGTCATACCAAAGCTGGTGACCTCCAGAATCCCCTTTGAAGACTGTGCTATTGCGCTAAGCTGGAATTGGACCAGTTGGTTCCATCAAGTCATACCAATGCTGGTGACCTCCAGAATCCCCTTTGAAGACTGTGCTATTGCTCTAAGCTGGAATTGGACCCATTGGTCCATAAAGCCATGCTAATGCTGGTGACCTCCAGAATCCCCTATGAAGACTGTGCTATTGCTCTAAGCTGGAATTGGACCTGTTGGTTCCATAAAGTGACCTCCAGAATCCCCTATGAAGACTGTGCTATTGCTCTAAGCTGGAATTGGACCCGTTGGTTCCATCAAGTCATACCAATGCTGGTGACCTCCAGAATCCCCTATGAATACTGTGCTATTGCTCTAAGCTGGAATTGGACTTGTTGGTCCATAAAGTCATACCAATGCTGGTGACCTCCAGAATCCCCTTTGAAGACTGTGCTATTGCTCTAAGCTGGAATTGGACCCGTTGGTTCCATCAAGTCATACCAATGCTGGTGACCTCCAGAATCCCCTATGAAGACCATGCTATTGCTCTCAGCTGGAATTGGACCCGTTGGTTCCATCAAGTCATACCAATGCTGGTGACCTCCAGAATCCCCTTTGAAGACTGTGCTATTGCTCTAAGCTGGAATTGGACCCATTGGTCCATAAAGTCATACTAATGCTGGTGACCTCCAGAATCCCCTATGAAGACTGTGCTATTGCTCTAAGCTGGAATTGGACCTGTTGGTTCCATCAAGTGACCTCCAGAATCCCATTTGAAGACTTTGCTATTGCTCTAAGCTGGAATTGGACCCATTGGTTCCATCAAGTCATACCAATGCTGGTGACCTCCAGAATCCCCTATGAAGACTGTGCTATTGCTCTCAGCTGGAATTGGACTTGTTGGTTCCATCAAGTCATACCAATGCTGGTGACCTCCAGAATCCCCTATGAATACTGTGCTATTGCTCTAAGTTGGAATTGGACCCGTTGGTTCCATCAAGTCATACCAATGCTGGTGACCTCCAGAATCCACAACGAAGACCTTGCTATTGCTCTAAGCTAGAATTGGACCCGTTGGTTCCATCAAGTCATACCAACGCTGGTGACCTCCAGAATCCCCTATGAACACTGTGCTATTGCTCTAAGCTGGAATTGGACCCGTTGGTTCCATCAAGTCATACCAATGCTGGTGACCTTCAGAATCCCCTATGAAGGCCATGCTATTGCTCTCAGCTGCAATTGGACCTGTTGGTGCCATCAAGTCACACCAATGCTGGTGACTACCAGAATATCTTATGAAGACCATGCTATTGCTCTCTTGGACCTGCTGGTTCAATGGGTCAAGGGTCAAACTGTGCACAATAAAAGGATTTATTTGGGGGTCCATAAAAGGTCCATTAGACAGTTGGGCTGGCAATCCATGGCATTAGGAAGTGGTCTGCTTATAGAAAAGTGACAGCCAACATGCCAGTCATTTAGGGCATCTGCTCCAACTATCAGTGCTGGCTGTATAACCAAGGGCAGCCTGGCCGACTGTGCATGTACTGTACCATGGCAATCAAAGGCTTTCTGCCAGAAGGAAAGAAAGATGGCCTGTTTGGAGCTCTGGGTGGAGCAACTTTTTGTCTGAAGCTGGGATGCCCATGATGGGCGATAGCTTATTGGAAGTAAAACAAGGGTCATGAGCTCTAAAGCCCTTTGAAGAAGCACAGAAAAGTTTAGGACAGTGTCAGTATCTGAAGATTCGGACAGTGACCTTAGAGAGTGTTGGTGAGGAATTTAAGCATATGGTCAGATGTCTAAAAGGAAAGTGGAGTTGCAGGAGGTGGGGATGACCTGATCAGGGCCCTGTTACAGGTCTTGGAACACTCAGACCACCCAGTGCATAGAAAGAGGCATATTCCTAACCATATGGATTTTAAGGTTATTCTAGGCCAGCGATACTAAACTGGTGGACTGGGGTTCGAATGCGGAGATCGGTGACTGATTTCTGGACCTCTGTCCTTGCTTCTGTATTGCAATGCTCAGAGCTTCCCTCTTGATCATCAATGTCCCGGCAATCTCCCTGCCAGTGTCATGGCTTCCTGGAACCTAGAAATGCAATATGAAGTACTGCATGGGTGGGAAGTGGTATTGCACAGCACACAAAACTTTGTTTCTCGGTCTCTTTGACCCATCCAATCCTTTCCCCCCACCTCAGATCAGTCCCATATTATTCCTGTCCTCCCACTCCCCTGCATCTCAGCTTTGCCAATTCATTACTTTTTCTTCCAGCTCTGGTCATCTGTGCTGCAGACTGTATCAGGTGTCTAGCTCCCTAAAACTTAACATTTAATACTTAACATTTAATATTTCCATTAAAAACATACATGTCCTGTGTGAGGCGTGGTCTCATCTCGCCCCCCTCAAAAGGTGACGCGTTTCGGGGTAAGATACCCCTTAATCATACCTATCAAGAATCCTTCACCTCTCGCCGGATGCCTTTAAATGGACCTTCACGAGAAATGGTTGAGTACCCCTGTTCTAGGTTATAACTGGAAGGGGGCATCTTTTGGCACCCTCCTGTTTATTCCCCACAATAGCAAAGCTCGTGGTGCACCGCTAAATTTGGTTAAGGTAACACGGCCTGCTCACCAATTAGACTATCACTGAACACAAGGGGTGGACTATGGGACTACAAGCCCCAATAGCCACAAGAAAGGGAGCACAACCAAAAAGACATTTAAACAATCATTTTATTCAGAACACTACAAACACAATTAAAAGCAACATATAACAGCACAATGAAAACCAACTGCCGCTGACCCCAGTCAACAGCTAATCCTCTAGATAACCCACATAGATCATAAAAAAATGTTTTAAATGAATGTATAGACAAACTAAACCTGTAAGCATGTGATAAACCTGTAAACAAGCGATAATTTTTTTATATTAAGTTAATTGTTTATCACATGCCTACAGGTTTAGCTTGTCTATAGATTAATTTAAGAAAAAAAAATTATGATCTATGTGGGTTATCTAGAGGATTAGCTGTTGACTGGATCAGCGGGAATTGGTTTTAATTGCGCTGTTATATGTTGCTTTTAATTGTGTTTGTAGTCTTCTGAATAAAATGATTGTTTAAAGTGAACCAACACCCAGGGGTGATCGGCCCGGCCGAAACCCCCCTAAAAAACCCCCAAACTCTCTACCTGATCCGCCGCCTCCCGCGCGGATCAGGTAGAGTACTGGTCAAATAGCTGTACTGGTCAAATAGCGACTCCTCACAATGTATTCAACATTACTGCACAGCGACTGAATCGCTATTAACTAGCGACCCACGGCCGAGCACAGTGACTACTAGCGGGCGCTCTGAAAATGCCTGCTACAGACGCTCATCTGTCGCTACCTGGCGTTAGTGATGAATCAGCCTGTTAGCTCCTTTTTGAAAATGGGCCAAACCAAATTGACAAGAGTCATAAGAAAAGGGCCCAACTCCCCAAATACCATAAAACAATAATATTTTATTAAGTGTAACACTATAGCAAAAATAAAAACACAAATGCAACACAAAGACACTGTTAAAATCAATCCATCCACTATTCCTGTGATGCTAAAATACTTAGCAATCCATATTATAGAAGACCACAAGGTATCAAAAAGTACAAACAGAAATCAGTATTAAATAGCTCCACAAATAGCCGAAGGGAAAAAAAAAAAAAAAAAAAAAAAATTATATATATATATATATATATATATATATATATATTTTTTTTTTTATATATATATTTCTAATTACTCAAGTGAGTGTTCAATTACTCCCCTTTGTGCAAAAAATACAAGTATAAAAAGGTAATTACTACAAATAATTAGTCAAAAACCATAAATCTGTGCAATCAATCAAATCTAAAGTGCAAATGCTAGATAAAAAGGCTATATTCACCAAGTAAAGCATTGGATGAGACCCCCAATGTAAACCCAATACACAAAAGTGCTGTTAGTACCGGGCTTTTTAAAGTGGACCAACACCCAGGGTTTTGACTATCCTGGGTTTTGGTCCACTTCGGTGGAGCACCCCAATCGTTAAAACCCCCCGCTGTGTGAAGCCCCCCAGAAAGCCCCAAAAACTAACTCTCCCCGCTCTCACGTGACCGCTGCAGCCAATCCCCGCCGACGGACAAGCGAGGTCCGCAGCCGCCGCCTCCCATGCGTCACTCTTACAGGCGTTTGTGAATGGCCGGCACGGGTGCGCGCCCTGCTAGAGGGATGCGTGAGCGGCGGCGGCTCGCGCATGCGCCGCCCGATCGAGGAGCAGGTAGGGATTTCGGGGTTTTCTGGGGGTTTCACACAGCGTGGCACCCCCGATCGTGGTGCTCCGCAGGCCCGATGCTGATCGGCCCGGGAATCTTATAGATTCATTTATAGATTTCATTTGTAGATTATAGATCAGCATCGGGTGTTGGTCCACTTTAAGGGAGCTGAGGTAGTAAGAAATCACTGGAAAGAAAAAATATAGATCATACCGTCCTTGCGGTCAAACGTGACTAATCATCAGGCAGTGGATTAAAGGCAGGAGACACCGCGCGTTCCCACTGCTCGGCTACGGCTTCTTCAGGGATGCTGTCTCTTTGAACGGTGTCTACTTTTATGTGGCGTGCGCCCCTTTCTTATGACCCTTGTCAATTTGGTTTGGCTCTAGTAGCTTGACGGGTCGGGCAGCACACTTCGTTATCAATATTAAAAGCTGTGCCTGCTATTTTCTATGTGACAGAGGCTCTGTCTTTTGGGTGTCATCACTATTCCATTGCCCACCGGGTCATTCACTGGCCTTTTCTTAATTAGGTTCCAGACAATGTCATTGTATTTTGATACTGTTACAGGCAATGTCATTGTAGTTTGGATTGTATTACAAGACTGCCATTGTGTTGATTGATTACGTCACAGACAATGGCATTGTCCTGATTGATTGTATTACAGCCTGCTATTGTTCTACTGATTGCGTCACCGGCAGAGTTGAGGGATTGTGTGCCCTGCTGCTATTGGTCAGTGTGGTTGTCATTGCATGGAGACTTGTGTATATAAGGCCTAGAGTGGCACTAATAAAGAGAGTTCATCTTCACCCTCAATACTGAGTTCTGTCTCTTATTGGGGGAAACGCTATATTACAGTTCACTAGCCCTTGTAAGGGCTGTTCCTGTTTCCTCACGGACGACTCTGGAATTCCAGCAGCACCTCTTACGATTGGGAAAAGGACGTCTCGGGCGGTGAAGCCCTCCGGCGATAAGGGTTATCGCTACACTATAAGTAGTCCTTTTTGAAAATGGTGGGAGATATATCCCAATCAGAGGCGGATTATGAGGGGGGTGCGTGCCCTGGTGTCTGCTGGAGTCCTCCACCAACCTTTGGGTTATGGTCTGGTCCAGGAGACTTTTCAGTCTTTGGCCTGACTGGCCGTGGGGCCGGCAACAAAGCTATTGACAGCAGCGCCTGGACAAGCCTTTTTGTTGTTTTGGCAAACCTGCAGCCAAAGCCACCGCAGGGCAGGACGGAGAGTCTAGAGCAGCAAAGCCGCCGCCAGCGACGCTACAGTGATGGGTGCAGAGCTGTCACTGCACATAAGCCACCAAGCACAGCCGCTGGCAGCTCAATGCAGGACCAGCCGGGCGACTACACCACCCCCCTCCCAGAATGGCAAAGCAGGAGTTCCCGAGCGGCACGCACCCGCACAAGGGGGGCACAAGGGATCTGAAACCGGACCTTCAGTGTTATTTATTGAAAAGCCCAAACCATTAATGAACCAATTAATTAACTAAAAATGATTCCCCAGCATCTAAAATGAATATATTTAATGTTTTACATCACTTTTTATTCTTTTCCCCACTAGCCTGCAACTCTGTTCTGGGATACGGGTGCCGCCATCTTGGCTCAGTAGCATCACAACAGGGGAGAGGACAGGGGTTAAAAGTGCAGGGGGGCGGGGTTATAGCTGTGCTTTGCTCAGACAGAGCAGAGCTGGGGTCAGGAAAAGGTCAGCAATCCCAGAATGCAGAGCGTCACAGTCAGAACGCACCTCCTGTTTGCAGGCCGTCTGAAACTCTATGGTCCGCCATCTTGGATGTTTATAGGCTCAGAAAATGCAGTAGATGCAGAAAGGATAATGTGAGCAATCTGTATGTACGGGGGAAACATACAAGATAGGCCAGAAAGGGGGGTGGGACATGCACATTGGAAGATCCTGTGGAAGGCATTGGGGGGGGGGGGCAGGCCAGAAAGGGGAGTGGGACATGAACATTGGAAGATCCTATGGAAGGCATTGGGGGCGGGAGGCCAGAAAGGGGGGTGGGACATGCACATTGGAAGATCCTGTGAAAGACATTGGGGGGGGGGGGGGGTTGGACGGGAGGCCAGAAAGGGGGGTGGGACATGCACACTGGAAGATCCTGTGGACGGCATTGGGGGGGCGGGGGCCAGAAAGGGGGGTGGGACATGCACACTGGAAGATCCTGTGGACGGCATTGGGGGGGCGGGGGCCAGAAAGGGGGGTGGGACATGCACACTGGAAGATCCTGTGGACGGCATTGGGGGGGCGGGGGCCAGAAAGGGGGGTGGGACATGCACACTGGAAGATCCCGTGGACGGCATTGGGGGGGCGGGGGCCAGAAAGGGGGGTGGGACATGCACACTGGAAGATCCTGTGGACGGCATTGGGGGGGCGGGGGCCAGAAAGGGGGGTGGGACATGCACACTGGAAGATCCCGTGGACGGCATTGGGGGGGCGGGGGCCAGAAAGGGGGGTGGGACATGCACACTGGAAGATCCCGTGGACGGCATTGGGGGGGCGGGGGCCAGAAAGGGGGGTGGGACATGCACACTGGAAGATCCCGTGGACGGCATGGGGGGGGGGGGTTGATCCGCACATTAAAAAAAGAAGTGACACAGCACCAGTAGAAATCGTTGATTTTATTCAGTATTCCAGTATTTGATACACTTAAAGGCACGGCACACAATTATGATTTAGTGAATGAATTCCCTTTTAAAAGAAAAGAAAAAAAATATATATCCCCGCCGTATATATTAAACACTTTGATCATATACTTGTGCATTTCATTTCCTTGATTTCATTTCCTGTAAACACATTTTATATCACACACAGCTTTATTAAAAACAAACAAACAAAGAGAAGGACGTCACCGGACGCCGTCATTTTTCTATTCCTCTTCACAAAAATAAAATTTGCTCTGCGCCGAATGTCGCGTTAGAAAAATATTAGTATAAAACATAAATGTAGCTTATTACATCCGCAAAGGGGCGTGGCCTTTGGTAATTCACATTCATTATGCAGGTTATTTGACGAGTCGTAGGATAAAGCAGCAGTGGTGTCCCTTTCCTGGGTAGTGCCTAACTACGTTACCCATAATCCCCCTGGAAGAGGGGGCATCGGCCTGGTTCTCTTACAGCCGTTAAAAAAAAAATTAGGTTCCTAAAGTGGACAAAAAGTAAAAAAAAAGCAAGTTCAGTAAATTGCACCCCCTAAAGCCCCACTCTGGTAATCAATGACGAGCTATTTGAAAGGGTTTAACTCCACACAGATGTTATGGAATAGCAGGCAGATTCTACGCTGCATAACTGCATGGGAGCGGCCATCTTGCCACATACATGAGTCCAGCTTCTGAAAAACCCAGTCCCATAGTCAAAACTGCCTCACATAGCGTAATCCTCTTATTTCTAGTAGAAAGCCATCAGCTGTGATGAGTCATTGCTCTGCTGCACAGAATGAATGAAACATTTTAGCAGATACATAATGTTTACACTGACTGAATGGTGTGCAGTAAATCTAGATTCCTGCAGTGAACTGGGATAAACATACATTGTTGCAGCTTTCCCCTCACACACAATCTCTCTAGCAGCTGGTTAGTGTGTGTGTGTGTGTGTGTGTGTGTGTTGATATAACATAATACACAAGCTGCCCGTGTTTCTGAGGCATCTCTCAGTTTGGTGTGGGCTGCGGGCTGCTGCTGGCACAGCTCTCCCCTCATGCTTATGTGTGTGACAAGATGGCCGCCCCCATGCAGTTCTGCAGCAAAGAATCAGCCTGTTATTCCAGAACATCTGCATGGAGTTAAGCCCTCTCAAATAGTTTTTGCCAGACGGGAGCAATTTACTAAACTTTCTCTCTTTCATTCTTGGTCCACTTTTAAGGCAAAAAAGAACCAAAACTCCTCTTGCCCCCCCCCCCCATGGCTTTTTCACCCAGATGTGGTCTATAAAATTTTCTGATACTGGAGAATGAGCATCACCTCCTCCTGCGCCTCTCATCAGTCTCCTTTAAAGTGAACAAAAACCCAGGATTTTGACTATCCTGGTTTTGGTCCTTGGCCCTCCTGTCCAATCAGTGTGCTCGGATTCACTCCTGACCACTCGTCCAAGTATATAAGACTAGGCTCCAGCTGAGTCCTGACCAGTGGACCCGAGTGTGGCGGCTGCCGCATACCCGCTACCCTCTAACAGGGTAGGTATAAACGTATAGCCGAGAGTGGCGGCACTCGCACATGCGCTGTTGGATCGGGGAGTAGGTGAGCTTACTGGGCGACCTGGGAGGTTTTACGCAGCAAGGCATTCCAAATCTGGATGCCCCGGGGGGGGGGGGGGGAGAGTATGCCTGTCCTGGAGTCACAGATTCCAGGGTGGGTTTTGGTGCACTTTAAGATGTAATACCGCCCCTCCGCTTGTCAACTCTATTCATTGCAATAGAAGGCGGAATTCCATCTTGATGGAGGACAATCATGAGGGCAATGCTTGAGAATTTTTGATAGCTGACCAATATAGGCCAACAGGCCTTTAAGATTCCAGGGCCGCTGACCTCCCCCCCCCCGTTCATCCAGATTCGGTGTGAAACCTCCCCAGGTCATCCGGTAAACTCACCTTCTCCCCCCATCTACTGGCGGATGTGCGAGCAGCGGCCGCTTCCTGCTATACCCTTAGCGCCAGCCATTTGTGAAAGACCAGCATGCTCCCTGTCAAGAGGGCAGCAGGGATGCGGGCGCCGGCACACTCAGCTGAAGCAGAGTCCTTAGACAAGCCTAGACGAGTTCATGTCAGCGCAGTCGAGCAGTCGGGGGCTGCGCATGCGCCGTAGAACTGGGATGAGGCAAGTTGGAGTGCAGGGACCTGGGGGGGAGGGTTCACACAGATGAGAACCAAACCTCTAATGAGCATTTTTAACACTAATGTGGGTGCGGACATACCACGTGCAGAACCCTATGTATGAGTAGACTCCTACCTGCGCACGAGTAGACTAGTACTCACCTACTTCCAGGACCCTGCGACAGTCTGCCACCTGGACGCCTCGCGTGGCCGTTCTGAGCGACAGTCTGCCGCAGGGTCCTGGTGGTAGGCGAGTACGAGTCTGGGGCCTGTTTACCAATTTACACTGCGGGGCATCACAAATCTGGATGCCCACCATAAGGCACGTGCCACGAGGGCCACAGCCTAGCCACGGTTCTGCTTTCATTGCTTCACCTACAACTAGAACTTGACGGAGATTAACGATAAATCTATGTGATCTGTGAGTAGTTTGGTTCAAAGAGTTTAAAGTGGCCCAAAACCCACCCTGGAGTCTTTGAGACCAAGGCAGACATACTCCCCTCCCCCCCAGGGCATCCAGATTCAGGATGCCCGCTGTGTAAAACACCCTAGGTTGCCAGTAAACTAACCTTCTCCCCAATCCAATGGCGCATGCACGAGCGGCGCTGCTCCCTGCTATAACCCCCCCCCCCCCCCCCAACGCCAGTTTCACTCACCTGTTCCTGAAGCCCTTACGGCGCCTGTGTGCTCTGGGCGCATCCCCGCTCACCTCCAGCTGTGTGTACGCTTGGCCTTTCTGAATGGGCGGCGCAGGCACGCCATGGCTGCAAGGTTGGTGGGGGGATGTGGCTGGTTGGCAATGCGGGTGGTGGATTGTCAATCAGCGCATTCGCTCAAGTCTGCGCTGTGGGTGCGGAAGGAAGGTGAATGAAACGGGGGTAACCAGGGGGTGGGGTGGTATACACAGCGGGGCATCCCAATTCGAGTTGCCCCTTCCCTGAGCGGAACAACACACGGGAAAGCAACAGCTGAACAGGTTTAGCGCGTCTTCATGGGTGTCCGAGTGACACCGAATATCGCGCACGTGGATCTCACTGGGAGAAGTCTATAATACTACTTTAAAGTGAACCAAAACCTATGGACATCGGCCCAGGAATCTATAAGATTCCTGGCCCAAAATCGGGATGCCCCGCTGTGTGAAACCCCCCAGGTCGCCCATAAAGTCACCTTCTTTTACAGACCAACGGCGCATACGCAAGCCGCATCCCCGCTACCCCTCTAGCAAGGCGCGAGCCCGCGCCAGGCATTTCTGAATGGTGATTGGCAGTCGCAGATAACTAACCAAAACCCGCTACCAAGCTTGTATATCTATTATTAAAATGTATCTCTCTTTCTGACATGTTCAAGGTGAAACATTTAAACATCAATAATATGTCATGGCTATTACACGGTCATCGGTACACACACTGGTTGGCCATAGGCTACAATATATATATATATATATATATATATATTCATGGAAGAGGATGTCCACACTCCGCTTCTTTCCACGTGTTAGTTAGTATTCAATGAGTCTTAGACACGTTTCGCACCTCTCACAGAACAGTCTCACTGTATCTGTGGTACCGTATATACTCGAGTATAAGCCGAGTTTTTCAGCCCACTTTTTGGGCTGAAAAAAGCCGCCTCGGCTTATACTCGAGTCAGTACCGAAATGGAGGAGAAAAAGGGGCCAGGCGACATGCCCATTCATTTCCCGCCCCCGTGCCGGCTCCCGCACTCACCCTCTCACTTCCAGCTGTTCCTCCGCTGCCGCCCGCACCTCATGTGCCGGGGACGGGATGCCGCTCAGCGTCTCCGGGGGGGCCTCCCTCGGGCCGGCCTGGACGGTGGGGAAGGGGGCGGCGGTGCTCTGCGCCATTGTGCCGGTAGGGCGGGGACCGGAGCACACTGTGCAGCCCAGCGCCAAGCGCCGGGCCGGACGCGCAGCGACGGAGGGCAGGGCACGCCGGCCGGGGGCGGTGACGCGCACGTTCTGGGCCGGCCTCTTGAGATGCTTCTACGGACAGGCTGTGCAAACGAGAGGTAAGTGTGTATACCGTATATACTCGAGTATAAGCTGAAAAAAAGCCGCCTCGGCTTATACTCGAGTCAATAACTTGTTCCATTTTTTTATGGTAAAATTAGGTGCCTCGGCTTATATTCGGGTCGGCCTATACTCGAGTATATACGGTATGTTTAATACTGAAACATTATCCCTTTGTGCTGTGAAAATACTAAAAAGGCCCGTGGCCAACTTATTTTGGTACTATTTACTGATCACCCCCTGGGGGTAACTTGGTTGAACCTTCTTCATGCGAGGGGGTACTTGGTGTATAAAATTCACTTGTGTAGACCAGGGGGTTCCCAACCAGTGTTACAATGACCACTTCTGGGACTCCAGATCCTATCCAATGACACGTACCAGACTGATTGGTCAACCATCGGATCTTCTGCTGTCTGAACTTCAACCAGGCCCCATTTTCCCCGTAAAGTACAAAACTACTCATGGCAATCATGAGGGCAATGCTTGAGAATTTGTGTTAAAGTAGACCCGACAGCCCTGGAATCTAGAAGATTCTTGATTTCCCCCCAGAGCGTCCCAATTTGGTGTAAAACCCCTCCCAAGTGGCCCGGTAAACTCACCTTCTCCCCCCATCCACTGGCGGATGCGCGAGCAGCGGCCGCTTCCTGTTATACCTTTAGCAGGGAGCGCACCCGCGCCAGCAATTTGTGAAAAAACGGCGGGGGCACCTTCTTTCACAGTCCAACGGCGCATGCGTGAGCCGCATCCCCGCTATCCCTCTAGCAAACATGTGCCCGCGCCAGACATTTCTGAATGGCCGGTGCGGACGTGCTCCCCGTTAAGATAGTAGCGGGGAATGGGGCCGCCAGTGTGCTCGGATCCGCTCGCCTTAGGCGAAGGGGCGGAAGCGGCTCTGAGCACGCTGATTGGACAAGCGTCGGTGCATGCACCGTAGGACCGGGAAGAGGTGCGTTTCTTCGGGCGACCTGTGGGGTTTTCACGCAGCGGGGCATCCTCAATCGGGGTACCCCCAGGGCAAGGACCAAAACCCAGGATAGTCAAAATCCTGATCCACTTTAACAAGACAAGGAAAGCCGCCCGCATCAGAGGGACTGGCTACATATTTTTGGCACAAATCTTAAAATCCATCAAAATCCTAAAACCGGAACCAAATCTTTGGGGGTATTGACCTGGTATTTACAACGTCAGGGGAGCATCCTGATTTGGGAAGCCCCTATTCACAATGGACGCCTTCCCCGGCCCAGGCATCACCACGATCCTTCTCTGTGCCACACACAACGTGTACGCAGCAGCGTTGCTGTTGCTGTGCCGTATGGGACTTCGGCGGTGGAGCGCGAGTTTGCAGCTTGGCTGGGGGTACTTAGCAATTCTGAGTGTGGGGCATCCCGGATCGAGATAGAAAAGATGGCCGACACCACACCCGACCAGGAGATATCTATGGAAGAGTGAGACATCCCAAGACAATGTGCCGATCAGGCAGAGATTGGGCGGACGGCACTTATTACATTGGAAAAGGAGAGCTCAACGTTGCCATATAGTGCAAATAATAGTGAAGACGTGAAGATAATAACAAGACAAGTACGGGGCCACCAGAGACTGGAAACACAATCATCCCGGGGCATATAAAACAAAGGACATCCTGGGATCCAGGCCACAGATTTAGCTTTTGTCAGGCTTAAAGAAGAACACACAGGAATTTCACTTTTCCTCTCAGGGGGGGCATCCCGAATTGGCGCTGTGTGTATCCCCGCCCATGTCACCCCATGCACTCACCTTAACTTCACTTCTACGCCGCAGACTCGGACGAGAGCGTAGCTTTGCTCGGGCAAGCAACGTCGAGGTGACCTGGGGAGTTTCACACAGCGGGGCATACCCAATCGGCAAGCACCAAAACCCAATCGGCAAGCACCAAAACCCAATCGGCAAGCACCAAAACCCAGGATAGTCAAAATCCTGGGTTTTGGTCCACTCGGCGCCTCACTTTCTGCTTGTCGTGATGCATTGCCCTCCAGAGGTCAGCTGCTTGCATTGCAGGCAGGAAAGGTAAGCTCCGCTCTCCAACTCCATAGGGGTGTTGGGGGCCGCAACTGAAGGCAGTGCGGGCCGCAGGATGTGCACCACTGCTGTATAGCCGCAAAAGCTTTTTCCTGTCTCACACAAAACCAGCAAGCAAGGTGGCGCTACAGCACCAAGGCCCCAGGTAAGCACCAAAACCCCCCCCCCCCCCCAAAAAAAATTCAACCAGCTTATAACTATATATAAAATAAAGAATGGATTCCCTTTTTCACATCTTCAGAACACGGCGACACCTAGCAGAGGCTTCACAGCTTCTGAAGATTAAAGATAGCTTAACACTGAGCCACAACCCAATTCTCAAACCGGTCCAACCTGAAATCCCATTTCCGACACGGCAAGCGTTGGTTGTGACGAGACGAGATGACGGAGTATTAGTTGGAGGAAGTTCTTCCAATATCCGAGCAATGGCCAGGGCACGTAGAATGAGTTGCTGGTGACACGGATGAGCGAGGAGACTGGGTTATTGTTTATTTTCTACCTCCGGGTTTTTAGTTGGACACCCAAGTGAAGTAGGCGACCTCGTCCAAGTCTACGGGATAGTCGGTCAGAAGTATGGGCGTCCTTTGAAAAAGTTCTCCCTTGTAACTCCTCCACTTGCCGGCGGGAAGGTAGACATCGCGCTCCTGCTTTCCTGGCTCCAGCACCGGCGCCACCATGAAGGTGTCCCCGATCAAAAACTGGGAATCGATCTTATGGGCCGTTTCGTCGCCCGGGGCGATCCACCAGATCGGCCGTATAATGGGGTCGCCGGTGTTGGTGACCTCTCCGGCAAGCTCCAGTAAGAGAGGGGCCACCAGGGACTCGTGGATGCGGGTGAATTTCTGAGCGATTTCGATGACCTCCTTATCGAAGAGCCAGGGGGGCACCGAAAACTGCATGGAGGGCATGAAGGCCGACACCTCCAACCAGCGGATGTACAGCTCCTTCATGTCCTTGGTAAAGTTGCTGTAGGAATTCCCGCCGATCATGTCGGGCAGGATGAAGGGATAGCCGTGCATGCTGATGGTCAGGACGGTGGGGATGATGGACTTGAGCCCGAGCTGATACCCCCATTCCGAATCGCGGTCGATGATCCGAAAGAAGCACGAGATGTTCTGAGACTGATAACCGACCCGCAGCTCGGCCAGGTCGTAAAACTGGTCGGCCATCTCCGTGTAGCGGCGGCTGAACAGGTTCGGGTCGCTGAGCGGCTGGAGCGTGCTGAACTGTTTGGGGAGGTAACTGGTTTCGCCGGCGTCGAACTTAAACGAGGAGATGCCGTATTTGGTTCTGAGCTGCCTCAGGTTATTCTGAAACCACTCTTTGGTGCTGGGGTTGGTGAAATCCAGGATGGCTCCGATCCCGTTCCACCACTGCACCATGGCCGGCAGCTGACCCGTGGGCTCCTTCACGAACAGGCCCCTTTCTATGCCCAGGCCGAAGTTGGACGAGTTGTAGTTGACGAACGGGTGAATCCAAAGGGTCACTTTGATGCCGTCCTCCCGGAGCTTCTTAAACATGGCCGTGGCATTGGGGAACTTCACCGGGTCAAAGTCGAAATCGCCATAGTATTTAGAGTACATGTCGTCTATCTCTATGTGGCTGTAGTTGAAGTTGTACTTCTTTATGCTCTCGGTGAAGTTCAGGAGCTTCTTCTGGTTGATGCTGGTTTTGTAAAGCGCCCACGTGGACCAGATGGGATACTTGAAGGCGCTTTCCGAGGGAATGCGACTGGGCTTATTGAAATACCTCCTCACCATGTACTTGTGAATGGAGGTCATGTCCGAGCCCACGCACACCCTGTAGCTGAGCTCTGGGAAGGCCGGCTTGCCTGGGGGAGGTTTGTAAGGAGAGTCAGAGTATCTGGCTTCAAAGATGAAAGACTTCTCAGTGTGGTTCCACCCGAGATGGAAAGGGACGGAGGCGTTAATCTTTATGGCCGTGGCGTTGGATGAAAGCCAGTAGCTCTCCAGGATGCCCCCGAAACCATCTCTGAAGGAATAAACGTCGCCGGTTATGAACGGTTTGGGTTCCTGAGACTTGAGGAGTCGGATGGGCCAATGCTGCGTGGCCATCTCGGCACCTCCGTACCAGTGACCGTCATCCCAATACATGATGTGCTGGATCATCGTGTCGGCCACGAATTCTTCCCAACGCACCCGGTAGCACATAACGGTGGCTTTGTCCTTGATGACCGTCTGAACAAAGAACTTCAGAGGTCCCTTTTCCGATCGGGTGCAGGACAGAACGGCCCCTTCCTTGGAACAGGAATCCAGATCCAGGACCCCGGACTGGAAAGCCATTCTGAAGACCACTTTCCCGTGAGAGTTTTGGATGATGAAGCCGTCCTTCTTAAGATACAGGAGCTCAGTCTTCAGCCGATCGGCTTTCCGGAGGGAAAAGGAGTAGTAGCACCAAGAGACTACAGCGCAGATGACCAGGATGATGCCCAGCAGCACGGCACCGATCAGAGGCTTCTGCTCCTTGGAAACCTTCTGTTTCACCGGCGCCACGTTTTCAGGCAGGAAGCTGTACATGGTGGTGCTGGGACGATCTCACACCACTGATCTGTATGAAAGGAGGAAGCTCTCCAAATCAAAGCCTCTTCATCACTAAAATATAGAAGAAAGAAGAGGATTATATGAAGACATTCCCTAATAATAGGGCCGAAACTGTGCTAAAGGAATAAAATATCATTTTGTGAATACTCACCTGTAAAATGGGTATTGTAAGTATGTCACACACCCCGCATCAAGACATTCATTACATGTGGGGTATACTGACCTGTAGATGGCGATCTTGCAGAGATGTCAATAAAAAAAGTAAGACCCTTCCGGTCCATAAATACCTGGGACCTCCCACTCATTCCCCAGTATAAAGATAGCAGTAAGGTAAAGGGAGCAGGAAAGCCAATTAAAACTAACAAAGGTTCACCATATAAAGGATCCAGAATACCAAAGGGCGGGGTGAAGCGGGGTGTGTGACATACTTATAATACCCATTTTACAGGTGAGTATTCACAAAATGGTATTATTCTGAAGTATGTCACACACCCCGCTTCAAGACATTCATTACATGTGGGACATCCAAAAGCAGTGTCCATAAAGGGCGGGGATCCAAAAACAAGGCAACAATGCACAAACTTAAACCACTGCAGTTTGCAGAACTTTGCGGCCAAAAACAGCATCCGCTGAGGCCCGAACATCAACCTTGTAAAACTTGGAAAAAGTGTGAACAGAGGACCAAGTAGCAGCCTTACAAACTTGCTCAACAGAGCCCAGGACGCCCCAACAGCACGAGTAGAATGAGCAGTAACACGAAAAGGGGGACTCTTCCCCTTAGCAGAATAGGCCCCAACAATGACCCGGCGAATCCATTTACTAATGGAAGACTTGGCGGGAGCCAAACCTTTCCTAGGCCCAGAGGGCACCACAAAAAGGGCGTCAGTCCTACGAAAAGAGGAAGTAGCCACCAAATAGTACTTCACACAGCGAACCACATCCAAAGAATGCAAAACCCTCTCCTTGTCATTGCTGGGCTTAGGACACAAGGAGGGTAGAACAATGTCCTGATTAAGATGAAAAGCAGAGACCACCTTAGGAAGGAAATCTGGCTTGAAGCGGAAAACAACCTTGTCCTGATGCCTCTCAAAGTACGGGGCCTTAAAGGACAAGGCCGCCAACTCCGATACACGCCGAACGGAAGTGATGGCAACCAGAAAAACAACCTTCTGAGTAAGTGTAGAAAGTGCAATATCCTGCAAAGGTTCAAAAGGAGGACCCTGCAAGGCAGAAAGAACCAAATTCAAATCCCAAACCGGGAGCAAAGGCTTCCTAGGAGGCAGCACATGCGTAACCCCCTGGAAAAAGGTCTTAACCAGAGGATGAAGAGCAAAAGACTTTTGAAAGAAAACCACCAAGGCAGAAACCTGCCCTTTCAGCGTACTAAGCTGCAAACCTAGGTCCAGACCATGTTGTAGAAATTCCAAAACCCTAGGGATAGAAAACGCCCTGCAAGGCAAGGCCCTGACCTCACACCAATCAATATAAGACCTCCAAATCCTATAGTAGATGGCAGAGGAAGACTTCTTTCTAGCCCTAATCAGAGTCTGAATGACAGCATCAGAAAGACCTTCCTCCTTCAAGATGGAGGTTTCAGCAGCCACTCTGTCAAAGCCAGCGTTGGTAAATTGGGGTAGAGCAGTGGACCCTGAGTGAGCAGATCCGGAAGAAGGGGCAGAACCAACTGATCCTCTGCCAACCTTACCATGTCTGCGAACCAAACCTGTCTTGGCCACCTTGGAGCCACCAGGATTGCTGACACGCCCTCTAGGGCCAGCTTGTGCACCACTTTGCCCACCATGGGAAACGAAGGGAACAGGTACAGAAACCCCAGATCCCTCCAGTTCAGAGACATGGCATCCGCTGCCAGAGCCAGCGGATCCCGCGAGAGAGACACAAATGCCGGAAGCTTGTGATTGTGATGAGAGGCAAAGAGGTCCACCTCCGGAGTCCCCCACCGGTGGCAAAGCGACCGAAACACCTTGGGGCTGAGCGACCATTCCCCCGGCGAGATGAGCACCTGCTCAGGGAGTCCGCCTCCGTGTTCTCCACTCCCGGAATGTACACTGCCGAGATGCACGGGACATTGCTCTCTGCCCAATCCAGGATCAAAGACACTTCCCTGAGGGCACGCCTGCTGCAAGTTCCTCCCTGGTGATTGATGTAGGCAACCGCCGTCCGATTGTCCGACCGAACTTGAACCGGTAGTCCCCGTAACTGAGTCAAGTGAGCCAGAACCAACCTGATGGCTCTCAGCTCCAGAACATTGATGGGATCGTGAGCCTCCTGAGGCCCCCACAGTCCCTGAAACTGAAGATCCTTCCAAAATCCCCCCCCAACCAGACAGGCTGGCATCCGTGGTGACCGTCTCCCAATGAGGGGTCAGAAATGACCTGCCCCTCATCAGATTGCTTGGTTTCAGCCACCACCGAAGGGAACGCCGTACCCGGGGGGACATCAGAAAGGACTGATCCAATGACAGCGGGGACCCGTCCCAGGCCGCCAAGAGATGGAGCTGGAGCATCCTTGTGTGAAACTGGGCAAAGGGAACCGCCTCGAACGATGCCACCATCAATCCCACCAGTCGCATCCCCAGCCGGATGGACGGGCGGGGTATGGATAGGAGACGCTGAGTCAATTCCTGAATCAGAAGAACCTTGGCTCGGGGGAGGAACACCCTGGCCTGAGAAGTATCCAGAGACATTCCCAGGAACTCCACCACCCTGGAGGGAGAAAGGCAGGACTTGGAATAGTTGATCACCCAACCGAAACTCTCCAGAGTGGACACCACGGTCCTGGTATCCAGCTGCGCCTGACTGAGGGAAGACGCCAAGATGAGAAGATCGTCCAGATATGGCACGATGCGGATACCCCTGGCTCTGAGAATGGCCATCACTCCTGCCAACACCTTGGTCAAAACCCTTGGAGCCGAGGTAAGGCCAAACGGAAGAGCCACAAAATGAAAATGACGATTTTCCACGACGAACCTGAGAAATCTCTGGTGTGCCGGAAATATTGGAATATGCAGGTAAGCATCCTTGATGTCTATGGACGACATGAAGTCCCCCTGACGAAGTGAGTGGATGGCTGAGCGCAGAGTTTCCATACGGAACTTCCGGGGACGGACGAACCTGTTGAGCAACTTCAGATCCAGAATGGGACGAACGGAATCGTCCTTCTTGGGCACCGTGAACAAATTGGAATAGAAGCCCAGGCCCCGGTCTGAGGGAGGCACCGGACAGATGACAGCCATGTCCAAGAGACTTGCTACTGCCGCCCGAAGCCCCTGAGCAGCCCGAGGATCTGACGGCACCCAAGACTTGAAGAATCTTGGAGGGGGCCGGAACCCGAACTCCAGCTTGTAACCGGAAGACACCACTTCCTGAATCCACCTGTCCGAGACCGCTTGGACCCAGACCCGGGAGAAGAGCTGCAGCCGTCCCCCCACCTGCAAGAGTGAGGCCGCCCCCTCATTGCTGAGCCGGCTTGGCAGCGGCTCTAGGCTTGGAGCCCCAACTGTGTCCTGGAAGGGCCCGACCCCTGCCCCTGGACCAGGAATCACCTCTGGACGAGGGGAAAGCCGAACCCCTGCCAACTCTAGCCCCACGAAAGGACTGAGTGAAGGAAGCCGCCCCCCGAAAGGGGTGACGCTGCTTCTTACGCTGAGGTAACTTACCTTCCTTTGCCACCGAATCCAATTTCTCTCCAAAGAGCCGCAACCCCACAAAGGGAAGGGCCGTAAGCTACTTTTTGGACACAAAATCAGCCGCCCACTGGCGTAACCAAACCGACCACCGGATAGCCACAAGCAAGGCCGAAGCTCTGCCACACATCACCAATGTGTCATCCAAGGCGGTCAGCACAAAGGACAAAAATAACTCACATCGCTTAAGGGCGGCAAACTCCTCACTAGCCGGGTCAAGCCCGGAAGAGGTCAACAGTCCTCTAACCACCGACCTGGCAGCTACCAATAAAAGCGCTGAAGCACAAACCGGCCGCAAGGCCGACCCAACACTGGCAAAACCATGACAAGCCATCTGGTCAATGCGTTTATCCTCACCATCCTTGAGAGTAGTGCACTCCGGAGAATGCAGGATTGAGGAGCTGGACAACCCCAAAACAGGAGCATCCACCTGGGGGGGGGGGGGGGGGACGACCAGTGCTTCACCGCGTCCGCCGGAAAGGGATATTTTTTGTCCCAACTCGGAGGGACACCCGGAAGCCTAGTCGGCCTCTTCCATTCCTTGAGAATGATACCATCAAAATGCTTTTGATAAGGAAATTCCAAGCGCGGCTTGGTCACCTCAAAGAACTCCCCCTTCAGTGGAGGAGCCGCCTCGGGGGGAGAAATAGCCAGGACCTCAAACATATGAGCCAGGACCTTAGAGGTATCCAAGGAATCAACCAGGCCATGCTCGGTATCAGCACCCACAAACTGCCGATCATCGGAGCCCACAGACTCCTCAAACAGCTCCCCTTCCTCAAGCAGGGAACAATCAGACCAATCCAGGGAGTCAAACTCCTCCATATCAGAGGCCTGCGTGGCTGTATACAAATGTTTTCGCTTTGCCGTGGCCTTTTTGGCAACAGCACTGGAAAACAATTTTTCAAGGTTGGCCAATCTGGCACACACCTCAGATTGCGACTCCACCAATGACCACATCACATGGGGTACGTGTCAAGCGAGGGGGAGACGGGGAGGAGACCGGCGGAGCAGAACCAGATGCCTGAGATCCGGACTGCCGCGTAATGGACCGCTGCGCACAGGGTACACAGAGAAATACATCATCCCCCCAAAAGGGATACCCCACACCCCAAACACAGCCTGGATTGCCCCGAGGGGGGCACAAGCCCAGTATCCGGGGAAGCCTCCATATGGTGATATATATATATATATATGCACAATGTCCCGAGGGAATTACGCAGTAATGCAACCCGGGATGCCCCTTTAAGTCCCGCGTGGGAGGAATTTACAGACACCTAAATTTAACCAGGGACCCGACATCCATCTTCTGACTTGCTCGGCGTCTGCAGAGATGAAAGACTGGGGAATGAGTGGGAGGTCCCAGGTATTTATGGACCGGGAGGGTCTTACTTTTTTTTATTGACATCTCTGCAATATCGCCATCTACAGGTCAGTATACCCCACATGTAATGAATGTCTTGAAGCGGGGTGTGTGACATACTTAGAATATAGAGATTATTATTGAAGAACTAGAATCTCACTTGGATAATAATCCCTTCAACATCTGTGTTACCAAATTATCATACATGGAGGTTCTCACACAGCTGATTCTACAATTCAGCTTCAATTTATATTGTATCAAATATTCAGCTACTACCTGTTAACAGTCAAGATGCAGATATAGATAGAACAGGCAGGCAGAGATGGATAGAAGTGGATAGAGGCAGGTAGAGGCGAGCAGAGATGGATAGAGGCGAGCAGAGATGGATAGAGGCGAGCAGAGATGGATAGAGGTGAGCAGAGATGGATAGAGGTGAGCAGAGATGGATAGAGGTGAGCAGAGATGGATAGAGGCGAGCAGAGATGGATAGAGGGGAGCAGAGATGGATAGAGGGGATGGATAGAGGGGAGCAGAGATGGATAGAGGGGAGCAGAGATGGATAGAGGGGAGCAGAGATGGATAGAGGGGAGCAGAGATGGATAGAGGGGAGCAGAGATGGATAGAGGCAGGCAGAGATGGATAGAGGTGAGCAAAGATGGATAGGGGTGAGCAGAGATGGATAGAGGTGAGCAGAGGTGGATAGAGGCAGGCAGAGATGGATAGAGGGGAGCAGAGGTGGACAGAGGCAGGCAGGCAGCCAGAGGTGGACAGAGGCAGGCAGGCAGCCAGAGGTGGACAGAGGCAGGCAGGCAGCCAGAGGTGGACAGAGGCAGGCAGGCAGCCAGAGGTGGACAGAGGCAGGCAGGCAGCCAGAGGTGGACAGAGGCAGGCAGGCAGGCAGAGGTGGACAGAGGCAGGCAGGCAGGCAGAGGTGGACAGAGGCAGGCAGGCAGCCAGAGGTGGACAGAGGCAGGCAGGCAGGCAGAGGTGGACAGAGGCAGGCAGGCAGAGGTGGACAGGGGTGGACAGAGGCAGGCAGGCAGAGGTGGACAGAGGCAGGCAGCCAGAGGTGGACAGAGGCAGGCAGGCAGCCAGAGGTGGACAGAGGCAGGCAGCCAGAGGTGGACAGAGGCAGGCAGAGGTGGACAGAGGCAGGCAGAGGTGGACAGAGGCAGGCAGAGGTGGACAGAGGTGGACTGAGGCAGGCAGGCAGCCAGAGGCAGGCAGGCAGAGGTGGACAGAGGCAGGCAGGCAGCCAGAGGTGGACAGAGGCAGGCAGGCAGAGGTGGACAGAGGCAGGCAGGCAGCCAGAGGTGGACAGAGGCAGGCAGGCAGCCAGAGGTGGACAGAGGCAGGCAGGCAGCCAGAGGTGGACAGAGGCAGGCAGGCAGCCAGAGGTGGACAGAGGCAGGCAGGCAGAGGTGGACAGAGGCAGGCAGAGGTGGACAGAGGCAGGCAGGCAGAGGTGGACAGAGGCAGGCAGGCAGAGGTGGACAGAGGCAGGCAGGCAGCCAGAGGTGGACAGAGGCAGGCAGAGGTGGACAGAGGCAGGCAGGCAGCCAGAGGTGGACAGAGGCAGGCAGCCAGAGGTGGACAGAGGCAGGCAGCCAGAGGTGGACAGAGGCAGGCAGGCAGCCAGAGGTGGACAGAGGCAGGCAGAGGTGGACAGAGGCAGGCAGAGGTGGACAGAGGCAGGCAGAGGTGGACAGAGGCAGGCAGAGGTGGACAGAGGCAGGCAGGCAGAGGTGGACAGAGGCAGGCAGGCAGGCAGAGGTGGACAGAGGCAGGCAGGCAGAGGTGGACAGAGGCAGGCAGGCAGGCAGAGGTGGACAGAGGCAGGCAGGCAGGCAGAGGTGGACAGAGGCAGGCAGGCAGGCAGAGGTGGACAGAGGCAGGCAGGCAGAGGTGGACAGAGGAAGGCAGGCAGAGGTGGACAGAGGCAGGCAGCCAGAGGTGGACAGAGGCAGGCAGCCAGAGGTGGACAGAGGCAGGCAGCCAGAGGTGGACAGAGGCAGGCAGGCAGCCAGAGGTGGACAGAGGCAGGCAGCCAGAGGTGGACAGAGGCAGGCAGCCAGAGGTGGACAGAGGCAGGCAGGCAGCCAGAGGTGGACAGAGGCAGGCAGAGATGGACAGAGGCAGGCAGAGGTGGACAGAGGCAGGCATAGGTGGACAGAGGCAGGCAGAGGTGGACAGAGGCAGGCAGGCAGGCAGAGGTGGACAGAGGCAGGCAGGCAGAGGTGGACAGAGGCAGGCAGGCAGAGGTGGACAGAGGCAGGCAGGCAGAGGTGGACAGAGGCAGCCAGAGGTGGACAGAGGCAGGCAGAGGTGGACAGAGGCAGGCAGAGGTGGACAGAGGCAGGCAGGCAGAGGTGGACAGAGGTGGACAGAGGCAGGCAGAGGTGGACAGAGGCAGGCAGAGGTGGACAGAGGCAGGCAGAGGTGGACAGAGGCAGGCAGGCAGAGGTGGACAGAGGCAGGCAGGCAGCCAGAGGTGGACAGAGGCAGGCAGGCAGCCAGAGGTGGACAGAGGCAGGCAGGCAGCCAGAGGTGGACAGAGGCAGGCAGGCAGCCAGAGGTGGACAGAGGCAGGCAGGCAGCCAGAGGTGGACAGAGGCAGGCAGAGATGGACAGAGGCAGGCAGAGGTGGACAGAGGCAGGCAGGCAGAGGTGGACAGAGGCAGGCAGGCAGCCAGAGATGGACAGAGGCAGGCAGGCAGAGATGGACAGAGGCAGGCAGGCAGAGATGGACAGAGGCAGGCAGAGATGGACAGAGGCAGGCAGGCAGAGATGGACAGAGGCAGGCAGAGATGGACAGAGGCAGGCAGAGATGGACAGAGGCAGGCAGAGATGGACAGAGGCAGGCAGAGATGGACAGAGGCAGGCAGGCAGAGATGGACAGAGGCAGGCAGGCAGAGATGGACAGAGGCAGGCAGGCAGAGATGGACAGAGGCAGGCAGAGATGGACAGAGGCAGGCAGGCAGGCAGAGGTGGACAGAGGCAGGCAGGCAGAGGTGGACAGAGGCAGGCAGGCAGCCAGAGGTGGACAGAGGCAGGCAGGCAGCCAGAGGTGGACAGAGGCAGGCAGGCAGCCAGAGGTGGACAGAGGCAGGCAGAGATGGACAGAGGCAGGCAGAGGTGGACAGAGGCAGGCAGGCAGAGGTGGACAGAGGCAGGCAGGCAGCCAGAGATGGACAGAGGCAGGCAGGCAGAGATGGACAGAGGCAGGCAGAGATGGACAGAGGCAGGCAGGCAGAGATGGACAGAGGCAGGCAGAGATGGACAGAGGCAGGCAGGCAGAGATGGACAGAGGCAGGCAGAGATGGACAGAGGCAGGCAGGCAGAGATGGACAGAGGCAGGCAGAGATGGACAGAGGCAGGCAGGCAGGCAGAGGTGGACAGAGGCAGGCAGGCAGAGGTGGACAGAGGCAGGCAGGCAGAGGTGGACAGAGGCAGGCAGGCAGAGATGGACAGAGGCAGGCAGGCAGGCAGAGGTGGACAGAGGCAGGCAGGCAGAGGTGGACAGAGGCAGGCAGGCAGAGGTGGACAGAGGCAGGCAGGCAGGCAGAGGTGGACAGAGGCAGGCAGGCAGGCAGAGGTGGACAGAGGCAGGCAGGCAGAGGTGGACAGAGGCAGGCAGGCAGAGGTGGACAGAGGCAGGCAGGCAGAGGTGGACAGAGGCAGGCAGGCAGAGGTGGACAGAGGCAGGCAGGCAGAGGTGGACAGAGGCAGGCAGGCAGAGGTGGACAGAGGCAGGCAGGCAGAGGTGGACAGAGGCAGGCAGGCAGGCAGAGGTGGACAGAGGCAGGCAGGCAGAGGTGGACAGAGGCAGGCAGGCAGAGGTGGACAGAGGCAGGCAGGCAGAGGTGGACAGAGGCAGGCAGGCAGAGGTGGACAGAGGCAGGCAGAGGTGGACAGAGATGAAACAGTTAAGAGCAGTGTGGACAGAGGTCAGGTGGGAAGCGGTGAGCAGAGGTGGGTAGAGAGGGTGCACAAGTAGTAAAGAGAATTGAGTAGAGGTAGTCTGAGGTAAATAGAGGTGAGGTGAGCACAGGTAAGGTGGGAGGTGATCTGGGACAGGCATCTCCAGACACACAGTAGTAGCACACGTGTGTCACCCATCACTAGAGTCCATTGGCGCCTCACTTCCTGTTTGGGGGTTAGTGATGTACTGCCCTCTAGTGGCCAGCCACATGCATCAGGCAACTGCAACTCCCTAGGGGTGGCTGTGAGCTGCGACTGATGGCAGTGCCCCAGCCTTGTGCAAGCTGCATCCAACAGACCGACACCATCGATTGTGTTAGATTGTAATGAAGCCGCTGCAGATAAGCGCTCAGAGGTTCGGGCGTATCTAACATAGAGGTACATCACACACCTGCGACCTCACCTGATTCACCCTTCACCTTTCCTGACAAATATGATGTCAGTGTCAGTGAAGATGAGAGGGGATAAAGGGGCGATGGGACGTCATCAGAGAGGAGGGGCCCCCGGCCAGCCAGGTGTCTACAGACTATGGCCTCCATTCAACAAAGGTAGAAAAAAATTCACCCAGCAAAAGGGTGGGAGCCAGCAAGACTCACCTTTTCCCTGGCTCCCATGTAAACAATGCCGGGCATATCCCCAGCATCTCTGGCGCCCCCCCCGCGGCCAGCCATTCACATGGAGAAGGAGGAGACAGAGTGTGAGCTCTGAGGGACAGGGGGTCATGTGACTGCTCCTATGTACAGCGCTGTGGTATATGTCAGTGCTATATAATGTATAATAACAGTGTGTGAGTGCGGAGGAGACATTAGAGTGTGAGCTCTGAGGGACAGGAGGTCATGTGACTGCTTCTATGTACAGCGCTGTGGTATATGTCAGCGCTATATAATGTATAATAACAGTGTGTGAGTGCGGAGGAGACATTAGAGTGTGAGCTCTGAGGGACAGGGGTCATGTGACTGCTTCTATATACAGCGCTGTGGTATATGTCGGCGCTATATAATGTATAATAACAGTGTGTGAGTGTGGGGGAGACATTAGAGTGTGAGCTCTGAGGGACAGGAGGTCATGTGACTGCTTCTATGTACAGCACTGTGGTATATGTCAGCGCTATATAATGTATAATAACAGTGTGTGAGTGTGGGGGAGACATTAGAGTGTGAGCTCTGAGGGACAGGAGGTCATGTGACTGCTTCTATGTACAGCGCTGTGGTATATGTCAGCGCTATATAATGTATAATAACAGTGTGTGAGTGTGGGGGAGACATTAGAGTGTGAGCTCTGAGGGACAGGAGGTCATGTGACTGCTTCTATGTACAGCGCTGTGGTATATGTCAGCGCTATATAATGTATAATAACAGTGTGTGAGTGCGGAGGAGACATTAGAGTGTGAGCTCTGAGGGACAGGAGGTCATGTGACTGCTTCTATGTACAGCGCTGTGGTATATGTCAGCGCTATATAATGTATAATAACAGTGTGGGGGAGACATTAGAGTGTGAGCTCTGAGGGACAGGAGGTCATGTGACTGCTTCTATGTACATCGCTGTGGTATATGTCGGCGCTATATAACGTATAATAACAGTGTGTGAGTGCGGGGGAGACATTAGAGTGTGAGCTCTGAGGGACAGGAGGTCATGTGACTGCTTCTATGTACAGCGCTGTGGTATAAGTCAGCGCTATATAATGTATAATAACAGTGTGTGAGTGTGGAGGAGACATTAGAGTGTGAGCTCTGAGGGACAGGAGGTCATGTGACTGCTTCTATGTACAGCGCTGTGGTATATGTTGGCGCTATATAAATGTATAATAACAGTGTGTGAGTGTGGGGGAGACATTAGAGTGTGAGCTCTGAGGGACAGGAGGTCATGTGACTGCTTCTATGTACATCGCTGTGGTATATGTCGGCGCTATATAACGTATAATAACAGTGTGTGAGTGCGGGGGAGACATTAGAGTGTGAGCTCTGAGGGACAGGAGGTCATGTGACTGCTTCTATGTACATCGCTGTGGTATATGTCGGCACTATATAACGTATAATAACAGTGTGTGAGTGCGGGGGAGACATTAGAGTGTGAGCTCTGAGGGACAGGAGGTCATGTGACTGCTTCTATGTACATCGCTGTGGTATATGTCGGCGCTATATAACGTATAATAACAGTGTGTGAGTGCGGGGGAGACATTAGAGTGTGAGCTCTGAGGGACAGGAGGTCATGTGACTGCTTCTATGTACAGCGCTGTGGTATATGTTGGCGCTATATAAATGTATAATAACAGTGTGTGAGTGTGGGGGAGACATTAGAGTGTGAGCTCTGAGGGACAGGAGGTCATGTGACTGCTTCTATGTACATCGCTGTGGTATATGTCGGCGCTATATAACGTATAATAACAGTGTGTGAGTGCGGGGGAGACATTAGAGTGTGAGCTCTGAGGGACAGGAGGTCATGTGACTGCTTCTATGTACATCGCTGTGGTATATGTCGGCGCTATATAACGTATAATAACAGTGTGTGAGTGCGGGGGAGACATTAGAGTGTGAGCTCTGAGGGACAGGAGGTCATGTGACTGCGTCTATGTACAGCGCTGTGGTATATGTCGGCGCTATATATAATAGCAGAATAGCTGGGACGCATGCACAGGGGATGGCAGTTGGCAGTTGGCTGGCAGTGAGGTGCCAGGAACATCTATTAATAATGGGTGCTGGGGGAGGGGGGCGGCGGGTGCTCTTGGAGTCTCCTCTGGATGCCGCCTCGGCGCCGCTTCCTCCACTACTGACACTTTATAATGTGTGAGCCTTACACTGCTGCATCTAAAAAAAAAAGATTCCAGGGCTGGCTGCTGACCAAACTTGGGAGGCAACTCGATTTCAGAGTCACTTTTAAAGTGGACCAAAACTCAGGATTGACTATCCTGGATTTTGGTCCTTTTCCCAGGGGCCCCCCGATCCGGGCTGCACCACTGTGTGAAACCCCCCCCAGATCGCCTGCAGCAGCTCACCTTATCCCGGTCCCACAGCGCGTCTAAGAGTAGCAGCTCTGACGGCTGCATTCTCCACTCCCCTCTAGCAGGGCACATGCCAGGCATTTGGTAATGTTAGAGGGAAGCAGAGGATGCACCGGCCAGCGGGCCTTCAATGACGTGATGTCAGCGCCTCCGAGCGCACTGATTGGACGCGCGGCTGCAAATGCGCCGCAGGACCGGGAAGAGGTGAGATGCGCTTGGCAATCTGGGGGGTTTCACACAGCTCGGGGGTGCCCGGGACCAAAACCCAAGATAGTCAAAATCCTGAGTTTTGTTCCACTTTAAAGAGGAGCAACACGCAGGAATGTCACTTTTCCAGATTGCGATGCCCCGCTGTGTGTATTCTCATGGTTCGCCAATTACAGTCACCTTCCTGGCGTTCCTACAGACTCGGCTAAAGCCCAGCATGCTGATTGGCTGAGTGCCCCTCCCATGGATCCGGGGGGTGCTCGCACAGCTGGGCATCACAGTTTGGGATGCCCCATCTAGCTTGCGTTAGACACTAGTTTCAGTTCTGGTCCTCCTTAAAGTGGACCAAAATCCAGATGGATGGGCCCGGGAACGCCGATCCATGCCCTCCCTGACGGCAACCAAAAATTGGGATGCCCCGCCGTGTGAAAAACCCCCAGGTCGCCCCATACACTTACCTTAAAGTGGACCAACACCCAGGATTTTCACTATCCTGGGTGTTGGTCCACTTCCGCGGGGCACCCCGATCGCTGTGTGAAACCCCCCAGAAACTCACCTGACCCCGCTCCCACGTGACTCGCTCCACCAATCACAAGCGAGCCGCCGCCGCCTCTCGCGGGTCCCTCTTACAGGGAGAGCACCCGCGCCAGCCATTCACAAATGACCGGCGCGGGTGCGCTCCCTGCTAGAGGGATGCACGAGAGGCGGCGGCCCGCACATGCGCCGTTGGAACGAGGAACAGGTAGGATTTGCGGGCGTCCTGGGGGGTTTCACACAGCAGGGCACCCCCGATCGGGGTGACCGCAGACAGGGAGCTGATCGGCCCGGGAATCTATACAGCATCGGGTGTTGGTCCACTTTAATCCCAGTCCAACGACGCATGCATGGGCCGCATCCCCGATATCCCTCAAGCAGGGCGCATGCATGGGCCGCATCCCCAATATCCCTCTAGCAGGGCGCATGCATGGGCCGCATCCCCGATATCCCTCTAGCAGGGCGCATGCATGGGCCGCATCCCCGATATCCCTCTAGCAGGGCGCATGCATGGGCCGCATCCCCGATATCCCTCTAGCAGGGCGCATGCATGGGCCGCATCCCCGATATCCCTCTAGCAGGGCGCATGCATGGGCCGCATCCCCGATATCCCTCTAGCAGGGCGCGTGCATGGGCCGCATCCCCGATATCCCTCTAGCAGGGCGCGTGCATGGGCCGCATCCCCGATATCCCTCTAGCAGGGCGCATGCATGGGCCGCATCCCCGATATCCCTCTAGCAGGGCGCATGCATGGGCCGCATCCTCGATATCCCTCTAGCAGGGCGCATGCATGGGCCGCATCCCCGATATCCCTCTAGCAGGGCGCATGCATGGGCCGCATCCCCGATATCCCTCTAGCAGGGCGCATGCATGGGCCGCATCCCCGATATCCCTCTAGCAGGACGCATGCATGGGCCGCATCCCCGATATCCCTCTAGCAGGGCGCATGCATGGGCCGCATCCCCGATATCCCTCTAGCAGGGCGCATGCATGGGCCGCATCCCCGATATCCCTCTAGCAGGGCGCATGCATGGGCTGCATCCCCGATATCCCTCTAGCAGGGCACGTGCATGGGGTGCATCCCCGATATCCCTCTAGCAGGGCGCATGCATGGGCCGCATCCCCGATATCCCTCTAGCAGGGCGCACGCATGGGCTGCATCCCCGATATCCCTCTAGCAGGGCACGTGCATGGGCCGCATCCCCGATATCCCTCTAGCAGGGCGCGTGCATGGGCCGCATCCCCGATATCCCTCTAGCAGGGCGCATGCATGGGCCGCATCCCCAATACCCCTCTAGCAGGGTGCATGCATGGGTCGCATCCCCGATATCCCTCTAGCAGGGCGCATGCATGGGTCGCATCCCCGATATCCCTCTAGCAGGGCGCACGCATGGGCCGCATCCCCGATATCCCTCTAGCAGGGCGCATGCATGGGCCGCATCCCCGATATCCCTCTAGCAGGGTGCATGCATGGGCCGCATCCCCGATATCCCTCTAGCAGGGTGCATGCATGGGCCGCATCCCCGATATCCCTCTAGCAGGGTGCGTGCCCACGCTGCACCGGTTTCTCTAAGCGCGCCGATTGGAAGAGCGGCCACAAATGCGCCTTAGGACTGCGATGAGGTGAGTTGATGCGGGAGATATGGGGGGGTTCACATAGCGGGACACCCCCGATCGGGGGCCACGTGGGCGAGCACCAAAACCCAGGAGAGTCACTTTAGAGATGTCTGATCCCGATCCGATCCCCAGTTTGGGATGCCCTAGGGAGTGAAGATCGGATAGTCTTTAATTCTTTAAGGAGGATCATAACTGGTGTCTAAAGGAAGCTAGATGCAGTTATATACTCACCTCCTGGGGCATCCCGCTGCATGAAACCTCACTGGCTGCCAGTTATAAATACCCCCCCCCAACAATCCTACAGCAAGCGCGTGGCCGGGGCGGCATCTTCTGCATCCCTCTATGTCTGTACATCCTCCGACGTGGCTGCGCAGGGGATGCCCCATCAAAGCCTTTTTTTTTTACATGTGCGACCAACAACCAACAAAGCTGATTGGAGGAGAGCCGCGCCTGTGCCGTGGGACCGCCCATAAGTCGCGGGGGTGCACACAGTGGGGGCATCCCAAATCAGGATGGGACAAGGACCTTTAACGTGACTCAGTCCTCACTCACAGGGTCCACAAAGTGAGCAGCATGGGGAGACTTTAGCGTTTGGGTCCTCTTTAACTGCTGGGAATGGCGATTTAGGAACCCACCCCCCCAGGATCGCAGGATTCCTCACCTCACTCTTACGGTGAATGCACGGGCTTCCGGCCAATCAGAATACACTGCGCGCGATGCGTCAGGGTCCTCTAAACTGGCGCACAACCGTAACCATGTCTCTGCGTCTCACAGTCAGCAGCACAAGACGAAGCGAGTGCGAGAGGCGCGGGACACGAGAGACAGAGAGAGCGGGCGGGTCATGTGACACCCGGGCAAAGTTCCCGCACTCACTGCCGGAGGGAGGTCAGCCTGAGGAATATACCGGGCAACAACTTTAAAGTGGACCAAAACCCACAGAGGTTACCAGGCAACTTTTAAAGTGGACCAAAACTTACGGAGGTTACCGGGCAACAACTTTAAAGTGGACCAAAACCCACAGAGATTGTCCAGGAATCTATAAGAATTTAGGGGCGATTGATTCCCCCCCCCCCCCCCCCCCCCGGGTCACCCATAAACTCCCCTTCTTTCCCGGTCCAACGGCGCATGCGCGAGCAGCGGCAGCATCCCCACTATCCCTTTAGCAGGGCAGACATTTGTGAATGGCCGGAGCGGGCACGCGCCCCATTAGAGGGCAGCGGGGGATGTGGGCGGCAAAGACGAAGGCGTAAACATAAAATATATTATCTTTAGATGCTGGGGAATGGTTTTCTAAGGGTTTGGGCTTTTCATTAAATCCTGGTGAAGGTCCGCTTTAAAACAATGCCAAAGTGCAGCTCCCTTCCTCGCTGTGCCCAGCAGCAGCTTTTTTAAACTACAACTCCCAGCATGCCATGCGACCACTTTGCCTTAAAAGCCCCCGCATAGCTAGGAAACCAAAGCATGCTGGGAGGTGTAGTTCCACACGTCAGCTGATTAGATATAGAGACACTAAGCGCCCCGCAGTTACCCCGCACGAAACCACCCGATGCCCTCACAACCTACCTGAGGCCGGGGGCACCCGCCGTGTCCTCCGCTCACCCCCGTCTCTCTGCTCAGCCTGGGCGTCTTCCTGCCTGACTCTCATTGGCCACAAGTGTCGCCGTGCCTTTTTTTTGGGGACGCCCGGAGCATTGTGGGAGCTGCAGTTCCCTGTCTGGCCGCCAAGAGCTCACGGCGCAGGCGCCAATAACAACAACAATAAAAAAAAAGTGTCCACCCCGGGGCATGCCGGGACTTGTGACGTGTTTATGAAGTGATTTCGTTATGTTATTATATATATATATATATATATATATATATATATATATTATATAGATATGTTAATTTATTATTTGTGTTAAAAAAATATATATATATATTATATAGACATGTTATATTATTAGTGTTATTACATATATTATATATATATATATATATATATATATATTATATTATATGGATATTTTATATTATTAGTGTTATTATATATATATATATATATATTATATGGATATGTTATTATATTATTAGTGTTATTATATATATGTGTTATATATATATATATATAGATATGTTATTATATTACTAGTGTTATTATATATATATTATATTATATGGATATGTTATTATATTATTAGTGTTATTATATATATATATATATATATATATATATATATATATATATATATATATATGTTATATTATTAGTGTTATTATATATATATATATATATATATATATATATATATTTATTATATTATATAGATATGTTATTATATTACTAGTGTTATTATATATATTTATTATATTACTAGTGTTATCTATATATATATATATATATATATATATATATATATATATATATATATTGTTTTATATATATATATATAATTATATTATTATTATTAATGTTTATATATAATATATATATATATAACAATATTTCCGGGTGGCAAAGAGGGACAATATGTAAACTAAGCCACGCCCCCTCATTAAGGGATGGCTAGATTATAAGCGTTACAACAATAGAAAAGCTTTGAATAGGCAAATGAATCATTTATTGCTGCAGATCTGCATGTTACACCTCAAAGAGGGACAATAATACAATTTTGTGAATACTCACCTGTAAAATGGCTATTATAAGTATGTCACACACCCCGCTTCAGATAGTCATTACACTTGGGTTATACTGACCTGTAGATGGCGATCTTGCAGAGATGTCATGAAAAAAAGGGAGCCCCTCCCGGTCCATAAATACCTGGTACCTCCCACTCATTCCCCTGTATTAAGACAGCAGTAAAGGGACCAGGAAGAGCCAAAATAACCAGTAACAGTAAAAAAGGTTCACCATAGAAAGGATCCAGAATACCAAAGGGCGGGGTGTGTGACATACTTATAATACCCATTTTACAGGTGAGTATTCACAAAATGGTATTATTCTAAATATGTCACACACCCCGCTTCAAGACATTCATTACATGTGGGACATCCAATAGCAGTGTCCATAAAGGGCGGAGATCCAAAAACAAGGCAACAATGCACAAACTTAAACCACTGCAGCTTGCAGAACCTTGTGGCCAAAAGCAGCATCCGCTGAGGCCCGCACATCAACCTTGTAAAACTTGGAAAAAGTGTGAAAAGAAGACCAAGTAGCAGCCTTACAAACTTACTCAACAGAGGCCTGGTGCTGGAAGGCCCAGGACGCCCCAACAGCACGCGTAGAATGAGCAGTAACACGAAAAGGGGGAATCTTCCCCTAGCAGAAGAGGCTCCAACAATGGCCTGGCTGCAAGAGCCAGCGGATCCCGCGAAAGAGACACAAATGCCGGAAGCTTGTGATTGTGACGAGAGGCAAAAGAGGTCCACCTCCGGAGTCCCCCACCTGTGACAAAGCGACCGAAACACCTTGGGGCTGAGAGACCATTCCCACCGGCGAGATGAGCACCTGCTCAGGGAGTCCGCCTCTGTGTTCTCCACTCCCGGAATGTACACCGCCGAGATGCATGGGACATTGCCCTCTGCCCAAGTAAGGATCAAGGACACTTCCCTGAGGGCACTCCTGCTGCAAGTCCCTCCCTGGTGATTGATGTAGGCGACCGCCGTCCGATTGTCCGACCGAACTTGAACCGGTAAACCCTGTAACTGATGAGTCAAGCGAGCCAGAACCAACCTGATGGCTCTCAGCTCCAGGACATTGATGGGATTGTGAGCCTCCTGAGGCCCCCACAGTCCCTGAAACTGAAGATCCTTCCAAGCCCCCCCCCAACCTGACAGGCTGGCATACGTGGTGACCGTCTCCGAACAAGGGGTCAGAGAGGATCTGCCCCTCATCAGATTGCATGATTCCAGCCACCACAGAAGGGAATGCCGAACCCGGGGGGACATCAGAAAAGACTGATCCAATGACAGTGGAGACCTGTCCCAGGCCGCCAAGAGATGGAGCTGGAGCGTCCTTGTGTGAAACTGGGCAAAGGGAACCGCCTCTAACGAAGCCACCATCAATCCCACCAGTCTCATCCCTAGCTGGATGGACAGACGAGGGATGGATAGAAGAAGCTCAGGAGTCAACTCCTGAATCAGAAGAACCTTGGGCCGAGGAAGGGACACCCTGGTCTGAGAAGTATCCAGAGACATTCCCAGAAACAACACCACCATGGACGGAGAAAGGGAGGACTTGGGATAGTTGATCACCCAGCTGAATCTCTCCAGAGTGGATACCACAGTCCTGGTATCTAGCTCCGCCTGGCTGAGAGAGGATGCCATAATGAGAAGATCGTCCAGATAAGGCAGGATGCGGATACCCTGGGCTCTGAGGAGGGCCATCACCTCTGCCAGCACCTTGGTGAAAACCCTTGGAGCCGAGGTAAGGCCGAACGGAAGAGACACTAACTGAAAATGCTGATCTTCCACCACGAACCTGAGAAATCTCTGATGTGCCGGTAAGATTGGAACATGCAGATAAGTATCCTTGATGTCTATGGACGTCATGAAGTCCTCCTGACGAAGCGAATTTATGGCTGAACGCAGAGTTTCCATGCGGAACTTCCTGGGATGGATAAACCTGTTGAGGAGCTTCAAATCCAGGATGGGACGAACGGAGCCATCCTTCTTGGGCACCGTGAACAGATTGGAATAGTATCCCAGGCCCCGGTCCGAGGAAGGCACCGGGCAAATGACAGCCATATCCAGGAGATCTTCTACTGCCGCCCGGAGCCCCTGCGCGGCCAGAGGATCCAAGGGCACCCGACACCTGAAGAATCTGGGAGGAGGCCAGATCTCAAACTCCAGCTTGTAACCGGAAGACACCACTTCCCGAATCCATCTGTCCGAAACCTCCTGGTCCCAGACCTGGGAGAAGTGTCGCAGCCGTCCCCCCACCCGCAAGGGTGAGGGCGCCCCCTCATTCCTGAGCCGGCTTGGCAGTGGCTTTGGGTTCAGAGCCCCAGCTGTGTCCTGGACGGGCACGTCCTCTGCCCCTGTTCCAGGAATCACCTCTGGAGGAGAAGACAGCCAATCCCCTTCCTGCTCTGGCCCCACGAAAGGAAGGGGTAAAGGAAGCCGCCCCCCGAAAGGTACGACGTTGCTTCTTTCGCTGAGGTAACCTACCTCCTTTTGCGACCGAATCCAATTTTTCTCCAAAGAGCCGCAATCCCAGGAAGGGAAGAGCCGTAAGCGACTTTTTGGACACAAAATCAGCCGCCCACTGGCGCAACCAAACCGACCGCCGAATAGCCACAAGCAAGGCCGAAGTTCTACTACACATCACCATGGTGTCATCCAGGGCGGCTAGCACAAATGACAAAAACAATTCGCACCGCTTAAGGGCGGTGAACTCATCACTAGCCGGGTCAAGCCTGGAAGTAGACAACAGGTCCCTGACAACCGACCTAGAAGCCACTATAAGAAGCGCCGTAGCACAAACAGGCCACAAGGTCGACCCGACACTGGCAAAACCGTGACAAGCCATCTGGTCAATGCGTTTATCCTCACCATCCTTGAGAGTAGAACAGTCAGGAGAATGCAAAACAGAGGTGCTAGACACCAAAACAGGGGCGTCCACCTCGGGAGGGGATGACCAGCGCTTCACCGCATCCACCGGAAAGGGATATTTCTTATCCCAACCCGGAGGAACACCTGGAAGCCGAGTAGGCCTCTCCCATTCCTTAAGAATAATGCCATTGAAATGCTTTTGATTAGGGAATTCTAAGCGCGGCTTAGCCTCCTCAAAGAACTCCCCCTTCTGCAGAAGAGCCAGGAGGAGAGATTGCCAGAACCTCAAACATATGAGCCAGGACCTTAGGGGTATCCAAGGAATCCCCCTGACCCCGCATCAGCGCCAACAAACTGCTGATTGTCAGAACCATCCGACTTTTCATATAGCTCCCCTTCCTCTAGCGGGGGGTAATCAGACCAGTCCAGTGAATCAAACTCCTCAAAATCAGAAGCCTGCATGGCTGGGGACAAGTGCTTTCCCTTAGCCGGGGCCTTTCTGGCAACAGCGCTAGAAAATAATTTTTCAAGATTCGCCAATCTGGCACACACCTCAGATTGCGACTCCCCACCCATGACAACATCACATGGGGTACAGATCAGGCGGGGAGGGGTAGGTGAAGCGACCGGCGGCGCAGAACCAGACGCATGGGATCCGGACTGCCGCGTAATAGTCTGCTGCGCACATGGTATGCAAAGGAATACATCATCCCCAGTAAGGGATATCCCACACCCCAAACACTGCCGGGATTGCCCCGAGGAGAGCCCGAGCCCGGTATCCTGGGAAGCCTCCATATGGTGATTTTATAGGTAGTCGCAATACCCAAGGGAATTACGCGATATAAGCGACCCGGGATGCCCCTTCTGTGTCCCGAGTGGGAGAATTTATAGGGAGCCCTAAACTAATCCAGGGACCCTAGGACCGGGAAGACCCTTTAAGATCCAACAAGGGTCCGCCTGGAATACAAAAAGAGGGACTATCACACACATATCACACAATATGCTGCGCACATAAACAGAAAGGGCCAAACGAGCACATACATATATATATATATATATATATATATCAATCTCGCGAAACTAACTAGCAGAATCACAGGCAATAAAAGAATGGAGCCCACTGGGCGCTTACTGTAATGGCGTCCACACAAGCCAACACGAGGCGAAGGGAAGGCAGCCAGGATGAATAAGGGCGGGTCGGCGCAAACCGCGCGCTGCGCCCGACCCCGCCCCTCTCCCCTGACACAACGCAGCTCCCGGCCAGTGGCCGGGCTCCGCAGTGGCACCAGCAGCACGGGGGGAGGGATGGGACGGGCCGCAGGATTGCGCCCCGCGCCGCCCCCCCCCCCTAAACTGCACCGGAGGGGAAGAAGCCGGCCAAGGGACCAAGGAAAACACGCACACATACACACAATATGTTGCACCTAAGAATATAAACTAAACGGGAATAAGCGCCCCCCCCCTAGCTGTAGGGAACAATGGGTGACCGGGGAAGGGGGAAAAAACACCACCAAGGTGTAAGGGCAAGGACAGGGCATCCCAACCGGGATCACCAACCCGGAATACCGCCTAACCCTTAGTATGGGGTCTCACGGTGGAGCATAGCTCCTAAAGCACGGTAAGGTGCAGTCTACCCTTGCCCGGACCCTCAGCTTAGGCTGGGAGGCTCTTTATTAAAAAAGGGGATAACAGTAGGTCCAGGCAGAAATAGACCCAAAAAGGGGGTCCGGGAGTTACCCTGGCTACCTGCAAGGAGGAGACATCCATCTTCTGACTTGCTCGCCGTCTGCAGAGATGAAAGACTGGGGAATGAGTGGGAGGTACCAGGTATTTATGGATCGGAGGGGCTCCCTTTTTTTCATGACATCTCTGCAAGATCGCCCTCTACAGATCGGTATAACCCAAGTGTAATGACTATTCTGAAGCGGGGTGTGTTGGCATACTTAGAATATGTAAATTAGGATACGCCCCCTCATTGATTGATTAATAGGAGATAGATTATAACAGTTACAACAATAGAAACACTTTGAATATGCAAATTAATCATTTATTGATGCAGATCTGGGTGTTACGCCCCCTCATTAAGTTTTAGATTATAACAGTTACAACAATAGATACAATTTGAATATACAAATGAATAATTTATTAATGATGGGAATGATAATTTATTGCTGCAGATCTGCGTGTTACGCCTCAAAGAGGGACAATATGTAAATTAAACCACGCCCCTAAACGATCGATACATAGGAGATACATTATAACAATAGAAACACTTTGAATAGGCAAATGAATCATTTATTGATGCATATCTTCATGTTACACCTCAAAGAGGGACAATATGTAAATTAAGCCACGCCTCCTAATTGATTGATGCATAGGAGATACATTATAACAATAGAAACACTGAATAGGCAAATGAATCATTTATTGATGCATATCTTCATGTTACGCCTCAAAGAGGGACAATATGTAAATTAAACCACGCCCCTAAATGATCGATACATAGGAGATACATTATAACAATAGAAACACTTTGAATAGGCAAATGAATCATTTATTGATGCATATCTTCATGTTACACCTCAAAGAGGGACAATATGTAAATTAAGCCACGCCTCCTAATTGATTGATGCATAGGAGATACATTATAACAATAGAAACACTGAATAGGCAAATGAATCATTTATTGATGCATATCTTCATGTTACACCTCAAAGAGGGACAAAAAAATGAAGCCACGCCCCCTCATTAACCTTTGGTGGTCAGCCCTGGAGTCTAAAAGTCTTCAGGGTTGCCTTCCCCCTTGGGCATCCTGGATCGGGATCCCCTGATGTGTGAACGCTTGCTCCCATGATGATGTAAACAATGGTGACCGCATCTGCAGCATCTCTGGGCCGAGACGCGCTCCCACACCCAGCCATTCAGATAGGCTGGGCACAGGAGCACGCACTTCCTTAAAGCGGACCTTCACCCTGAATAAGAGCCTATCTTGTATGTTTCCCCCTGTACATACAGATTGCCCACATTAATCCGGACCTGCACCCTGAATAAGAGTCTATCTTGTATGTTTCTCCCCCCCGTACATACAGATTTCCCACATTAATCCGGACCTTCACCCTGAATAAGAGCCTATCTTGTATGTTTCCCCCTGTACATACAGATTGCCCACATTAATCCGGACCCTTACCCTGAATAAGAGGCTATCTTGTATGTTTCTCCCCCCCGTACATACAGATTGCCACATTAATCCGGACCTTCACTCTGAATAAGAGCCTATCTTATATGTTTCCCACACCCTGTACATACAGATTGCTCACATTAATCCGGACCTTCACCCTGAATAAGAGCCTATCTTGTATGTTTCCCCCTGTACATACAGATTGCCCACATTAATCCGGACCCTTACCATGAATAAGAGTCTATCTTGTATCTTTCTCCCCCCCGTACATACAGATTGCCACATTAATCCGGACCTTCACTCTGAATAAGAGCCTATCTTATATGTTTCCCACCCCCTGTACATACAGATTGCCCACATTAATCAGGACCTTCACCCTGAATAAGAGTCTATCTTGTATGTTTCTCCCCCCCGTACATACAGATTGCCCACATTAATCCGGACCCTTACCCTGAATAAGAGTCTATCTTGTATGTTTCTCCCCCCCGTACATAGATTGCCCACATTAATCCGGACCTTCACCCTGAATAAGAGCCTATCTTGTATGTTTCCCCCTGTACATACAGATTGCCCACATTAATCCGGACCCTTACCCTGAATAAGAGTCTATCTTATATGTTTCCCACACCCTGTACATACAGATTGCCCACATTAATCCGGACCTTCACCCTGAATAAGAGCCTATCTTATATGTTTCCCACATCCTGTACATACAGATTGCTCACATTAAAAATCATCCTACCTGCATCTACTGCATGTTATGAGCCTTTAAACATCCAAGATGGGGCTAATGTAGCATCAGGCAGCCTGCAAACAGGAAGTGTCTTCTGACTGTGCTGCTCTGTATTCTGGGATTGGCCCCAGCTCTGCTCTGTCTGAGCAAAGCACAACTATAACCCGCCCCCCTGTACTTTATCCCACTCTCCTCTCTCCACTCTCCTCAGTAAGTGTGATGCTTCTAAGTCAAGATGGCGGCGCCCGTATCCTAAAGTCCTGAACAGAGTTGCAGCCCTGTGGGGGAAAGAATCCGGACCCTCAACCTGAATAAGAGCCTATTTTATATGTTTCCCCCACCCTGTACATACAGATTACCCACATTAATCCGGACCCTCACCCTGAATAAGAGCCTATCTTGTATGTTTCCCCCCTGTACATACAGATTGCTCACATTAATCCGGATCTTCACCCTGAATAAGAGCCTATCTTGTATGTTTCCCCCACCCTGTACATACAGATTGCTCACATTAATCCAGACCTTCACCCTGAATAAGAGCTTATCTTGTATGCCTGTGCATGTGCTGTAGGAAAGGGAGTTTACGGGGGGTATAAAGTGGACCAAAACATAAGATTTTGACTATCCTGGACTTTGGTCCTTTCCCCCAGGGCACCAATCCGGGGTGCACCGCTGTGTGAAACCCCCCAGACTAGGAAACAAGGTAAGTGTATGGGGTGACCGGGGGGTCTCACACAGCGGGGCATCACAATTTTGGATGCCCCAGAGGGAGGGAATCGATTGGTCTGGGAATTTTAGAGATTTTTTGTTTTGGTCCACTTTAACACAACAGGGCATCCCGAATCAGGGTGGCCTGGGACAAGGACCAAAACTAGTAGGTCAAAATCTGGGGTTTTGTTCAACTTTAATATGCACAGCATACAACGCTGATTGGACGAGAGCCCACACATGTGCAGAGGTAACAGGGTAGAGGTAAGCCTTTATTGATGATTGGGGGGGGGCAGCCAGAATCAGGGTGACCTGGGGGCAAGGACCAAAACTAGGGAGTCAAAATTCTGGGTTTTGGTCCACTTTAATATGCACAGCATGCAACACCGATTGGACGAGAGCCCGCACATGTGCAGGGGTACCTGAGAAGAGGTAAGCTTAATGGCGATTCAGGGGGGTATCCCGAATCTGGGGCCCCTTGGGGGCAAGGACCAAAATCTAGGGTTATGGTCCACATTAATATGCACAGCATGCAACGCTGATTGGACGAGAGCCCGCACACGTGCAGAGGTAATGGGGGAGGGGTACGCTTTTACGGGGTGATTTAGGGGGAGACATCGCGAATCAGGGTGCCCTGGGGTGCAAGGACCAAAATCCAGGGTTATGGTCCACATTAATATTCACAGCATACAACGCTGATTGGACGAGAGGCCGCACATGTGACAATGGAGAGGTAAGCTACGGGCGATTGGGGGGGGGGGGGGGGCGGCATCCCAAATCGGGATTCATGAGCCAACCCAACAGAAACAGGCAAAACACGATGAACAACTCAAACATGCGATGCCCCTGTAACTGGGACGCCCTCGGCTTTTAAAGCAGAACAAAACCCGGGAATCTGACTTTCGCAGGTTTGGTTCCAGTCCTCGGGTCAGCGGCCACTGGAACGAGCAAAGGTGTTTATGGGCGCCTGGGAAGGCCAGCCCTGGAATCTTTTAGACTCCAGGGACGGCCTGGGTTGGTTTTGTTCCGCTTTAAGCTGAATTCATTTTCCTGGTAAGTAGCTGAGGCGAGATCTCCCCAGTAGGGGGCCACAGGACAGCTTGTAATTCCTCCTCAGTCTATATAAAGCGGATCTAAAGCACACCTGAAGGCCAAGCGTTAGGCGAGTGTGGGAGGGGCAGTGAAGTGATTGGTCGGTGTGGGTCCGCTTGAACTAAAAAGACTTACACCAAGTCAGAGTGGACAAAGAAAACTTTATTAGAACATTTCCAGTTGACAACGTGGTGCCGCTCCTCTGACGACCTGAAATCTGTCCGCCATGCTGGTTCCGGGGCGCTGGCCACTCCCCCTCCCGGTCACCTTGTATCACCCCCCCGGGGGGCATCCTGATCTCTGGTGCCCCTCTGTGCATTACCCCATTAGACCGGAGAGATCTCACCTTTCTCTTGCCCCCCCCCCCCCCCCCCGAGAAATCGAGCGATGTGATTGGCTGCTGAGGTCACGTGGTTATAAGGCTTTTTCCTGGGGATCCAGCCAATGGAAAATACACGACTGCAGCAGCCAATCACAGTGCTTTATTTTAATGGCAGTTATGGAGGGAAAGGCCATCGGCGCGCCCTCCCTCCTGCTCTAGGAACAACCTCCCTTTTTGCCAATGCTTAGAACTCCATGGCTGCCGGTCACATGACTGGCGGTCATCAGGTGGGCTTGTGCGCGTGTACTGTCAAGTGATTGGCTGCCATACGAAGCAGGGAGAAAGTAGTAAGCGTTGGCCTACATGACTTTAGTTTCCTTTTAAAGTGGACCAGCAGCCAGGATTTTGACTTTCCTGGGTTTTGGTCCACTTCGGTGGGGCACCCCGATCGCTGTGTGAAACCCCCCAGAAAGCCCGGAAACACTCGCCTCACCACGCTCCTACACGGCGCTCGTCCAATCAGAGCCGCTGTGGTATGCACGTACAAGCGGCGTCCAACCACAGCGTCTCTGAGCGCTGGAGGCCGTGTCTCGCGCTTCCCTAACAGGGAGCGCGCCCGCCATTTACAAACGGCCGCCCTGCTAGAGGGAAGCGCGAGACGCGGCCCGCGCATGCACCGTTGGAACGGGGTTAAGGTTTCTGGGCCTCCTGGGGGGTTTCACCTCACGGGACATCCCGGTTTTGGATGCCCCGCGGGGAGGGATCTGATCGGCCCGGGAATCTTATAGATATCTGGCCGATTCCCCCTGGGTGCTGGTCCACTTTAAAGTGGATCAAAACCCATCTGGGCCGGCCCTGGAGTCTATAAGACTCTAGGACTGCCTAATTCCCTCTCCCCAGAGCATCCCGATTTGGGATTCTCCACTGTGTGAGATCCTCCCGAATCTACAGTAAAACCCACCTGATCCCCGATCCCTCAGTGCATGCGTGGGCCGCAATGTAGCTAGGCGCGTGCCCACACCAGACATTTGTGAATGAGCGGCGTTGTCAGCGCACTTGACTCCATTCGCTGATTGGCTGCATGCCTGCCCCATGCACCATAGCAGGGGAAGAGGAGTTATTCTGGATGAGGGTTTCACACAGCGGGGCATCCCAAATTGGGGAGGACCAAAAGCTCGGATAGTCAAAATCACAGGTTTTGGTCCACTTTTTAAAAAGTACTAAAGCAGAAAATGACTTTTGGTCCAACTTGATTTGGGATGCCCCTTTAGTGGACCAACACCCGCCGCTGATTGGCCCGGGCCTGGGGGGGGAATCAGGGTTCAGGTAAGGATAGCGGGGGGTCTATGTGGCCCCGCCCCCATCATGTAGGAAATGAGCGAAGGACTTTAAATCAGACAGGGTCATTTTTCTGTCCCATGATCCTGTGCAGCTCCTGTGCACCAATAGCCAATGGCATTCCGCATGGCCGCATTTCGCCGCGGGGATTGGGGTTCAGGTAAGGATTGCCGGGGGGGGGGGGGGTCTATGTGGCCCCATCCCCATTATGTAGGAAATGAACGAAGGACTCATTGGGCAGGGTTACTTTTCTGGCCCATAATCCTGTGCAGCTCCTGTGCGCCAGTAGCCAATGGGATTCCGCATGGCCGCATTTCGCTGGGGGGGACCAGGGTTCAGGTAAGGATTACGGTACGGGGGGGGGGGGGGGGGGGGAGACCAGGCCAACCAGGCCAAACCTGCCGGGCAAGAGGAGTGGAACAGGCCAACCCTTCCTGGAGTAGAGAAGCCAACCAGGCCAACCCTTCCAGACAAGAAGAGGAGCCAACCAGGCCAACCCTTCCTGGGCAAGAGGGGCCAACCCTTCCTGGGCAAGAGGGGCCAACCCTTCCTGGGCAAGAGGGGCCAACCCTTCCTGGGCAAGAGGGGCCAACCCTTCCTGGGCAAGAGGGGCCAACCAGGCCAACCCTTCCTGGGCAAGAGGGGCCAACCAGGCCAACCCTTCCACACAAGAAGAGGAGTCAACCAGGCCAACCCTTCCACACAAGAAGAGGAGTCAACCAGGCCAACCCTTCCTGGGCAAGAGGGGCCAACCCTTCCTGGGCAAGAGGAGACGACCAGGCCAACCCTTCCTGGGCAAGAGGGGCCAACCCTTCCTGGGCAAGAGGAGACGACCAGGCCAACCCTTCCTGGGCAAGAGGAGACGACCAGGCCAACCCTTCCTGGGCAAGAGGAGACGACCAGGCCAACCCTTCCTGGGCAAGAGGAGACGACCAGGCCAACCCTTCCTGGGCAAGAGGAGACGACCAGGCCAACCCTTCCTGGGCAAGAGGAGACGACCAGGCCAACCCTTCCTGGGCAAGAGGAGACGACCAGGCCAACCCTTCCTGGGCAAGAAGAGACGACCAGGCCAACCCTTCCTGGGCAAGAGGGGCCAACCCTTCCTGGGCAAGAGGGGCCAACCCTTCCTGGGCAAGAGGGGCCAACCCTTCCTGGGCAAGAGGGGCCAACCCTTCCTGGGCAAGAGGGGCCAACCCTTCCTGGGCAAGAGGGGCCAACCCTTCCTGGGCAAGAGGGGCCAACCCTTCCTGGGCAAGAGGGGCCAACCCTTCCTGGGCAAGAGGGGCCAACCCTTCCTGGGCAAGAGGGGCCAACCCTTCCTGGGCAAGAGGGGCCAACCCTTCCTGGGCAAGAGGGGCCAACCCTTCCTGGGCAAGAGGGGCCAACCAGGCCAACCCTTCCTGGGCAAGAGGAGACGACCAGGCCTACCCTTCCTGGGCAAGAGGGGCCAACCCTTCCTGGGCAAGAGGGGCCAACCCTTCCTGGGCAAGAGGGGCCAACCCTTCCTGGGCAAGAGGGGCCAACCCTTCCTGGGCAAGAGGGGCCAACCCTTCCTGGGCAAGAGGGGCCAACCCTTCCTGGGCAAGAGGGGCCAACCCTTCCTGGGCAAGAGGGGCCAACCCTTCCTGGGCAAGAGGGGCCAACCCTTCCTGGGCAAGAGGAGACGACCAGGCCAACCCTTCCTGGGCAAGAGGGGCCAACCAGGCCAACCCTTCCTGGGCAAGAGGGGCCAACCAGGCCAACCCTTCCTGGGCAAGAGGGGCCAACCAGGCCAACCCTTCCTGGGCAAGAGGAGACGACCAGGCCAACCCTTCCTGGGCAAGAGGAGACGACCAGGCCAACCCTTCCTGGGCAAGAGGAGACGACCAGGCCAACCCTTCCTGGGCAAGAGGAGACGACCAGGCCAACCCTTCCTGGGCAAGAGGAGACGACCAGGCCAACCCTTCCTGGGCAAGAGGAGACGACCAGGCCAACCCTTCCTGGGCAAGAGGAGACGACCAGGCCAACCCTTCCTGGGCAAGAGGAGACGACCAGGCCAACCCTTCCTGGGCAAGAGGAGACGACCAGGCCAACCCTTCCTGGGCAAGAGGAGACGACCAGGCCAACCCTTCCTGGGCAATAGGGGCCAACCAGGATCAATCATGGTAGTCTCTTCCTTTACTTACTGGTAGGTCATTCACTTGTTGCCCCTTCATGGTGCTGGGGCAGCACAGCTGAACCCTGTCAGGGGCCGGCGCATCCCCCCTCCTCACAGTAACTGTAATGTCTGTGGTCTCTTATGGGTTGGCACAGCCGCACGGCATCCCGCAACGCCCCTTCCGTTGCCATAGCTCGGCGAGCTCTTGCGGTGAATGCTGCGGTGAGGAGAGCATGCCGGCCCGGCACTCCTTCTCGCACAGCCAGCCGTCGTCTTGGTAACGGCGGGGCCCGATGGCAGACATCCAGATGCCCATACTGACGTCCTCGCCCTGGTAGGTCTTCAGGCGCTGGGCGTTGGCGGCCAGCCAGTGGGCGACGTCCCGCGAGACCACGTAGCCGGAGCCGCAGGTAAAGGGCGGGTAGGCGGGGCTGACGTACTCCAGCTCCTGCCACTTCCCCGTGCGGTCCACCCCCCAGTTCAGGCGGAAGTTACCCCACCAGGCGTCGGGCCCCCGCAGCCTCCCGGCCTCCAGGGCCCCCAAGACCCGGTCCAGGTCCACGAAGCAATCGTCGTCCGTCTTCAGCAGGAAGTCAAAGTCTATAGAGTCCACCAGCCAGCGGTAGAAGAGCAGCAGCTTGCGCGGGACGTTGCGGTAGGTGTCCACCACGTCTACGAACACCATGTCGCCGTGGGCGCGGCTCTCCTCCCGCAGCTCCGCCTCCTCAGCCTCCAGCGCGGCCCTGTACTCCTTCAGCCGGCGGGGGCGGGCGTGCAGGCGCTGGAGGAGAAGCTCGGCGTCGTGGATGGCGTAGACGAAGCCCCCGGCGATGCCCTCGGCCCCCTGGGAGAAGTCGTAGGGCAGCAGCCCCTCCTCGGCAACGACCAGGCGCAGCACGCCGCCGCCGTCGTTCAGGGTCACCCCGTGGGCGTCCCACATGGGTAACCCCTCCGAGTCGTGGCTGTCCCATCGCACGGTGCCGTGGAAACCCTCCGGCAGGATGAACTGCTCCACCGGCTTGTAGCAGATCTCCGCCCCGGAGGCGGGGCTGTTCGGCGTGAGGTGGGCGGGGCTTCCCGGGCTAAGCGACGTGAATCGGGCTCCGTACAGCGGCTCCTCGTGCTCGGCCTGGAAGAGGCGGACGCTGAAGTTGCGGGACACTCCCGGGCACCATGCCCCCAAGCGGGTGACGATGATGGGGTGGAGCACCCGGAAGGTGACGCTGAGTTGCTGGTGGGCGGAGCTTACAGGACGCGGACCGGCGAAGGCGGGGATTTCGCGGTGCAAGACGGGGGAGGTGATGTTGAGCTGGCGGCAGGAATAGGGGTCCTCCCGGTCCTCGGGGGGCACCGGGCACGGCTCGGAGCCGATGATGAATCGCAGGAATGGCCGCTGGCTACTCCCCGAGCCCCAAGTGTTCCGGATGGCGTCTCTCAGTGGGCGGTGCTGGCGGGCGGAGAGGATGCCGATGGCCAACAAATAGCGCGGGGAGGGGTGGAGCCACAAGTGCAGGACGAACCCCAGCAGAGCCGGACACACCAGCAGCAGCAGCAACTGCCCACGCATCGGCGCTCACATCGGGCAACGGCCAATAGGAGCTGAGCACTGAGAGCCGGGAGCCAATAGGAGCGTAGCGTCAAGATCCGCATACACTGAAGGAGGAGCTGATTGGTTACTTCCTGAAAAGGCAGCACAAAAGCCCTTACAGAGATCCGGGAGCCAATAGGAGCGTAGCGTCAAGATCCGCATACAATGAAGGAGGAGCTGATTGGTTACTGTCTAGAAAAGGCAGCACAAAAGCCCTTATAGGTTGTAGATCATGGAGGTGAGGCTCAGGCCCAGGAAGACTTCTGATTGGCTGGGGGCGTCATGTGATCTGGAAAAAGAACAAACAAGAATTAATTATTGTCATTGGGGACCGGGAAACAAGGTAAGTGTATGAGGCGACCTAGGGGGGAGTCACACAGCGGGGCGTCCTGATTTTGGATGCCCCAGGGGGGGAGGAAATCAGATCGGCCCGGAAATCTCGTAGTGGGTTTTGGTCCACTTTAAAGCAGACCAACACCCATTCGAGGGGGGGGGGGGCAGATGCATCCCAATTGCCAGGGTCAATCCCCTGCAAAGCCCCTTAAATCTTACCGGTCACCTCACTCCCTCTGGGAAATGCGGGCACGCAATTGGCCAACGTAGATCTTGCGTTTCAGTCTGGCCGAGCATGGGGCATGTGACCACCACCGGCCAACCGAATCCCCGCATTTCCCCCAGGGAGCGAGGTGACAGGTGCAGCGGCCTGATCCCGGCAATTGGGATGCCCCCCCGGAGCGGACCAGCACCATTACATAACATGGGCGATGGTCCGGTTTAATATGCACGGCCGGAGAAGCTGATTGGAGGATAGCCAAACCGAAAAGGTAAGAAAAGCGGGCGACTGGTGGGGTTTCACACACTGGGGCATTCCAAATCAGGATGCCCC